>VZRQ01008685.1:0-48540 GCA_013397975.1 Machaerirhynchus nigripectus | reverse complement strand
GAGCGCCGGGGCGGGCGGGGTCCCCTCACGGGGCACGGCCTGAGCGCGCGCCAGCGCTCAGACAGGGGCCACAGCCTGCGCGAAGCGTCCAGGCGCTTCCCTGCCGCCGCCCCGCGCTCCCTGGCGGCACAGGGCGAGCGCGCTGCTTCCCTCCGGTCTGTGCGGGCTGGCGGCACCGGGCCGCTCGCGGCGTCACGCGCGGGGGTACCCAGCAGCTGCCGGCGCGAGTTGGCTCTCATGCCCACACAAGGGTGAAAGAGTGCCGTGATTTGAGATCAAAGTACAGAACTTTGGCTACTGACTCTTAAATGATACAAAACAACCCCTCCTTCCGTGGAAATACTTATATAGTTCAATAGAAAGGAGAACTTTTCTTATTTTTTTCCCTGCTGGAGGTGGAGCTAAATCTTGGCTACAGAAATCTGGAAGAACTATAATCATATATCTTTTCTAACTTTTTGTGTTGCAGGTTGAAGCAAGTCACTGCTACAGAGGTGTGACATGTGCTGTTGCATAGCTATGTCTTAACTGAAGACGACTTAGTTTCGAATGTCCGCTTCTGAATGTGGTAGGATATAGCTAGGGAAATATTTGATCATGCCTCACCTCCTGAGATAGGTAAACAGAATGCAATATGTTTTAAGCTGTTTGGCTATTTTGGTTTGGTGTTGCTTTTGGGTTTTTTTATGCAGTCACAAAAATAAGTGTCTTGTTTACTGCGTTTTGACTTTTGCAGAGAAAAATAGTTTATCCTGTTGTGCTGGCAAGAATTCTGCCCTTTGGTGTACGTAACACTTAGACGTTAAGTGTTGGCTTGCTTCTTGGAGCAGTTTGGGATTTAGGTTGTTTATACATGTTATGACCCTGCAGAATGTCTGCTAAATAATGGTCAGAGATAAAAATTTATAGTAATTTCACATTGGATTGCACTGACTTTTAAACTGCTCTGAAAATACAGGGAAACTTACTATCATGGATATGTGATATAAGTAGTAGTGAAAACATTGTCGGGAATTCTTAGTCATATGCACTACTGCAAATGAAAGAGAAGAGTAGCTTTAGCTTTGAATCCTTTCCAAAAAGGTACAGAGTCTGTCAGCACAAATACTGATAACTGTAATTTAGGGATTAGGGGTGTGGGCTTGCTGGGGGGAGTTGGTGTATGAGGCTTCCTGTTACTGCAGAGTAACTGAAGCTGTAGCTGGAGTTGATTGCAGTGCAAGATTGGGGACTTGAGTTTCAGCTATTTATTTTCTTTAAAATTGTAAGTTCAGTTGACTCATAGTTGTTTAAATGTAAGGACTGACACAGCATATTGTACTTGGTATTGTATAACTGGATTGATCAGAGCTGATGAATTTTTTCCAAGCTATGAGTCAAGTGTTGTTTTTGGTGATGATCTTGAGGCCATACACAGTGCTTGCTGGAGTCATGCAACTCCTCAAGTAAAGAAAGTAGCCTGTGCTGTCTCCTTGGAAGATATTTGAGGTCATTTCCACTGGCTGGAATTGGTTGCAACTGCAAGTTGGTATAAATTTGGGTTAGGGATTAAAGAAGTTTTATGAGAATGATATTTTAAGTTTTTGAAAAAAAGTTTTATAAAAGCAAGGAGCTGCGCATCTTAAAAGTTGTATCTGAAATGGGAAAGAAAGCATCTTACTGCAGAGTTAACGCAGATCCTGTCCAAGAAAGCAAGTCACACTCTTGAAAATTGTTCAGGGTTTTTAATACATTGGTATAGACAAAGTGAGCTCATGGATTACATGCTGTATAGAAAATAATGTAAATGTTGGGGACAATACTGAAAGATGTACATTTTCCTTTTTTCTTAACAGCTACGCAAAAGGAATATTCTAGAAAAGTGAAGTTGGAAGATCTCTGATAAAAAGAAGTGTAAACATGTTGTGCTGGGGCAATGCATCTTTTGGACAGCTTGGATTGGGCGGAATTGATGAAGAGATTGTTTTAGAACCCAGAAAAAGTGACTTTTTCCTAAATAAAAGGGTCCGAGATGTAGGATGTGGACTGAGACATACTGTTTTTGTCCTGGATGATGGGACTGTTTATACATGTGGATGCAACGATCTAGGACAACTAGGGCATGAAAAAGCCAGGAAAAGACCTGGTAAGTTTAGAGGTGGTGAATTGTGGAGATTCCGTGTGGTGCTGCGTGTGTCTTTTGTACTATTGTGCTTCATGGAAGCCAAGATTGCCAGTGTCCATGCACGTGTTGTGCACAGTAGTTCTTCCAAGAATGGACATATTTTTAACTGGAAAAGCATTGTTTTCCCCCCATATTTTTGCCTGCTGTGCAGCTGGACAGTGCCACTGTTTTTTACTTCAAGCATGGAATCACTTTGCCTAAGGCCATGGGAGACTCGGTGCCTGCTTTTAATCTCAAGGGGAGCTGACCTGCTGCAATGCATGGATTAGCATTGTACTTTATGTATGTGTTTGGCTGTTGGAATATGGTGGAAATGAGTATTTGGCATATCACAGCTGAGAAACATGCAGTGTGTTTTTAGTTGACTAATATGTGATGTACAGCAGTTTTGATTAAAGCAATGTTCTCTTTTTTTAAGAACTAAAAATAAAACTTTTGATAAAAGACTTATCAGCATATGCAGTGCTATGGGGAGAGGATTTGGAAAAGCATAAAGGATGCTGTGTAACACTTCTCTGGTCTTTTTTTTCTTCCCACCTATGTTCTGTGTGTTACTGCTCCCTCCTAGTGCAGTTCTGGAGCAGAAGTGGGTAAACATCTTGCAGGGACTGCAGAGGAGTGTGCACATGGGCTCCCTTCAGAGCTTGCATGTGAGTCATAGCTGGTGCTGCTGAGAGCCAGGGAACAGTGCTGCTCACACTGCTTACAGCAGAACGTAACAAACTGGAAAGGCTTACTAAGACTTCATTCTAATCACTCCTAAAACAGTTTTACAGCCTTCTTGGCTCAATATTTGGCACAAATTTTTCAAATGGCAATGAGGTGTCACATGGTATTTTAGTAGTTCTCCTTTACTCAGTCTTGGTTTTGGTGCCAAAGACTTTTTTTTTCTTTTTTGGATATGTAACTTTTAAAAACTAATTTGGATTTCTATTGGAAATCAGTATGTGGATTTTAAAACTGATAAACTTCAATCCTGTGCAAACATCTGCTTTATGAACATGAGAAACTCACCATGTCAAACTTACTCTGACTACTTGTTGCCCACTTAGAAAATTATGCTGAATTGTCTTTTAAATCTAAAGGTTACAATGAAAATATCTGACTTTTAATTTGTATGACCTTTCGTATGTAATGGACCTGCTATAATTTATTTTTAACATGCTCAGACATATGAGGATTGTAATGTCCTCTGTAATTTTCCTTTCACCTAGAGGGTACTGATAATGCTGCTGAGTGTTGTAATGTGAAGTCAGAGCATTGGGATAACTCACTTGCACAGTCTAAAGAGGCTTGGTATCTTTACAGATGGGTGGATGCTCTCTTTTGAATGTATTTCTGCTAACTGAAGATAATTTTGTTGCTGACTGTGTGTCTTTGCTAGGTCTGTGTTCCCAGTGCCTTTCCTCTTGACACCTTCTAGAGCTCTGCTTGCTGTAGGGACTACATGACTGTTCCTTAATCCGTATTAGGCAGAGTCAGGCTGGCTGGTTCAGCAGCTGGGGAAGATTGCCTGAGCTAATCTGTGTGCTGGTGCTCGAGCTGGAGAGTGCTTCAATGACCTCTCCCACTGGCAGAGCTGTGGGAGGCTCTGGTGGGTGAATTGGGGTGGTAACCTCTTTAGTCAGACCAGCTGTATGTAATAAAAAGAACTTATATCTGCTGCCTGTGTTGGTTTATTTTGGAAGCTGAGTGCCTGTCGTGCTGCAGATAATGTTAGCTACTGTTTTGAAATTGACTTGGGCTGTGCTAGGCTGTGTTTAGAGTGCCCCTAACATTGATAATACACAGGCTTTTTCAGTGCTCTGCCGTTTTTAGGCTGGAATAGAATTTGTGTTTCAAAACTGGGAATAAAATGTCCAAGCAGTCTCTTATTTAAGGGAACTATTAAAAATTCCAGCCTTAATGACAGGCCCTGATGATATTTTGCTGCTTTACCTATTGTTGAAATGGAAATGTTGGACTTCTGATCACAAATCCTAAGCCCAAAACCAAGCTTTGAGTGTTTACAAATGTGCTGGTGCAGGCTACTGGAAAAAAAAATCACAGATATTTTAGTGTGTGCTGTTCAGAGGCATGCACTGTATGTCTAGAAAAATTACTCTTTAGGATCTGTTTCTACAGTATTTTGCATTATAAAGAAGACATTGTGTAGCTCATGGCAAAATTAGTAGCTTTAGTCTGTAATTTGCCCTGCCCTGTTTTGCAGGCTTTTTCTTAATAATGAATAGGTGAATTTAATTTGCTGTGGTGGAATGTTTTCCTCTTACATAATGTCTACACGTGTAGTCATTTGACAGTAATCTATTTGACCTTACTCTTAATTGAGTTTCTGCACTCATTTTCAGATGGCAAGATTAGAAGGAACCATTACGATCAAGCTGCAGGTTTCGTGCACTTCTGTATATTGCTCCAGAAACAGTCATTATTTGGTTACTTTGGGGTGTCAGATTTATGTTATTTCTCCTAGAATTGCATGTTCAAAATTTTAAATAAAGGGTGTTTCAGCAGAACTTATAGGCTCGGTTGAATGTCACTTCAGTTGATATCTTAGTACTGTGTAAAACTGTTTGGAACAACCCTACCTTGTTAGTAGGTTTTTTTGTTTTGTTTTGTTTTTTAACAACTAATTTTATTTATTTATTTTTTTAGAGCATGTTGGTGCACTGGATGCCCAAAATATTGTAGCTGTATCATGTGGAGAAGCCCACACTCTTGCATTAAATGACAAAGGTCAGGTATATGCTTGGGGTCTGGCTACGGATGGACAGCTTGGCTTGCCAGGAACAGAGGAATGCATCAGAGTGCCCAGGTTAAAAATAGTACATAATAAGTTGCCTTTTTTTAAAATAATGTGCTTGAGTCACATCGGTTAAGCTATTTTGCTGTTATAGGTAAAACCATGTAAATACAGAAAATGTGTATTAGCTCTGACACTTGAATGCTGTGTGTAGACATTTTCCTCTCTCCAAAACTCATCTTATGTGAGAAATGTGTTACAGATGTGCTTGGTTTGGTTTGTTGCTTTTTGGGGTGTTTTTATTTGGTCTTTTTTTAATAGTCCTCCACTAAGAATGAGACTTCCATTGGAAAAGTAGGATGGGTATTTTAAGAGTATGAATGCCATTTAAGAGAAGTTAAGGAGAAGCAGTGTTAAACTTGCAATTTGAAGAAGGTACATTTGCTGTCTGATCTTTGTACTTCAGTTTTGGCCCCAAAGCTTTTCAGCTGTAATCAAATAATACACCTTCTAGTTAAAAAAAATAATGTTGCCCAGGGTCACATGCTTGTTTTCAGAATGCTGTTAGCATTCCAGCTACCTGAAGTCCACACAGAAAATAACAATTCCTTGGAACCTTAGTAATTGATGACTATATATTCAAGATGTCATTTCTGCATCAAATTTAATAGCCCACAGGCCCTTTAGAAACTGTTTTCCTCATCCAAAGGTGAAAGCATTATTAGTTTTAATGCACATGTGGGTATATTTGCAACTTCTTTATAATGTTGTGCAACGTGTGTTAGCTCTGTAAACTGAAATTTTGGAAACTAGAAGTAAGAATCAGTTTATTCTTGCATTCTGTATTTGTGCATCCATTCAGCTGTGTGAGATTGCCTTCCCAGCACATGAACCTCCCTAATTCTTCATTATGGTCTTTTACAGACTTTATCTGTTTGAAAATAAGACAGGACCTGACATGAAATGTTTTAGAAAAGAAGCAGTTTTGACTTCAGGTTTTATTAAATAGTGTCTAATTAAAGTTAGGATGTTTAATATACTTCAGTGAAAAGGATTCACGTTTTGTATACTTTATTTCCTACCATGATCTGGTAGCTGAATTCTTTCTCTGTTTTCTTACACCAATAGAAATATTAAAAGCTTATCAGAGATCCAAATTGTTCAAGTCGCTTGTGGTTATTATCACTCGCTAGCACTCTCAAAAGGTAAGCCAAATTCTTCTTAAATTTTGTGTAATTTCTTACCAGGGAATTCAAAAGTTTTCAGCATTTATTTTCTGTTTTTTTAGAAGGCAATGTGTTTATCAAACATGCTACCACTTAACACGGGTGGGATTTCAGGTTTGTAGGAGCAGTGTAAATTAACGATGGAAGCTTGAGTTTGAAAAACAAACATACAAACAGATGTTGAGTTGTGCTTTTATTTCTTTGAGGGGGGGGTGGGGTTTTTTTTTTTAATTTCATCATCTGGCTTTCACGTAGCTTCCTTTTTATTTTGTTTCCTTTTCTTGGTCCCGTATTGTTCTCATCCTGCTGGCACGCTGCCCTGTCCCTGGTGTGTTTCAACCTGTAACCTCAAGTTCCTGAGGCTTGCAGGAGTGACTTCCTTGTCTGCTTTACTATGGCAAAGCCTCTGTTTTTTGGTGTTTCCATAGTTAAAATGCCAAATAAGCCACCTCTTGGAAGTTTAAATATCTCTTCAAATCTCTGCTGAGGCTGTGAGCCCACGCTTAGTTGGCCTCACTTTTACTGCATGTCTGGTTAGTGCAGCTCTCCAGAAACGAACACCAGTTTAAATCTGCTGTTTCCTTGTCTCCTCATGATATAGGAGAGTTGTGGGCAAAACTTCCACTTGGAAGAAGTAGCTGCTGAAAAGGGTTAATGGAAACTTACCAACTCAAACCAAAAATTCCAGAAACCTGGTAGTTTGTCAGTGTTTCTTAACAATGTGTGTTTAAAATATGAAGCAAATAACTGTGAGGAGGTGTTCATTGTATGCTGAATGAGTTTTTTTTCTTTAAATACAGTAGTTTATACTGATTATGTGTGCCTGGATGCTGTATGTGACTCTTCGTGGCCTCGTATTGGGCGTTTTTCATGCCATTATGTATTCTCAGGTGTAATTATCATTATAACCCAAAGAAATGCCTTTGTTTTTGGGGCAGGCAGGCAGGCAGAGCTTTACAAGTAACCCTTTACCTGAGCTAAAATCAGCAGTAGAATGTGGGGAGTAGCAGAGTTGTGCTGTTAAGTGTTCTGTTGGTCAAAGGTGCAAGAATGTGATAGGAATTTGTGATTTAAAATTCACTCAGTGTTTTAAATAGTTACAGGCCTCAATACAGCATCACTATTTTATTGCCAGTTCATGGATTTGCAACCCCGTTTCTGTTGTTGACATGCACTGTAGGGTTTTCTGGGTTTATTTTAATATAAATAAATAAAATCTGAGAGACCAGTACTCCAGAGGATGGGTTTCATTGTTTTCCCATCTTGATAAAACTGTTGTTGGGAAGGTGGAGATGGGAGAGGCACAGGAAGCATTTTGAAGGTAATGTTGCTCTTGAAAACATACCACGTCAGCAAAAGTAAATTATTTTGTGTTTGAGTGGTAATCTTTAGGATAGTAAATATCTTGGCAAAACACTGGTTGTTCAAGAGCATATTTTATTTTGGGAGCAGTCTTAACATAAATAGGTCTTTGATTGTCATTCTTCAAAGTGTTTTTTTCTTTATAAGGCATTGAATGACATTATAAACCTTGTGCTTCATTGATCATATAACGAAGACAGTATTTTAAAATATACGTCTGTTAAACTGTGTGTGAAAATTAAATATCTTACCTTAGAAAAGCTTAGATGAGGCTTTTGATTGGAAATGGAAAAATTTTATATGTCCAGGTGCAACTTTGGCAGCTCCCTGCATAAACATCTGTGCAGTAGTGGAACTTCCCATGAGCAGTGTCTTGTTTTGTAATAAGCAAACTCAGTTGATCTAGCACTGTTGAAACAGGAATGTTAAGAGCAGTTCTGGGGGGGGGTTGAATGCAATTTAAATACTTCCAGTCTGATTAAATGTTTGAGTTGAATGCCTGCAAATTACACAAGAATGCTTAGATTCAGAAGTCAGCAATTTGTATGCATTTTCAAACTCAAAAATATTTGAAGATTAATGGCCTAACCTTTAGGTTTTCTTACAGTGGATCAGCACTATTATTAAACTATGTTAATTTTATTTCTTGGTTGTTTTATTTTTTTCCTTCAAACAGGAAGTGAAGTGTTTTCCTGGGGACAAAACAAATATGGCCAGCTGGGCTTAGGTTATGAGTATAAAAAACAAACCTCACCACAAATGATTAAATCTCTGCTGGGAATCCCTTTTGCACAGATTGCAGCAGGAGGAGCTCATAGTTTCGTACTAACTCTTTCTGGAGCCATCTTTGGATGGGGGCGCAACAAATTTGGGCAGCTGGGTCTCAATGATGATAATGGTAAGTAAGCATTGCTTCAGGAGAGTTTAATGCTGAAGGTTTTGGCTTGTGAATCCAAAGAGAGCAGTATTCCTAGGAAAGGAGCAGACAGAACAAACCTTGTTCAGTATTGTCGGAGTGTGCCAGTGCCACGTGGGATTGCATGGAGAAGACACAGAGGTGTTTCCCTCAGCTGTTTAGTAGTGAGAATTCTGACAGTGTTATGTTGAGATTGTTGTCTGCTTGACTTGTTTTCTTTCCCTGTTCTACATCTTCCTGTGACTTAATGGGATTGGATTAAAATACTGTGTAGTAGTTACAGTTTGAACTGATTTTTGTGTGGATGAAATTGCTTGGCAAAAGCAGTAATGTATCAAAACTAACTGGTTGTCCTTAGTAGTCACATTTAAGCCATCTGCATTTTTTACCGCCAATTACTTTTATATTTCTTTCTCAGGCCACTTTTTGATAATCATTCACAATTTTTGGCTAACATTTCCAAAATTTTCTCTGCTAGGGGGATGACACTCAGTGATTTTTAGCAAGTGGTTAGGTTAGACTAAAAATTGTTTGTTTGTTGGTTGTATTGTGTTGCATGCACAGTATCTGCTCACAGGGCTCCAGGATGGCAGTGTTTGCTATCAGGGTCCTGGAATACACAGTTTAGTAATGGATAATCTGTGGATGGTTTCATGAGTTCAGATTTTCTTACTGGTTTTTTGTTGTCAACACCATTTAAAATAGGAAAAACGTGTTGTAAATAAAATGCACATCCGAATGCCTTAAAAATTGTCACATTCATGTAATAAGAAAATTACAATTATTTTTCAGAAATCATGGGAGACTTCAGTTGCTTCTGCATATTCTTTGTAATGTGTATAACCCCAGGTTTTTATGTAGCATCACTTCTCAGTAAAATCCATTTTTAATGTCTTCATAGGGTTTCTTGCAGACATGTTAGCATGCCTGACAGGTTTTATGGCATTAGCACTAACATGTAAAAAAATTGCCTTTGTTCAAAGTTGACAAAGTTGACATGTTCTAGTGATGGAGAGAAGTTAGTTTTGCTTCCTGTTTGTTCAATGCTCCATTCTGTTATGCAGTTAGTAATACTAAACTGTGCATGAATACACTTTCCAAAGAAGACCAACTGATACCAACTTAGAGGAACATTTTGAAAACATGAAGCATATGAACAATTCAAAACAGTGATTTTTTAATTTATCTTTTCTCATGGCCAGTGTCAGGTCTAATGTATTGTTCCATATTTAGTGATCTCTGTATTGACGTGTGATCCTGGGCTAGTGAAAATGAGATCATGGGCTACAAAGTTTTTCAGTGTAGTAGTCCCTGTTTTTTCTGTAGTAACACTTCGATCTCCAAGATCCATAAACTCAGTCACAGTGATTGAATTATGGTAACAAATTCAAAGTGCTTGCTTGACTAGAACCAAATTAGAATAAATGAGCAAAACTGCTGGGTTTTTGATTTTTATTGTCAAAATAAGCGACCTTTCTTTATGAAACCTTTCAGACAGGTATGTTCCTACGCTGCTGAAGTCCCTGAGAAGTCAGAAGGTTGTTCATATATGTTGTGGAGAAGATCATACTGCTGCCCTTACGAAGGTACAGAACTTAAAGATATGTTTATGTTTAGATATGCATATGTTTATGCTCCAGTTTTTTTAATGTTTCTAGGAGAAGGTGCTACTTTAACAGGAAATAATAAACTGAATTCTGAATAGAATTTCTTCTAAATTTATGGGATTAAGTTGAGGAAAGATTGGAAGAATGGTTAAATATTTGAAAAAATTTACCAAGTACAAGAAATCTTGCATTCTAAATGCTTGTTTTCCTTTTTCATGCATAGAAGTTAACTTTAAACTTGCTTTAAAGCTGATGAGCTGGGTTGAGATGCTGAATGTACTGTGAAAGCTTGTACAGATTGTCAGCCATATGTGTGGCTGCATTGTCCCTTGCAGAGCCAGGGGCTGATGCACCTCTTGTAGGCAGTACTGTGTATATGTGTGAGCTTTCCCCAAGTCCTTCTTAAGTTCAGAAAAACCTGGCACTGTTTGCTATCCTGACTCAGTGATTGAGGCTGTTGGGTTTTCTCCGTGGATGCTGCATTTTAGTGATGATTTCCAGCTGAGGGCCAGGCTGATGCAGAATGGAGTTGAAAGAAACAGATTTATATTTTCAAAGCATCTGAAAATGGCAAGTTTCAGAGTTGTTGTAAGGTGTGCATAACTTCTGAAAATGTTTCTGGTTTAAGCATTGAAGGTTTTGATTAATTTCTTGATTAATCAAAAACACTTCAAAAATTATTTGCCTTACAGCAATGTTGAAATTTTCTGGTTTCTTATGCTTTCAGATAATGAGGCTGTTTGTCATACTGTGTATCATTTGCTGAGCAGGGCAGCTAATCACTAAAAAACTTGTATTCAGAGTTTCAAAGCCAAAGTATACATTTTGATAGTGTGAGTTTGTATACTGGTGAAGTTCATCAAGAAAACTGGAAAAGAGGAAAAAATGAGGATTAGTATCTAAAAATGACACAAGTTAATGGCAGGACTGTTGAATGATAATGAGGAAATTAGATGAGTGTGATTTAACACAAGTAAGGTAATATTTCATAGCTGTGCCACATTTTCATATCTTGTGACTCTTCTATGTCTCAGAACCCTGTTGTACCATGTGTATTTTCTGTCCTTTCCCTGCAATGCCAAGATGATCAGAAAAGATTCATTAAAACCCTATTTCTGTGAAGTTCCTTGTTCTGAGATATACAATCATCTTAATTTAAAAAATTCATTTGTTTAGGAAGGTGGGGTTTTTACATTTGGAGCTGGAGGCTATGGTCAGTTGGGTCATAACTCTACCAGCCATGAGATAAATCCAAGGAAAGTTTTTGAGCTTATGGGAAGTGTTGTCACGCAAATCACCTGTGGCAGGTAAGGTCTATTCCGTGCTAACACTGTGAATCTTACAGATAACTTGTTTTGTATAAAACTTTTCATATCTATTGCAATATGAAGTGGGGGGTTTCTTTGTGGTCAGGGAAGACAAGATGACCCCTAACAAAAGATACTTAGAGATGTTTTGGGGATTTTTAAAGCATTCATAGAAGAACTAAAGGAAGTTGTATATTTGAGAGGCTTTGATTTTCTAAATTGGCAGTGTGAACAACAGTGTGAAGTGTGAAAGTGTTTGTTGCTGGCATTTCATTTCCTGTTGAACAAGTGTGTTTGTGAAAGTACAAAATAGTTTACACAAATTCCCAACTGGTTCTTCACAGGCCTGTGAAGGGAGAGGGGTCATCTAGAGTTGAGCAGGAGGGGAAGGGAAAGGAGATGTAGGCAGTCTCTAGACATTCATTTCTGACATGCTCTAAAGGTCAGACAGGGGCTAAGCACTGGCAGCTCCGTTCCGGGAACTTTTCCATAAAAATGGAGCATTGCCTGTTGGAGTGTAAATGGAATGTTGCCAGTGGCAGTGCATTGCCAGTAGAGCAGTGGAGCGCTGGGATGACAGGACCTTTAGCACACTGTGTACCACAGTTCCTGGGCAGGCCTGCACAAAGCATGTTCCAGTGCTTAGGTTTGTGTTACTGAATTCTGTTTGCCCTAGGCAGCACACCACTGCATTCGTCCCTTCTTCTGGAAGAATTTATTCTTTTGGACTCGGAGGTAACGGGCAGTTAGGTACTGGGACCACCAGTAACAGGAAAAGTCCCTTCACAGTGAAAGGAAACTGGATTCCCTATAGTACTCAATGCCCGATGAGCACAGGTAAGCAACGTCTGCTGTATTTACTTCTTGGTAACCTTTTCCTTTATAGTAGCTTAGAATTCTTCAGATTTAAACTAAATATGGGCCTTAATAATTTTTTCCAAACAGTTTGATTCCACTGTGTTCTGTGTTCCTGCTGTAGGAATTACATGCCTGTGCTGCTGGGTTAGGGCCTCTGGTAGCGTTAGACCTAGAACGTACCTCAGGGAAAGATGGTCTTAACTATTGTATCGAGGGTCTGCAACAGGGGAGCCTTTTTGTAACTGAGTGTTGATTGCAGCATCTTAATCGTTTTCAATTGCACATTTTCACAGTGGCCTGTTTTTTATTCCTCTTGCAGACAGTGAGGAGTGGTACTGTGTAAAGAGAATTTTCTCTGGTGGGGACCAAAGTTTTGCACACTACTTTTATCCACAGGTAACAAATTAAATGTAATTTGGTTCCAAAGCTTGTCAAAGTTAGATTTTAGGGGGTTTGATGCATTTTAAAGGATTTTGATGTTGAAGGTGCATGTGACTGTATTGTAAAGTTTGTTGGAGCAGTGTGGAAGCAAAAGGCACTAAGTCGTGGGAGCAGTTGGAGGACTTGGATCCAGTTAGTGAGTGCTAGCTGTCAGGAAGCTCTTGAGACTTTTTGGCATAAGCTTTTTTCTTGATGGATGAATGCACTTCTTTTCATGTCATAAGGGAAGAATTGATTGAATATATGAGCTCTTCACTCCTTGCCCAGTCCTCCTCATAGCTCCTGACAGCAGCAGCTTTGGTCTCTTGCTCTGTAGCCATTGTAATGTACCACAGTGGTAAGGAAACAAATGGAGCTTTTTGCTGAAAATTACAGGTGGTGACATAGTTTGTTATGTCACAGTTTTATACTAGGCTTAAAGCTTAAGTTTTAAAATAACGAGAATTGATCTGTTTAAATTCTATGTAAAGGAGTCTAGAAGGACTTTACAGTAAAAATAACCATGTGGAAGTGTGATGGACAGAAAATGCTAGTGGAGGGTGAGTTGGGAGATAAAAACAAGACCAAGATTCATGGGACTGTTTCCATTACAGCTCAGCAGGTATTAGGCCATGGGGATTAATGAAGCATTAAGAGTTGAGTATATAGGGTGAAAACTAATTTGGACACAAGGGAAAAAATGAATTTTAGTGGGGAAACATGTTTGTCAGGAAAAACTGAGTACAAGTCAGACTTGCAGCAATGCTCTGTGCTCAGAGCCTGTTCTGGTTGTACAGACTCAGCAGTTTTTGCTAGGATTGTTTTGTTGGCTTGTTTTTCTAAATTCTGATAAGCGTTTTACCCATTGCTGTATTTGAGAGAAACTTGCTTAGCAGGTGTAAACTGGAAAATTGCTTATAATATAGGCACAAAACTTGTCTATTAAAACTTCCTTAAAAACTTTCTTATGTGCAATTTGCATAATTACTGGAGTAGTTTCTGACTGACTAATTGAGGTGAACTGGAGACTGTATGAATGCAGTTATTGTGGCTTGTTCTGAACAAAAAGTATTAGCAATAGATGAGCTTTGATGCTGCAAAAATATCCCTTTTAGTACTCTTCAGTTTGGTAATTTGTATTGAATTCTTCCAAAGTTTTGTGTGTACTGTAACCCTGGGGGTTGTGTGTCCCTGCCAGTTAAGGGGGCCTGGCTAAAATCTGTTTTCTCAAGTCACTTTTTGGGCGGCTCAGTTCCCTGAGTTGTTTTCTTTGGCTGGACACAAAGGAAATGGCAGAAGTGTTCCTCATCCTGATGCTGTAGGATGGGATCAGAAGTGCTGATTTTTGGCAGCAGATAGTCATTGTCATACTGAGTCAGCTCAGTGTTGTCAGATGGCACCCTCAGGAGGAATGTTTTCTCTTGCTCATTTAATCTTATTTTTGGTGCTATTTGCCATCTCTTTTTGAACCAATGCTCCTACTCAAAACAATGATACTGCTTCTCTTCCTCTTTACTATTAGAGCTCTTAGTGGAATTCATTTTATATGAGCAGCACTGCCACGTGCAGCTCCTCTGATGATGCAGGACATGTTCACAGAAGCATGATTCATTCTCAGAGGAGCCTGATGGAAGTGGGGTGGAAGAACATCTGTCTAAAAAATTGAATGGCTCCTTTTCTGTGTGCTCACAGCTTGGCAGTGAGCTAAGTGGCTCCTAGTGGCTGGAGAGGAGATGCTTGCTGCTCACATCTAAAGCTTGGTTAGTGTTCATCATAGAGACAAGTAATGTTTAAGGAGTTGGCCATAAGCAAGGTGTGTGAATTAACACTTAATCGAGATGGTTTTAGTGTATGCTCTTCTTTCATAGTGAATGCAGAACTGTTAGAACACAGAGTATTTCACAGCAATAGTCTGGGTAGGCAAACTGTCAGCTAAGACAGCTCAACCAGAGGGCTGATTGTTCTGGAAATCAATTTTGTGTGCCTGATTCTTTACACTTTCTTTAAAATTTTTTAGAACATGGTGCCACCAGATGATTTTAGGTATCCTGACCTTTTGAAGCAGATCTGGACTGTGAATGAAACCTTTATTCAAAGATTGCTGAGTTTCCCATCTGGAAGACTTCCTGTAGAGATAGCTAAGTAAGTGATGTAAGGGAAAGAGGTTGTCTCTGGTAATTCCTGCTTCTGAATTGAGCATTAATGGGGCTTTGGGCATACATAGCAGAGCTGTTTTTAATTACTGATTTTGTGACGTGCAGAGCTCTTGCTGTGCTTTCATTGTCATGCTTGTTGAATAGTTTAGATCCTTGAGACTATGTCATCTCTGCTTCAGTTTAGATGACTCTACAAGATTAAATTAAGTAGCTAATTGCACATTGAAAAATAGCAATACATGTAAAGGAGTGCGAGAACAACTCAAAGATTACTGCTTCTATTTTAATAAAAGAGGATGCAAAGCAATTAAATTTCAAGACTGGCTGTGATTTGAGCTGTCTTAAGTGTTGAGTCTTGAATGAAGGTTTTATGTAGTATTGTTTAGTCACATTTGAGTCAGAGTCCCATCCTTTGTACAATGTAATTTGTTAGGGATTAAATACAGGCTTTTTTCTTGCAAATGCTAATTTGTAAAAGGAAAACCAAATATAACATTTCATGTGAACAATTTCAGTGAAATTGATGAAACATTCTCCTCAGCTGGGTGCCTGAATGGGAGCTTCTTGGCATTGAGGTAAGTGGGCAGGTTTTTAACGAGTGGTCCTGTGGACAGCATTAGTGGTGGCCACCTTCCTGGTGTCCCTTGTGTCAGCTGGGACACCTTCCCAGGGTTTCCTTGTCTCACTGGTGCTCTGATGCCCTCAGTTCAAACTCCAGCTCCTTTCCTGCCCTGTGTTTTGTTGGCTGCCCCAGTGCAGAATGGCTCCTGCCTGTCCTTGCTGCTGCCACGTAAGCCAGCAAAGCTCATTACATTTGTGAGCCACAGCTTGTTTATAACTCAAGGGGAATTCGTTGCATGGGCTGTTTTATATCTTAGCCTTTTTGCATGATTTTCTTGCTGTTAGAGAAGATTTTTTCCAGTTGTTTCTAAGGCCATATAAAAAATGGAATTCCTTTATATTTTAAATCCTTGGTCAATAGGTCTGAAAATGACAAGGGAAAAAATCTTGAGTTGCTGAGAATACAGGATTCAGTCTTTCTGGGTTTTTTTTCCTTCTTGCAGCAATGATGATCATTACAAAACCAGCACTAGATTCTCAGGGGTTGATATGAATGCTGCTAGACTACTCTTTCACAAACTCATACAGCCTGAGCATACTCACATATCACAACAGGTTTGTGCTGCGTGTTTTCCTTACGTTTGGGATTATCTTTCTGTGTTAAGCTCTCCAGAAATACTACTGTTATGCTTGGTCCAACCCTGTAAATAGATTTCTTTACTCAATAATATATGGACTGCAAATGTGTGAGACTGTATTTTGTTGTGACAATTAGGTAATACATCAGTATATTCTATTTTAATATTTACTATAATTTTCTAGATGTATAATAGTCTTCACTGAAGCTCTTAATTACTGTTTTCTAGATTAGTTTTCATATACGTAGGCATTTGTTTAAAATCTCAGTTGCATTAAAATAAACAGAATTTTCTGATGTGCTGTAGGTGGCAGCTAGTTTGGAAAAGAACCTTATTCCCAAATTGACCAGCTCCTTACCAGATGTTGAAGCTTTGAGACTGTATCTCACTCTACCAGAGTGCCCACTGATGAGTGATGAAAACAATTTCACAACGTTAGCTATTCCTTTTGGAGCAGCTATTCTGAACCTAGAAAAAGCTCCTCTGAAAGTTCTTGGTAAGAAACTGATATTTTCCTGTTAAAAGTAAGGATCTGCAGATAAAAATGTACAGAAATTCCATCAGTGCAGACCTGGGCTCGGCAGCACTTGCTGTGTATTTACAGTTCTGTACAATTCCCCAGTGAGAGAGTTAAGGCTTAACCTTGCTTGGTGTAAGAAAATGCTTATTCTGTTGCTTCAGGGTGAGTTAACAGGCCATCCCTGTGAATTCATCTGGTATTGTAGTTTTTGGACTGATTCCATTTGGGAGGAATTAAACCGTGTAGTTCAGTGTAATTGATATGTGTCTTTGCACTTTAAAGTGAAAATTATGTGGTCAGACAGCTAACAAGCTCTAAGCAATTTACAGAAGTGTTGCAGAGCAGATGTTAAATTGTCTTGGTTGTGACTACAGCACCTGTTCTGAGCTTCTGAGGCAGTTGATCTTTTCTCACTGGTGCCAAGATGTGCTCTTCAAATACGCAGCTGAGAATAGCTCTGGTTTTTTAAGTCTGCTTCCTTACATCTTATTGTGACTCCTGTCACCAGAAATTCAGCTTAAAGAATTGTTTTCAGAATATTTCGCTTTTAATTGGTTTCTTTTTGAGAGAGTACTTTCATCTTTCTCGGTTATGTTTGGCCTTGTAACCTGTCTCTTGTGTTTTTTCAGTAGTTTTGGTGAGAGTAAAGAGCTCATCTGCTGCGAAGAAAAGCAGACTGATAGTTTTTTGAACTCCAGATCTTTTTCCATCGTTTTCTATTGCTCCCACGACTATTTGCTTAAGATTTCAGGTTTTGAGCCATCTGTTTTTGTCAAATGTTACTTTGTGATACTGTCATTTAGTCTGGATGAACAGACTTCAAGAGACTTGAAGATTTGATGTGTAACAATAGAGCATTTGTTGTGTTACAAGTTTTTTTTTCAGAGTCTTTAGTGACTGATGATTGTGCTTTCCAGCCAAACATGTTTCTCAGTTAAAAGGATAACATAACATAGTGCTGCAGTGGCAAGTACTAAATTTATGTGCTCACTGTGTGTTGACAGAAAACTGGTGGTCTCTGCTTGAACCTCCCTTGTTCCTCAAGATAGTGGAACTCTACAAGGATGTCGTAGTGCACCTCCTGAAGTTGTGCAAGATGGGCCTTCCACCTTCTGACAGAAGAATACTTACCAATTTCCTGCACACAGCCTTCAGAGTTCTGGAAATACTACACAGAGTACGTTTGTGTCATTTCTAAACAGTTCCTTGGCTGCTTGGCTTTGTCAGCGTCTCTGTGCTGGGTACTTGGTAGAAGCTAAGTTACTGATGAGTTTTAAAGATCAGAATTGCATCTACAGAAATATCTGTAGCTGTTCCATCTGGAACTGTGAATCATTGGGATTCTGGATTCCAATCTGATGTGATGATGGAATTGACTATTTTTTGGGAACACAGAGTGACCCAGTCATTTGCATCTGTGAGGGTATGGATGAAAGTGAGAGGGAAAAACACGGTGACAGATCGGGGATATTTTGCAGATTGAGTATCTGGTGATTTGGAGGAGGATGTGGAAGGTATTTGTGAAAAGTGGGCTTAGATTATAAAGGTTAAAAAGGCAGGATCTCTGTAACTGTCTTCCTGCTTTGACAGTCAGCAGTGCTTAGCAGTCCTTGGGAAAAGACGTGTGCATTAGGAAAATGTGGATGCTCCTGCATTAAAATGATACTTGTAGAGACAAGCCTCTGTATAAAGTTATTTTTCCACATCTCTCTTTTTTAAGCTTAGTGTTTTTAAATGGAAACTGTTCCTCTGCTCACAGGTAATAGTGTTCATGCTATCATTAAGACTAGAGTTATTGAATCATAGCTCTTAAACCTGTGCAAATACAGGAACAGGCATTTATTCCATTGTATATGTGAATATGTGTATCCTCACTGTTCCTGTGAGATCTCATGATGTTTCAGAGTGGCAGCCCTGTTATGCAATACTGTATGTGCAGTTAGCTGTACTTTCCTTGAATCTTTGATGGGATTTTGAATAATCCATGTATCCATGTCTTAAACATTTTTTTTTGCTTTCTTGTAGGCACTGTTGTTTTTCTAGAATTTTTTTAGTAGCTGGGTATCTGTGGCTGATGTATCAAATGCTTGAAAAGCATGGAAAATATCCCTTTGAAAGCTAATAAAAAAATAAATTGCACTTCCTTAGGTAAATGAAAGAGGACAAGTTATACAGTATGACAGATTTTACATTCATGAGATACAAGATTTGATAGATATCAGAAATGACTATGCCAACTGGTTCCAGCAGCAGGTATTGGGAATGGTAAGTTGTGTTGATTTTTATTTGGGTTTTTGTGGGTGTTTTCCTCTCATGTTTCGTGTTTGTTTTATCCCTGTAAAGAAATCCATAGATTCTCTAAATATGGGCACTTTTTTGTCATAAAAATGCCTTCACATATGACCAGTGCTGAACAGACTCATGTCAGGTACTGGCTAAGGACAAATTGTTAAGCCAGTGTTTTTCTTCTAGGGTGTCACTCTTAGGACTGACACTGCTCAATATTTCAATCTGTCAGTTACAAAGTGATTTAGAATGCTGTCACTGGAGACTTGCCATGTCAAAAAAGTTGGGAATGTCATAATCCACAATAGGAAAACATCCAGAATAATCTGACTTGCTGCATAAGACAGGTCCAGTCAATGCGAAAGCTGCAGCTGTCTTGAATAATGAGTCAGGAAGCACAGTAGGGAGTTACAGGGGCAGATAACTGTTGGAATTTTCTACTTCGAGTTTAGCAACCACAACTGAGATAATTAATTCCTGATTTGTAAACAGAAGAGTGATAAGTGGGAGTAAATTAATGACTGTGCAGAGAATTAGTGAGTTGGATAGGTTTTTGCCACAGTTCTTTGACTTTAGCTTTGAAAGAATATTGCGGAAGTTAGTAAGTTTTCTCTAGCCACCCATATTTTATTTTTTTTGCAACAGTACCAGCAGATGTCATTAATGAATGTGTGGAAGTAAACATTCAAAGTGCATGATTTTTTTGCATCCAAGCAAACAAGATACTTTAACAGCCCTGTTTTTAAAGACTGATAAACAGGGTGTTAAAAGACAAGCTTGTATTTAAGAGATGGATTAGAATGTTTCTGGTTAATGTTTATTTCTCACTAAACCTTCTCTTGGGGGGGAGCAGTAAATAAATATTTTTAAAATTCTACATCAGAGATGAGTAATGCAGACACTAATGCTGCTTTTTCATCTTAATTGTTGCTACCTTTGTGCAAATGCTGTCATAGGATGTCAACCATGGATTAACTGAGGTAAGATTGGTTGCAATCTGATTTCTTTTGAAGAATGTAAGGAAATCAGAAATGTGAATGTCAAGGATTGTCTGCTGTGTTCTATTGGGAGTAAAGCTTTAAATCAGCCATGGCTGTAATCTGAAAAAAGTCTTATTGGTGCAAAAACATGTAATTGTCTATATTGCAAATTTGGAGCAGCAGTTGGAAAAAAGTGCTACTTTTATACCCACTGGCTGCAATAACGGTTCTGAAATTAAAATGTGTAAAGTGAGAGTGTCGTTTGTGTCTGGCTTGGTTTGGTTTGGCTTGATTGCGTTTTTTGTTTGTTTGTTTGTTTTTGGCTGAAGTACTAAACAATTAAAAATCTGCCTAATGTTCCTAAGATGCTTTGGTTCTGCATTGATAATAAGTCAAGATTGAGTTACCCTTCCATTAAAATAGATATATTAAGTGAGTGCTATTGCAAAGGCTTTTTTAACCACGAGTGTGGCTTTTGAATAAGATGAGCTGTGACATGGTTCTTTTCATTCCAGTTAACAGATATCCCTGTTATAATTTGCACATACCCATTTGTATTTGATGCCCAGGCAAAGACAACTCTCTTGCAAACAGATGCAATCATACAGATGCAGGTAGGAGTCTCAGTTTTTAATGTTATGAATTTATCATTTTTTCCCTGAGTTGGGGATCTTGGGTGCTCCTGTTGGTTTTTTGGTTTGGCTGGTTGGGTTTTTTTTCCTTTTTGTTTTTTGTTTTATTTGGGGTTTTTTTTGGTTTAAACTCTGTGTAATCTCTCCCCCATAAAAATGAAGGATCTAGTTTTAATCTCAGGTTATGTACGTGGTAGAGGGTGGTGGGTTTGGGATCACATTGGAATTAGACTGTTTTGTAGTTGCTCATTTCCAAGGAACTTCTTTTCCTTTCAATGGTGAGATGGCTTTTTTATGTGTTCACAACCCATAGTACTGGTACAAAAGCCCCAAACCCACAACCCCAACAAACAAACAGACAAAAAAAGCCAAGCACCACGCACAGCCAAATAACAACCCCACCTCCCATATGAGCAGACTTGGAATGTTACCTGGGTCATTGATCTGAGTCTGAAAATAAAAAGGTGATGTAAGTCATGCTCAAGTAATGGGCTCCTGTAGGAAAATACAACCTTGCTCTTGTAATTAACAATAAGTGTGATTTCATATGCCTTTAAAAATGTGTATTTACAGTCAGTACCAACATTTGATGGATTCAGGGAAATGTTCACATTAAATGTTTCTGTTAACAATATTAAATAGTATTAAAACACACAAACTCAAGAGTTCTCTGCCATACTCAGAACATTTGCAAGTCAGTTTTGTTTTCCAAACAATTTTAATACAGAAATTATCATACAAGTTAAATAAATTGCCTTTCATGCTGTGAATTAGTTTGTAATGTATGTTTGTTTTCATGCCAGATTTGTATTAAACAACTTACTCTTCATTAGATGAAATGCAGGATTTTTTTGCTTCCTTTTGTTATCCAGGGTATTTTGACTGGAATATCAAAACGTGGGTTCTAATACTTCCCTGAACATTAGCGCTGGTGAGAGCAATGGATGAAGGAAAAATATTTCCTGAAACCAAATACTTCCTGAGATAAAATGAATACAAAGAAAACTTTGGCAAATTCAGTAGCTCTTGTAATAGCAATTCGCATCTGCCCTTTTGCGGACAAGACTGATGGACAATTGATATTGGCAGGAGTTTTTCCTACCTACTGACACTCTCACTTTGTTTTTCTCCAGATGGCTGTTGATCAGGCCCACAGGCAGAACTTGTCTTCTCTTTTCCTGCCAGTATTTGAATCTGTCAATCCATGCCTGATATTAATGGTCCGGAGGGACAACATTGTAGGGGATGCTGTGGAGGTCCTAAGGAAAACAAAGAATGTAGACTACAAGAAGCCACTCAAGGTATTACAAGTGCATTCTGCTCACAGCAACTGAGAATGTTTCTGGGCAGACCTTGCTTTACAATCTGTTTGCAGTTCAGTGCTCACTGAGGTGTGTGTTTCAGGTTATATTTGTAGGGGAGGAAGCTGTTGATGCTGGAGGCGTTCGCAAAGAATTTTTTTTGCTCATCATGAGGGAGTTGCTAGATCCCAAGTATGGAATGTTCAGGTATTATGAGGAGTCCAGGCTGATCTGGTTCTCTGATAAGGTAGGGTGTGATCTATATTCAGTCATTTTATTTTAACTTACAGTATTTGTATTAATAATATATGAACATAGTAGTTCGTGGTCATTTTATTTCAAGAGTAGAAGCTGAAGCAAGTATTCTCTAAAAAAAGTTTATTTTTGTCATTGTTAGAGCAAAACTTTACCGATTCCTTGCTGTTCCCTTTTGCTTTCCCCATTCCTTGTTTACAACTTACTGGTTGTCCCCAGCCCAGCCAGGTATTTAGGAAGAAGTACTAGCCAGAACAGACTGATTCCAAGGGCAGAATCAGTAAATCAAGGTGCCAGAGACAAATGAGTGGCCTGTTGAACAGGTCTTCCTGTGTTCAGTTGCATTTGTGGGTGATAGGTGGTCATGGAGTTGTACTTTCTTGGAGGATTTGATCCCTGACCTTTCAGTCCTCCTTCAGGGAACACTGACTGGGGAGGCTGGATCCCAAACACCTGAATATTTACATTCCACAGGTGTGTTTTAAGCCTTGGTAATTAATTCTGAGGGGGTCAATAGTGAGCTCTTCCCTCTTCTGCCCCAAAATAATTTTTTAAAAAATTGTCATATTTAATCACGGAATAGTGCAATAGGAAATCACTGGCAAAACCAGAATCTTAATGCAGTATGTGTCCCCTGTAACACAGAGTATGTTGCAGCTCAGCCTTTTTAAGTGGAAAGGATTCTGTTCTCTTGGATTTCAGCTGGTTAAACTTTATCCTGTTTTCCTTGGTACTTACAGATACATACATGTTTAAAGAAAATATAAATTAAATTCACTCCGATTATACTGCACTGTACACTTCTTCCTGGACTCTGCAAGATTAAAATAACTTCTTTATTTTAAACCATCTTGTCTGTTTTCTGTTCTTAGACCTTTGAAGACAGTGACTTGTTTCATTTGATTGGTGTTGTCTGTGGGCTAGCAATATATAATTTTACTATTGTAGACCTTCATTTTCCTCTGGCTTTGTACAAAAAGCTATTGAATAAGAAACCATCCCTGGATGACTTAAAAGAATTGATGCCAGATGTTGGCAGGTAAGCAAGAAAGAGAAATGGGTGTTGTTAGAAATTAATTTTGAGGTCAGCATCTTCCTCTAAGAACATAACATTTCTTTTCCACACTAACAGGATAAACAGCTCAGAGTAAATTGCAGTCATCATGTCATCTGACACATTTGACATTGTTGTTAAACACCTGCTTCTCACTGCTTGGTGTTAATGTTTTATGATCCTGCAAGCATTTTAGGGGGAAAAAGTATTTGAAATTCAAACCCCTTGAGTTTTAGCCATTAATTTTATAAACCTGAGTGCAAACATAGTTTCAGTTCTGAATTGTTTAAGTCCACCAAGAAAATATTTTTGCTTATTTCAGGAACAAATACATGCTAAGTATTTACTTTTGACTAGGGATTTGAATAGGACTAAGAGGTAGGAGGTTCAAATGAGCAGGAAAGGATGCTTGATTGCCTCAGTGATGTGGATGCCAAAGTTTTCATCGATTCAAGGAGAAATCAAAAATGTTAATGGAAGAGCCAGTCAATGGTTTTTAAGTACTAACTGCCTCTGCTTTGGGAATCCCTTAGCTGAAGTCTTTAAGATAGGAATGTTCTCTCTTCACCCCATGGGATAAGCAAAAGGAAATGATTGGTTGGGATTTCCCAGCAAGGGTGCAAGTCAATAAGATAAGAAATGAAATAACAGTAGAAAGATACTCCTAAAACTTGAATTGTCAAAGCCTAAAGAAAACTTCAGGAAAATAAATTCATCTTTCTTTCCCCTGGTGCAAGTATTTTGTAACTTATTTTGCAGGGGAATGCAACAGCTACTGGACTATCCAGAGGATGACATAGAAGAAGCATTTTGTCTTAATTTTACTGTAAGTTTTATATAGTGTTTGAAGTATGTCTTGCCAAGCTCACGCCATCTATTTAATTGCTTCTGATGGAGTGTTTGAACAAAAGCATCAGCAGCTGATTCCCATGAGTTTTAGCTCCTGTGTCTGCCATTCATATTGCTGTTAAGTAAGTGGGAAGAAGTACTTTATGCAATAAATAAGATTTGTACTATTTTTGTTTGTTTCAAATAGATCACTGTGGAAAATTTTGGTACAACAGAAATTAAGGAGCTTGTTCCTAAAGGTGCTGACATTCCTGTAGTCAAACAAAATAGGTGAGTTCTGTGGGTTACAGGATAGCTCAGTGTTGCTGTCTGCCTTGGGAGTGTTACTGGGCTGCTGTAAATACACTTTGCCAAGGTCTGACACTGCTGTTGGAGGCAAAACAACTTTGGCTCTTTTCCCAAGCTCTTCTCATTTGTATTGTCAAAACAGCTGTTGTCTTGTATGGACAGACAAGCTGTGGCTGCCTCATCCCTGGGAGTGCTTAAGGCCAGGTTGGATAGGGCTTGGAGCAACCTGGTCTGGTTGAGGATGTCCCTGCCCATGGCAGGGCTGTTGGACTAGATCTTCAGAGGTCCCCTCCAACCCCAGTCAAAAGCATTTTATAAGATTAAAAATGTTTGTGGCTCTGCAGGAAGCTACATATCATTGAAATTCAGTGAGTAATGGTGAGAACTTTGACCTGAGTGCCGTTAGTACAACTATTCATTCATACATGGATATTATTTCAGTGAAGTCTTCCCTTTGCAGGGCAGATAATGTTAGATAAATTAATCCAGTGTTATTGTCAGAAGAGTGTGTGACAGGTGGGGTTTTTTTCTTGGTCAAGGGTTCTGTAACTTGTATTTATAAAAGCAGCCTTTCCCACCCTTTGTTCCCTTTCTGCTCCTGGAGGATAGGCAGAACATACCTGGTGGTGCTTTTGTCCCCTTTTTGCAGAGTACTACCATTTTCCAGTCTGTTCTTTAATCTTTACGAATTCTCTGTGCTTGTACTTCTCCCAGGGTAAAGGGAGAGTTGAATGGAAACAGCACACTCCACGAGAACTGAATGCACATGTAAAACACCGTAGCTCTGCAGTTCCGTGGTGTTGGTTTGATGTTCTGTCACTAAGTGACTGTAAAGTTGGAGTTGAATTATGGGAAAAGTTTCAGGGTGCCTATGGAATGCCTGCTGCATTGTTACCAAAATTGTCTTGCAGCAATGAAGAATTCCTATTTCTCAAGATCTAAATATTCCCTGATGCTTCAATTAATTTTAATCATTATTAACATAGAGTGTAATATAACTTAGTTACCACTATGACTTCTCTCTGGAGCAGCCTTGCACTGTTAGTGTTACACTGTAGTGTTACCTGCCCCTGTGTAACTACACAGCATGGATAGGATGGAGATCTCACTTGAATGCTGAACGGGATGAGTGTGGTTCTTTTGGTCATGCCCATATCATCCACATGTGTTTATATGATTCTTTAAATTACTGGTGATGTTACTCAAAGACTGGAGGTGGTGTTGAAATGCATTCTCTCTTTCCACAGAGAATGTGTGTTGGTAGGATAGCTGTAATGTAGAACTGAAGTCACTGCCAGTGCAGAAAACTAAACAGTTTTCACTGGGATTGAGTTCAAAAAAATTACCATAAATGTTATATCACATCCAGAAATTTTAGATCTCCCCTAAATGCTGCCGAAGATGTTTCCAGCAGGATCTGAGAACTCCTTGTACCAAAGCACAGATAACAGGCCATCTGTTTCTCTGAATCCCAGCTCCTAGGCACTGGTCTTTTTACTGTGTAAGACTCAAATGTCCATTTGAAGTTGATTTGCATTTTTAGTGCAAATATGGTAATCTTTTTAATTAAAAAGAATAGAACAGTGAGTTTGATTAGTGGCTTTCAGGACACTCTCTGGAATTCAGGCCCTTCAGCTTGTTGCCATTCAGTTCAGTTCACTGCAATGCACATAAATAAGGGAGATGTTTGCAGTGCCTGAAATAAATAAGATTAAATGTTCCTGGTTTTCTGTTGCACATTGGAGACTCTGCCTTCAGGGGTTTGGTGGGGAAATACATTTATGTACCATTTTATCTTCACTCTGGTTGTAACATAACGCAGAGAATACAGTATATAGGGTTCCTTTTTTCTTCATTTTCTGTGCTCTGTTCTATACAGAAATGGCCACTGGTGTATTGGTAGAAGGATGACGTGCTGCTTCCTCTTTATTTCCTCAACATAATTCTTTCTTTCTCTTTGTATAGGCAAGATTTTGTAGATGCATATGTGGATTACATCTTCAATAGATCTGTGGCTTCCTTATACAGTGCATTCCATGAAGGCTTCCACAAAGTATGTGGAGGTAAAGTTCTTCAGCTCTTCCAGCCCAGCGAGTTGCAGGCAATGGTGATTGGGAACACAAATTATGACTGGAAAGAGCTGGAGAAGGTAAGAACCATAGTTAGCTATTGCTTTCATGTAGTTTTAATTTCAGGGTGCAAAAGCAGCTAGGTGTTCTCTTGAGCTCTGTTTTAATTAACATGATTCCTATTATTTATTGATGTCTTAAAACATCAGTGAATGAAGATCCTAAAATATTATTTTTATGTATTTACCTTCCTGTTTTAACTTTTTCCATCTAATTTCTGAAGGAATCAGAAGAGAGAGGCAGAAAATTCACAGAACCCAGAGGCAGGTGTATATAATCTGTCATATTAGACATGGGAAAGTGAAGTCACTGCACACAGTTATTAAAAGTAAATATTCTTGATTGCCAGAGCTCAGTGAGACTTGGACTCTGTTGGGATTGAAAATGCTTTGCAGTACAGGCATGTGTCCCTATACTGAATTCAGACTGCCCAGCTGAAGAAAATGGAGTGAGGAAAGCAGTAGTGTGTCACTTGCTGTGTCCCTTTACACAGACTGCATTCATTCTGCTTCAGCGTCAGCTTATCCTGCTGTTCTGTGAGCGAGCAATAACCCCATTTCCTGCTCCTTTTAGAATACAGAATACAAAGGAGAATACTGGGCAGACCATCCTACGATTAAAATATTCTGGGAGGTTTTTCATGAGTTGTCTTTGGAGAAGAAAAAACAGTTTTTGTGTAAGTATTTGAAATTATCTCACAGAAGTTTCTAACTGAACAGGATCATTGGGATTTCAGGCTCTTGCTGTGAGAGGGCAGATGTAAGTATTTGTAATTACGTGATTAACTATTTGGAAAAAAAAATCATAGTAGAAGAAATTGAGATTATGAGCTTGTCTCTGATTTTCTTGGGGTTGTCCTGAGTCATTGTGGGTGATGGGTAGTTACAGATTACTGTAGCTCAGAGCAGCATTAAAAAACGAAAACCCAAAACACCAGCAACCTAAACCGCTGGTGTCATTTATCTGGTAACTAGGATATTTTTTCCTGTGCTTTGACATAAAGTTCACATCTTCCAGATTTTTTCACTGCACAGAGATGGAAATTTGGAGTTGTAACTGATTGTAAATATGTCAAGGTACTGATGTAAGTGAAAATGCACAGATAACAAAGTGATCAGAGCTGGCTGTGAGTGAGGTTTTGCTTAGAATAGATCACAGGTTAGTTTCTAATTCAGATAAATTACTTATTGAAAGAACTAATTCTGTGTTTACAAGACACTTGGAAATGCTCGGTAAAGATACCGCCAGTGGATTTTAAATTAGAAGTTCTGTTGCATGAAAAACTTGATAGCATTTTTAAGGACAGTTTGGTTTCATATGCAACAATGAAATACTTTACATATCACGTGTTGTGTTACAGTTACGAGTTCACATGTGGAAGGTAGAGATGGGGTTAAGTCATGATTCCCTGTTTTCCAAACTCCAGAGAACTTGAGTGTGAAAAGCTGACCACTGCTTGAATGATTAAAAAAGGCCAGCATGATCAGAACTGCATATGTGACACAGACAGTGGTAGTCTTCAGCTAGTTACAGGCCTTTGTCTTTTCTTGACAGTGTTTCTGACAGGCAGTGATCGGATTCCAATTCTTGGAATGAAGTGTCTGAAACTGGTCATCCAGCCAACAGGAGGAGGAGAAGATTATCTGCCGGTAGCTCACACTTGCTTTAATCTTCTTGATCTTCCAAAATACACAGATAAAGAAACCCTAAAATCTAAGTTGATCCAGGCTATAGACCACTATGAAGGTTTCAGTTTAGTATAACTTGAGAAGTGAAAGTCCTGTGTAACGTGGGATCATTAAGTTTTTGTGTCTTTCTTGTGGTGGTAAATTCAGTGGATTAAGTGATGCAGTTGATAATATAACTGATTATTTGCAAAAAATGTTCAGTAGTCTGGATATTCATGGGAGCCAAAAAAACATTTCCAAATCTGAGGAACTGTCTTAATACATACCTTCTTGTACAGAGCCATGTGGATCTTGCCATCTTACAATAAAAACAAGAGTATTGTGAATGGGAGTCAAGTTTCACTAACAAGAATTAACATTTCACCTTATGCAAATAATTTGGCGTGTGAGTGCATGAGAGACTTGCTTCAGTTTTTCAAATCACTTAGTAAGAACATTTAACTTTTTCCCTGATAAATTCACTTGGTAACTTCTCATTTTGTAAATAATAAATTTTTGTGATAAAACAGTTCTGTTCCAATAGCAGTATGGTTTCTATTGCTTGTAATTGAATATGAGCTTATTTTATGGCTTTTAACAAAAAAAGTGACTACTCTGATTTCTGAAGATATCTATTTTTCTGGTTTGTTTTAAGAACCTTAATAATGAAAGTGATTGTTTAAGAGTCATTCATCTTCACAATGTACAATCCATGAAGCAGTCACTTAGTGCCGATCCAAAACCGCATCCAATGGCATTTTTAATATATGGATGGAGAAGCTGACTTGAGACACTGTTTTATTTTTAAGGACTGATTCTGCAATTAAGTGGACACAATTATAAAAGAGGTTAACTTGTCATTTGAAACCTCTGCAGTCATGGCCCAAGAATACAGCTTAAAAGAAAAAGATGCACCAGCCAATTGTTGCTGTCAAGAGGTTAAACGTTTATTTTTAAATGCTGAAAGCGTAGTTTATGGTTTCTAATAGAATTTTCACTTTTTTCCAGATAAATACGTTTGAAATAACCTTTAACACCCCTCTCCCCTTTTCTTAAGATTTTATTTTTAGTATAATTGCCCTGAGACGATTGTGCTTAGCTGGACACTTTCGGATTTGACTTTTCCTTCTCTGGTTAAATTCCAGGATTTGTGGTGTTAATGCATATGTGACTTGCAGCTGTGAAACAAATATTTATTTTTTTTAGATTTTTAAATGCAGTGAAAAAATTCAAGCTATAATAAAAGACTTGAATGAAAACCTTTGTTGGTTGATGTGTACGGATGCTTGCAGCATGCAGAGTTGTTTAAGTGGAGAGCAACTTCCAGTGCATTCAATTGGAGAGCACAACTAGAAAAAGCAGGGAAATGCAGTCATTGTAATAAATTATACAACGTCCAGTTTCTGTGCTGGCAGTACGTATTGATAGAATACAAAAAAAGGTCAGTACAGTTAAAATCAGTCTTTTTCCTTAACACTGTTTTTACAGCTCTCTGATGCAGTGTAACCTCTTAGTAATTTCTTTGTATGCAGCCCATATTCCATCTTTTCCATTTGTTACCTGGCTGGGAAATTCTCCCTCTTGTGAAAAACAAGAAACCAACAAATACTAAAGCAGCTTAATCTTATTATACATGGAAGAAAGAAAAGGAGAAAAAAAAAGGGGGGAAAAGGTATTATGCAGTCATTTTACCAGGTAATACTAAAGCACCGTTTTTCATTACGAAACACCAAGATTGCAAAGGTAGATATTCAAAAATTAGCAAGTGACTAATGTAAAACTCTTCCTCTCTTGTGTATTATTGCATGTCCAAGTGCTGGGCTTTTTCCTATGGGAGTCTTGTTTCATTTCATGTACACAGGTGGTGTTCACTGAGTAAGAGGGGGTTTCTGTGCAGTTGTGCAGGTCCACTTCAATTTAGTGCATATCATCCAAATCCAGTGGAACGTGTATGTGTTTCATTTCCCTCTGAGACATTCTCTATTTTTTGCTGTATTGGATGTTTCTTCAATGTCAGTATTAACCTGAAGAATGACTAAGAGCCTTATTCTGTAGATCAGGGCTCAGAGGCAGAATCCAAGCTGGAATTCACTTCCCATTTTTGGTGTCCAGTTTGGGATGCACTAGACATCACAGATATCCTTCATTTTTGAAGTGCAGTTCTTGCTGACTAAACTGCTGTGGCAAGTGCTTCATGTTGCTGCAAAAGTTTCTCCAGCATGAGCCGGACACGTTTCTTACTCTCTTGGAACATGAGTGGACATAAGTGTTGGGAAGAGGGTGGAGGGCCTGGAATGGTTTGTTTAACGTGACCTGGAGAACCCACTGGCAGAGCAGGGCTAAAGTTGCTTTCCCCAGGACAGCGTTCACCTGAGAATTCTCTCTGCAGTTCTGGCCTTGGTTTTACTCACTTCTGCAGGAAATGGAGTTGGGTCCTACAGTGCTAAATGCTCCTGATTATCTTAGAGGTGTCAGTTCATTCTGTGCAGGGAGGCATTGCCCAGTTGTAACAATTGTTTGCATAACAAGGTAAAGGACTTTCATGTAGTACTAGAACAATTAAGAGTCGTGGCACTACTTGTGGCGAGCAGTTCAGTGCTTTCTGCAGTACTTGTGTTGCCTTTAGTTCGTTTGACAGTCACAACAGCCCTGGGAAGCAGCTCTGCTGAAGCTGTGCCCTTAAATTGTCTCAGCCTGGAACAAGGTGGGCAACAGGAACTGCTTTCTCTTGCTTGGATCAAGTATTTTGCATACAATATTTGATGCTATGCAGCACGTAAGAAAGGGGGGGGGAAAAAACCATTTTATGCATAGCTGAAATAGCCATGATGTTAATGAAGAAAGCCTAGAGCCTTTCTTTTCCTCAAACCTTCAGTTATTCAGGAAAACTTGGCTACCACAGTTTAAAAAGGTAATGCAAACAACTGGGGAATGACAGTAGTTTGGGCTTCAGTGGGAGCATTTTACAATAATTTTATGATAATTTTACAATAATTACAATTACTTTACAATGATTAATATTTTTTACAGTATTTTTATTTGATAATTAGATTAGCATTTGATAAAGATTCAGAATTATCACTGGAGGAGACCAGTTGCATGTCAGACTTGTATCCATCTCCATCATGACTACCGAAGGAGACTTGCTATTGTCAGAGCAGTGCAGTCATGGACTGGATTTATTGCAGCTGTCACATTAGTACGGGGATGAAGATTGAATTTGCATGGCTACCAGAACTACAGGCTGAACTACCCAGAACTACCCAGGCTACTTGAACTACAGGTACAGCAGATGTTTGTCCCTCATTTTCCAGGGCAAAACTGAAGAACACAGCGTAGAACTGTTAAAGCAGTGAGCCCTGCTTAAGCACAATGATTTGTCTCCTTTGGCACTTTGTGGGAGTTACTATTAATGAGGTTGTTACTAATCATAGTTAGAGCTCTAAGCCATGGTATTCCCTTTAAGAATGTTTATAAACTACTCTGAAGAGGGTTTTAATTCATTGCACTGCTCTCTGCTGCAATAAACTTGATTTATCAGTAATAAATGAAGCTTAATGTAATCAAATGTAAATCACTATAAAGGAGCTCCTTAAAGGCACACGAGGTTCTGCAGTTAAGATAAATGCAGATATAAGCTTTCATTTAATAATACAGTTTTCAGCGCTGGTATAGAGTTAACACCTCAAGAATGGCTGTGCTGACCTTCTGTGTGCAACCAGAACTATGTACTTGTGTATATTATGGGCAACTGCCTTACTCAGTTTTTGAAGGGGAGAAAAAAGAAGAGGAAAAACAAGATGTTTGTTTCCCCTGACAAGTGACAGGGTCCCATTGCTTACCAAGTGGATATTTCTAAATTGCCAGGTCCGAGTGGGGTTTGGGTGCATTCATCATTAGCCTACTGTTTTGGTCCTTCAACCTGCTGTTCATTTTTGTGTTGGTCAAGTCTGGAACAGTGACTTCAAAAACCTTACCTAGACCTTGAAAGGTATAGAGCATCTTCTGTCACCTGCCATCTCCAGCTTAATACAGCACCGTAGCACTCCAGGAAATCCCTTTGACTGTTTGCCTGCTCTACCTGCACAGTTAATGAACAAAGTAACTCCAGCAGCCATCATTTCTGTACACTTGAGTTCCCTGACCATGTGCCTGAGTCCTCAGTTTTATTTTCTTGGGGCAAGGAGCCTGTTCCTGCCTATACACAAAGTTTTTCTCTGTGCTACTACCTCGTACACTGACTTCCTTTCTGAGTATGCTAAAACTTTGTAACATCAAACCTTTTCCTGCCCATTTCTGTAGGAGTGGTGGAGAAGGAAGATGTGTTATCTTCTAACCACAAGACATCTGGGGGTGGGGACAGCACCTAAACCAAACTGACAATAACATGGGCACACTAGAACTGTGCTAAAATACCTACTGGTCTAAACAGTCCGAGTTCCTGCGTATCCCCTGGATTTGAACATAGCTACTGACTTTACAAAACAACAAAATAAGGTGTTGCAGGTGCCATGAGTGTCATCAGAGCCCCTTACATTAGCTAGGACAGCACTCAGCATTATTACTTTTCAGTTTCAGATCAGGAAAATGAGGTTTGGGAATCTTGTTCCACGTAGGAACTACCAAGTTTAGTAATTTCAGCATAGTTGGTGTGTACAGTGCTGGTGGGGATCTCTATCTCACCAATGCTCCAGGCTGGTCTTAGCAGCAGGTCATGAATCCTACACTGTGCAGTGAATGTCTGCAGGTTTCACTGCTTCCCTCCACGTGCCTGATTACACAAGGAAACAAAAGATTGATGTTACACGAAGACTTCAGTTTGAGTAGAGTGCAAAAGACAAGTTTCCTTCCCTTTCTCAAGCAAATAGCAGCTTGTCTGGGAGAAGGAACAGAGCTGGCAGACTGTAGCTAAAGACCAGTGGAATACACTGAAATTGTGTATTCTCCATTCAATTGTGTATGAAACAAGTTAAAACCAATTTAATTATTTGTGGCCTAATCGTGCACAGAGGCTCTGTAGGTGCACCTGCTAGCAGCAGTGCTTGAGTATTCTGGGGTGCAGCATCTCAAGGAGTCCAAGGCTGTCCACTGGCAAGGTATCCTATGAGGTGCCTAGATTACATTAGGAGTAAGTAAGGGGGGAGGGTAATGGAGATAAGGAAGATCAGCGATATCTTTAGATGAGGGAGTGGCTGGAATAGCCCTACAACAGCAGGGAGGAGTTTTCTGGCCAGACAGGCTGATGTGTTAATGCAGAGGTCAGGCCCTGCAGGGAATTGGGGATTTCTATCAGTGCCCTGTAGGAAATGCTCAGTCTGGAGCAGGAAGGGTAGGGATGCTCCACAGGGTCTACGGCCAGTTCTCCGTAGCATTCAGCATTACTGGGGTGGTCGCTGTGGGAAGCTTCTGTAGGATCCAGGGCTCCCTGTAAGGCACCCACCTGCTGTGGGAAGCAGGGTCCCCCTCAGCCGAGGCTTGTACTTGGGAACAGGGCTCTGCCATTGGAGGGGGTGGTGAGTATTAATTGTAAAGAGTTAAAAAAACCACGGCCAAACAACTAAATCCCACTGAAATGTGTTTGTGTTTTGTTTATAAGGACTCTCGAATTGTGTTTCTTTGTGGCTTTCAAAATAACTTCATTTGTAGTTTGCGCGTGTTTGCTTTGTGTGGGGCTCTGTCACGGGCGATGCTGGTGCAGGAGCTGCTCGGAGGGAGCCTGGGCTGTCACTCCTGGGCACATGGGAGTGGAGTTTGCGGGGAAACGAGTTTCTCTTGCTCTGTGAGAGTAAAAATAACAGTCCTGTGCTCAGAGAGCACTGGGATTGTGTCCCTTAAGAAACCTAGTCCTTTAAAGACCTGTGGTCGTGTACCTGCTTCCACTGTCCCTAAGGCAGGACAGATGGAGGCTTTGGGTGTGCCTTGCTGGGGTTTGCTTGGGCTGTTGTTCCCAGGGGTGCTGTGAACAGTTACAGCTCAGCCCTTGGTACTGCTCTGACTGTGCTGCACCTGAGAACTGCTGTGCTGGCTTCATCTCAGGCACAAACCCTCTCCACCTGTAGCTAGCCCAGGTGCTTCCAGGAGGGCATAAGGAGAGGGAAATAGGCCTCCAGAAGCTCTGGGAGTCCTGTCCCACCTGAATTTGCTCAGCTCCTTTCCAAGGTCCCCCGGCAGGGAGCTGCACTGTGGATGAGTGGTGCTTTATTTCAGTGTGTCTGCTTTTCTGAGCCTTGGGCCTCATGCTGGAGGAGGAACTAACAACTCTTCTCCCTTGGTGCACCATTATTGGGATTATTACTACTATTATTTTTCTACTGAGTCCTAACAGTCTGTGCATCTTCTTGAAACTGCCTAGCAAAGAGTAACTCAGGGTACAACTCCATGACTTCTCGAGGATTTACAGCTAGCTTAGAACCCATTGTTACCCAGACGTGACCAGCTGTTTTAGCCTGAAATTCAGTATTTTGCACTGGGTTTTATTCTCCAGTCACTTTGTAGATAAGTGTATCATGCAAATAAATGCAACTGCTTCTCAATTTGACTGTTCTGGTTCAGTATTTGAGCATAGATTACTGAGCTTCAGGTACTCACTGGGTCTTCCTTTTCTCACTTTTTTCAGTTTGCTTCTGAACGCTGGTTTCATTACAATTTTGTGTTCTTATAGCCCCTCCTAATTGGATGTTGTCTGTCCCTTTGTTGTCATGCATTTAAAAACATATATTTTCTATAATCAAAAACACTAATTAAAAATGTACTGGATTCAAGCCAGATCCATAGAAAATACATGGCCATTAAGAAAAAATTATAACAAGATGTTTAAATATGTGCTTCTTTTCCATCACTTCAAATACTTTTGCAAGGTCATTATTGTGTCTAATGTAGCAAAATAGGCTGGAAGGTGGCCGGGCAATGGCAAACAAATGCTTGTACTTTGCTTTTTTTTCTGTGCATCTATTTAATATAAATACTAAGGGCTAAGATGCTTTCATAGGGTAATTATGCAAATGATGAGAAAAATAAGTGATCTTGTTTTTTGAGATTGTACAAATTACAGCTGGACCTGGACCCACTGTGCCATGCTTCCAGACAAATTTCAAGCAAGGTGCTGAGTACTTAGGAATAACAAAAGGCTGTGATAGCAAATGTTTCCTCATGCCCACCATCTGCCTCATCGTTGTTTTAAATACCTTGGAAGACATCCTCACTACGGGTAAAGGGCAGTGTGCAAAATGGAGGAGTAAGAGAACCCATCATGGTTTGGGGTTCCTCTTCTGTTCAAATAATATTATCAAAGACACAGGAAAGAACAAAATGCAGAACTTCTTCATATAGGTGCAGAAAAAGGTGCAGCTGTTCTATTCAAGAGGAAAAATATTTTCAAGTCATTCAGAGTAATAAGTAATTGATAGGGAAGCATCTGTGTGTGTTAGAGTCTAACTATTTTTAATACTTTGTGTCTCAAGCTTGTGAGTTTTATAATCTCTTTTTTTTTCCTAATACAAATTAATTTCTATCTGAGAGATGGTGGTTCAGAAGTACAGTGGAATCACTCACACAGTAAGGTGTTGCATAGTGGGAAACTAACTAAACTGGGCCCTGGCCCTTGAGGGCCAAAGGAAGGGATCTGTGCAGTCTGGGGTGAGCTCAGCACAGCTGCAGTCCCCAGGGAGCCACGGGATAAACCCAGAACAATGCAGGGCAGCTTCACTGGGGCTTGGCTTTTTTCCCAGGGGCAGGTGGAAAAAAGCCATTTCCTATGTAATGCCATCCATTAGCCAGGGTATACCTCGACTTTCTAGGGCATCTTTGGTAAGTTTATAAGGTATGGCTAGAAATTAACAGAAACCAAAAATCAAATGACAATTTTAATAGACTTTAGAACAGAGTGTACGAGTATAAAACACTGGTTTTGTATTTCAAAAGTTGCAGGAAGATAGCCAGTCATTTTAAACAGTCTTCTACAAAACATATGCCAGTAGATTACATAAAAGACACTATATACAATATAAAAGAGCAGAAAACAATCCTCACTGTAAAAATAATTTAAAACAAAGTATTTCAATTTAAAATATGTCCTATAGCACAAACTAATACATTGTGACATGCAAGTGAAAACTAAACATATTGCATTCTTTAGTGTAGCCAAATAAGAGCTGTATTAAATTTGGACAATGAGACAACATGCCAACATTTCCCGATGAATACAGGAGGCTGTTCTCAAATATTTATTAACTGTTGTATTATGTTCAAAGAACAGCTACTATACATCTTTCAAAATGTAATAAATATTAAAGCAAAGTATATGAATAATCTACATCGTAGAGTTCATTTGGGCCAATGTTGAAAAAGTGGTTTATAGAAAAATGCTGTTTCACTTACTACTGCACTGTGCAATTGTACAAAATAGTTCTAAAGGCTTGGGAACAATCTGCACTTGAACATTTGCAACATCCAGTTTTAAGGCAGCCTAGCACTTGAGACGGCAGAGTGGGAGAAGCTGCTTTGCTTTTCATGTCCAAGGTGGAGCTGGCAGTGGGAGAAGGTTTCCCAGCTGAAACGGGACCTCAGCCCAGCAGGTTGTTAATCCATGTGGGGCCGCTTGGCAGCGTAAATGGAGGCTCCCACCACTGGAGTCAGTCTCTCCTGGGGTTGGTGCATCAGTAAGTACAAAGGAAGAGCTTCATTTCCATGCCTTCTTACACGCTGGGAGGAACACTCTTCTGAACTCTGCTTCCACACTGGAGCCTTGGCAATTCCTCAAATGCTATTTATAAAGCAAGCTGCTCTAGATGTGACCGCTGGATACAGTGTGACAGACTCCTACTGGGGGGATCCTTTCTGTTTAAAATGCCAGATTCTAATTGCTAAGGAGCCAATGTCAACATCGCTTCGTGTCCACAGGAAATAATACACTCAGCAACCCAAGCATTTTCACAGCACTTCTTCATCAGTCTGACAAGCATCGCATTCCTCAAGTGCTGCTGTCTTGTTTCCATCTCACTCTCTGCTCGCAATTAAGTATGTCTCAAACATACAAAGTAACTGTTAAAGCAAAAAAATTAGCTGCCACAGTAGGTCTTAGAAAATGCCAGTGTTTAATGACAGACTAGGCGTGAATGAAAGGTTTAGCAGAAGCAGAAGAAGGTTTTAAATAAACCAAAGTGTTACAAAGCAAGAGGTGTGAAAATACCATTCTTTGGTCTAAATTAGCTGTTCCCTTTATATTAGTTTAACATTCCAATGGCTTTTTCAAAACTGTTTAAAAATAATATAAGCTGAAATTTATTAAGCAAAAATATGTATTATATACATGGATGCCTGATCAGACAGATGAACTTAAAAGTGAACATAGTGACAGTTGTTTAGCTAATCCTAGTACCTTAAAAAAAAGATGAGTTAGTGTTGAGTGCGCAGTAATAGATTTTTATTGAAAAAGGTAAAAAACTAAGCATGAAAATCTGTTTTAGTTATTTATAAACACTACGTCCTTATGGTTTTGTTGCTCTAAATTCAGACGTAAACATTCATTCTGACATGCCAAAGCTCCTAATGCTGGTGGGAAGTTCCTGTAACCAGTCAGCGATCACTTTACAGCGCGTTGCTCGGATGTTCAGTCCCTGCAGCTTCATTTGTATCAGCTGATTGCTCAGCTGCCAATTCCTCCTGTTCAGCTCCATCCTCCCCAAATCCAGGCTCCTCTTCCCGCTCGGGAGCATCCTCATCCTCTATGCCATTGTAAAACTCCTCCATCTCACTCTCGTCCTCCACATCTAAGCTCTGACTGCGGCACGAGCCGCTCTCACTACTGCTCCCACAAGAGCTGGAAGATATGATATCGTCTTCGGAATCCGAGTAAACCTCAGCACCATGGAAGATATAGCGATTGGGTGGCAAAAACAGATACTGAGTACCTGGAACAGAATTTCAACAGTCAGTGACAGGCTGAAGTAAATGATTTATGCAAGATCTGGCAGACTGGTGGTTAGAGGATGCCTGCATGTATCTGTTTTCAGCAGTGACTCTTAACTGACAAATCAGATGACACGAAAATGCGTTTATGTTCACGTATGTGTATTTATTCTGAAGGACAAAAGAAATGCTTCACTGGAAAGCTCAGTGTTCCTCCTCCCCTTCCCTTTGACACCAAAGAGAATTTATGCTGATTGTTCAGCAGCTTTTTTCATGGGAACATGTATTCACAGCTAGACTTCCTCCACCTGTGATGGAATGGGAGCCCCCTGCATGGAGTATCAGACAAAGTCTAAACCCAGCCTTTCCTGTGGAAAATGGCAATTCAATTCCTGACTCCTTACATCAGTTACAAGACTGCACACTTGGAGGGCTTCCTTGGAAAGTCTGAAGTTTCCTTCAAAACATGCCTCACTCCATCTCTATGATTTTTAAGTCCGGTCATGACTTTGTCTTCCAGCTCTACTGCCATACCAAATCATGCTCTACTGTGACCAGCTTCTGAATGCCTCAGGATCAAACTAGTTTTTCTGAAAATGCATTTGAAAATGTTACAAAGGGATTTATTTTTTGATACCTACCTTCAGCCTCCTAAACTTTGATCTTTTAGGTGAGGATGTGATCACTGATTTTAAAACCTATTATGAAATACAAAAAAGTATTTCCTACTGGCTTCTCCAAAAGAAATAAATGGTTCAATGAGAGTTAAGTAGACACTTGTCTGAACAAAAATAGCCACTGAAACCCACTGATTGCCTCAAGAGTAACTTATTTATCACTTTCAAGTAAGTCTAGCATAAACGTATCAGCCAAAAGGAAGCAAAATACTGAAAAGCATTAACACTTACCATCCAGCCTTTTGCTAATCTGTTCTTTTGCAGATCTGTTAACCCAGCACTTCTTCAATATTTCACTCTTTTCTTTATTTTCTCCATCATTAGATCCATTTTCCTTCATTGTTTCAGAGTTCATTAGCTCACTAGCAGGATTTTCAGGGTTTTCTGATGCCAGCTCCGTGTCCTGAAGCGTCTCCTCTGAGCGGGTCCCTTTCGTTTCTGAGGCAGGCTCACAGTTTTCTGCCTTACATTCAGGCGGGTGTTCTGAAGACACCACCGCAGTATCAGGGGGGGTCATCCTTTCTGGTGAACCGGAGCCTTCTGAAATGTTCAGAGGGGTTGGCGGGAGCTCGGCCGAGAGCACTTCGAGCTCCTTGTGCGGCCGCGGAGGCTTTTCTGTGATTTCTGAAAGTTTGACCGAGTTGTAGCAAAGTTTTGTGTATTCGCTACCTAACCTCTGACATAATTCATTAATTATAACATCACAGTCTCCGAGAAGCTCCACGTCAAAGTGTAGATGAGGCAAAGGTTCCCTATTAATTAAGATCTGAGGCACTTCATGGGGGATGGAACCTATATATGGAAAAGAGAATGCAAAGGTAGTCACTTGGGTTTTACTTTCAGCAGAGACCAACTGAGAAAGCTCAGGCTTCTCTTCAAGCCTTCGTTTGCAACAAGACAAAAACAAGCCAGATCAGGAAAAAGCCAAGCCACTCCCAAATTTAACAACAGCAGTTTGAGGTGCTGTGCCTACTGTAGCCTGGTTAGATGGTTTTTTCTGCCCACTTTTCAGTAAAAAGCATTCCTCAATCACTGAGAAACATATGCACAGAAATATTGGCTACAGTAATGTTTGTTCAAGTGTTAAAAAGATTAAAATTAGTACTATAATCTCTTTGAATTATGTTGATTTTGTGCATTTGTTTTATGTACTTGAGTGCACATGAGGAATTACAGTGCTTCTGAGACGCTCCTGTTCTAATGCCTCAGGTAGCTTTGAAAGCGTATCACAAGCAGGGAGAGAAATGAATTGAATCTTAGAACAAAGTCATTCAGGTGTAAGAGTCGTTTCTCAGATAATAATTTAATTACCTTGAGATCTACCTGGAGTGTAGAAAAAGCACTTAGAATTTGTTACTTTCTCAATTTTGCATTTCAGCTTTACATAGGCAAGCAGTTTTCGTATTAGAAAATGTGGTGCTCACTGAATTGAGCCAAAGGTGTTTCTTAGAGCTTGGAGTTTCTAAACTGAGAATTCCACTTTTGATCCAAATTTTTTAAAGAAAGTATTACCAGAGACAGTCACTTACTTGGGATCAATGCTACTGGTCTTACTTTGAGTGAAGACCCAATGACAATAAGGAGATCCACTTCATTTTTGTCGTACTTCATGGCACGGTGGAACTGCTCGGGCAGGTTCTCCCCAAAAAACACAATGTCCGGCTTCATGATAGCCAGCGGCTCCTCCGGGGGGCAGCGGGGACACCGGGGCACCACCTGCACACAACACCTCCTGTTACTGCAGTGCAGGCTGGGCCTCTGAAACACTCACAGATTTCACAGGCACTTATTTTGGCAGAAACAGGCAAGTTTCAGTGATATTTCCTCATGCCATTGTTCTGTGGATGTACAGACAACTACAGTTCTTACTGCCTGCAGCGCCTGCGCAGGGAAATAAAGCTCCAGCAGGAGTAAAGAGGGAGAAACCAGGCAGCTCTACACCACTAAGGCAAAGCCCAGCAGTCATGCTCAGCACCAACTGAGCACACCTCCCCTTTGACAGGAATGGATTTTTCTTAGTTTAATCAGAACAAACATTTCACTGTCAGGTTCCAGTCGAGCACCTGATACAAACCCTTTCCTAATCCAAGAGTCTTTTGCAGAGCTTTACCTGGAGCTTCTCCTCTCCTCCAGAAGGTCACATGGTGTTACACACACAGAGCTACAGGGCACTGTGGCAGGCAGCTGGCTAAGAGCATACAGAACAAGAACAGAGACCAGAACTTTTGCTTGGTCTCCATTTTAAACTTTCCTAATTCCTCCAGAAACAGAGCAGAATCCTGTTTCACTAACAAAAGTGGACATGAGTTATGTTTGTGGAGAAGTAGATTCCCTTTTCTCCTGAAACCAGGGAGTTTTCTGATCCATGGGACCTCTTTCAACTCTTTCCTATCTTAAGACTTTTTAAGAGAGAAGAAAAGCAAGAAGGTGAGTGATAGATCTACAGACAATACTGAGCAATTTTCCTTCTAATAGTTCAAGTCTTCTCAGCTGTAGTGTTAAAATACAATGCTTCACAATAAATCCAAGTAGCTGCAATCATATAGAAACTATCACAAGCTACAAATGAGAGCTATAAAGGTGTAAAGATGTGTATATTACCTATTGCAATAAAAAATATCTGAGACCTGACATTTAAATGCATAACAAGTCCCTCCTATACAGAAAACAGCTGCAGAAAAAAATAACATAGAATGTAGAAAGTTTAAATCAAAGAATTACTTCTATGGATGCTTGCAGTGGGACAGAAGAAAATACTCTCCAAACTGGAAAACATCAAAAGTAAAAGGCCTTCCTCTAGTGTCAAAGGATCTTTCCCAAAAATTAAAAGTCTTTGAACAAAGAAAAACCTTGTGGGACGGATGCCTAAGAAGCAATTTGGCACAAGCGCTAGGAACTGGTGTGGCAGAAACCTTCACCCTGCACCTGAGCAAGAGAGCACCCAGTAATTCCACAGTCAAGGGAAACCAACTAAAGAATTCCCCAGAAAGGAGCAGATGGCTAGAAAGAGTCTTGACCTTTTTCCTCAGATCTTTATATATTAGAAAATCTAACTTCTGCCAGCTGGCTCTGGAGGTAAAGGAGCAAAAATATCTGTAGGATATTCTCAAAAATAATATTCTTAATAGCAAAGTAAACCAGATTTTACATTCAGTATTTCAGTGTTACAAGGCTTCAGGCTTATGAGATTCACATTTCTTAAAGCTTTAACTCAAACATCTCCTCTTGAAAGGCTTTCAGTGATTTCCATTTCAAATGTAATGCCTGAAGGATTTACATCCCTTCCATGTTTCGTGTCTAAAGTTGCGACTATGGACTCCAAGGCATTTATCAAAAAAAAAACAATGAGCCTGCAGAAAGTCTCCTTTCATTTGCATAAAGAAGATCTTTTTGATCACAGAATCATCACCTCTGTTTCTTCAAAAGAAGGGGAAGAAAGGCAAAGGCAGAGAGGGTCTCTCCAAGTCAAAGGTTCATGTTTGAGTCATGAACATGTTTGAGTTCAGTCAAGGCTCTGACAGAGCAGAACCGACTCCTGCCTTGGTCCCAGGTCACTTGACACCCAGACATGGGGAGTTTGGAATATGGAATAGTTCAAGAGTCGTAGAAAGCAACACCCACATCCCATTTGACCCTTGCTCAGAGCCTGCTCTGTGGTTAGCAATTTCTCCATGTATCAGCTGCTGTTTGAAACACATTTTTAATACAGGTAAATACTCAACGAGCAGCCAAGGTTATAGAAGACTAAGAACGCTTTCTCAGTGTGACTCTAAATTCAGATAAACATAAACCAGGTACAAATCCAACTTTCTACTTACCATTTAACTTCTACTTTTTCTCAGAGGAGTCAATAAAAATGGACTCTAAAGGTTTTGTTCTGATTTTTGCCATTACCTAATTTTTGCAGTACAGTATTTGAGTATACTTTTAAATACCAGAGGAAATGCTAAAATACAGAGAGGCACTTATATGAAATACATGCAGAGATATGGAGGCTTTTAAAAGCAGATCTTGTAAGCAATCCCAGTGTGGTGTTTCAGGGTTTGGTTTGGGGTATTTTCAGAGAATTACTTATTAGAAAGCTGCAGTGAGTTAAAGTAGATTTTTTACCTGATTGAAAATATCTCCTCGAACAACTTCACAATCAACTTTGTATTTACAGATCAGGCAGGAAGCTGTTGCAAAGGAACCTGAGGGGAAAAACCCGTATGGTAGCATCAGGATTTTCAGTCATTCAGATTTGGTCTTATGCCCAAGCTGTTTTGACAAAAAGACTGTTACGTTGCAGTGCTACAGAAATCAGGCATTAAAAAGGTAATGTAAAATTAAGAGGAGATACTTGTAATACTAGAAGTTGTTCTTCTAGGTATTAGTTAGCAGGAATCTTGTTTTAGGAGTAGCAATATACCACATGCATGTCAACACAAATGATTCTGTGTCCTCTTGTTCCCCTGATGTGTGCAAGCACGGACAAGGAGCAGAGAACAGGGACTGCCCTTCTCATTACGCAACAGCCGTGCTGCAAACAGCATCAGCAGCACAGGAACCCACAGCAACTCAACAAACTAGCACAGAATAAGGAAATGCATTAGTAAAGACAATATGCTTTCAGTGTATTGTATCTGGGTAAGACAAAGAGAGTGAAAGTACAGAAAAACCTGGAGCAGATCATTTATGAGCAACTGGCAGCTCAGGTCTGCTGATGACTGCTGGCCTGCAAACTGCACAGCTTCTGAAACCTTGCTCAGCATTGCAGCTCCCCCAGCGTGAGGGATTCCAAGGACTGTGGGAGGTATGACAGTTATTTGCCCGTTCTAATTAACTGACAGTAATAATTCAGAGCTTCATCCATCACGTTATGGACACGTCTGTCAGACTCACAGACCCAACTCTGAGGCATCTGCTGCCACCTCTGTGCAACTCTACTATGTGAATTATTTTTCACCATCGGAAGTTTGGTGCCCATGTACGAGCCATTCCCAGCCAGCAGGCCACGGTCTCTGCTCACTCAGCTCCAGCAACAGCAAGGAATACAATCTAATTCCAGGCGCACTGGTTGAATGCAAGAGCATTTTAAATACAGCAAAATGCACCTCAGACACCATAGTTTTCATAGCAGGAACTGTACTGTAGGTCTGCAGTGACAAATGGGTCTGAAGGTTCACACATGAACTCCCCAAATCACTGCAAGGTTCTTTGTTAACTGCTCATTATTAACTTGCCATTGCCCCAGCCACAGGAAAAAGTAGAATAAATACAGCAGTGTGAACCCCCTCCAGAAGAGTTTTGGTTTCTCTTTAGCCACCACCATTAGGCAACAACCATTTGGGAAAGAGCAGCAGCTGTCAGTCAGATGATGCTTGATGTGCTCAAAGCAACCTTTGCTAATTTCCAAAGGCCTCAAAATCTCCAAGTGCACAGCACATTTTTAAAGAATCTGTTTCATTTAGAATCACCTTATACAGGATGTACACTAAAGATGGTCTGTGATCCCATTCCTGGAGTGTGCAACTGGAAAAATGGGGAGCTTGAGCAGAGCAGTGATGTGCAAAAACCCCGCCATGTAAGAGGTTTGTGATAAATGCCTCAGATGAAATGCCAACAAAAAGAAAATGTGTGACACACTAAGCACAGATGGAAACCAGCGCTGGGGTTGGGGAGCTGACAGGCAGATGCTGCTGTGTGCTGCTTGGGCCCCATTCAGAGCACTGTGCTTGCTGTCTGGAGAACGAAAACCTATGGATCTGGCACTGAGCTAAGCCTTGTAGGTATGGAAACCATATGAGGGTGGGCCTTACAAACATGCCACACTGCTTTCAGACAATTTATTTGTCTGAAGTTTACTAAATTATCCAAACATGCATTTAAGAACTAATTTTCTGCATACTTTTCTTGAAAATTAATCCTTGGGCTTTCAGCTTGACATATGCAAGTCCTTGGAAATGGAAAGCATATCAAGCAATTACAGCAATTCCACTTAATTAGGCATCATAATTACAGAATGTGTATGACACTGAAGGTGTAACAAGATGATCTTCAGTTCAACTGAACTGGTGATTAATCCTCAGTGTTTTATACGTAAGGTGGAGTCACTCAAGTGTCAGGATATTTTAAGATTTCAGTGGAACATAACCTAAATAAAGAGTCAGGTAACACCCAGACTCCCATTCCATTGATGAGCAGTGAGAAAGACCTATGGCAAGATTGGTTTCCACGCTATGTTCTCACACAGATCAAGAGGCACCAAATGCATTTTAGAAGTTACAGTCTAAGCTTGTGCCAGCAGGGTGTGGATCTTCACTGATACACGGAGACTTCATCAAGCTCAATTCCTGAAAGGAGTTCTTTCCACTTGAAACACCTCTGATTTAATATGTAAGCTAACACAAATTTTCAGCATTTCAAAAGCAGAATATTTGGTGGTAAGAGACAGGAAATCAAGGAAAAAAGGTTTGATTCCAACAGCAATCACCTTGTCACATGCACCAGTAAGAATTGCCACAAGGAAAGTAAGTGAAACTAAACCCACTAACCATGACACTGTATTATCCTTTGGATTCCTGCAACCTGTTCCAGTGTGTCTATGTTCTGAGTATAGTTGCGAAGCAGTTTTCCTTCTTTATCCATCAAAGCGATGAACTCGTGACAGAGAGATGGCTGGAACTGTCCTGGGTAGATTTCCTAGGGAATTCAGAGGCACATTAGACAGTGGAAATGGATTTGGAGTCTTTAACTGAGCAGAACCCTGCCCCAGCGATCACAGCAGCCGTTACCGCGCTCCCTCCCTGTGCCCTTGCCACTGCTCTGGCATCCAACTCCTCTGCCCCCAGCTCAGCCTCTCAGCCTGGCAGGATGAACTGCTCCGTGCAAGCTGGGATTTTGTTCCTTACACAGCATTAAAACAATGTTTAGATATTTTTCTGGTTTTGAGAATTCCTAAATAGGAAAGCTTTTTCTCCTTTTAAGTCTCAAGTAACCTCAATATTTGTTATCAGAAACATTTATTCTGATGGACAGAAAGGGAGAAGGAGGAGTGAAAAAGTATAAAAAGTATCAGCTAAATTGGACTTGGACTTTTCTGGTAAAACCTGTGTATAGACAGGCTTCAAGTAAGTTGATTTTTTTGCTTGCTGTGGTGTTTTTTGGTTTGGGGTGGGGTTTTTTGCAGGGGGGGGGGTGGTGTTTTTTTAGTATTCAAACCCAAAGGAACCAGGTATACTAATAAGCATCAAAATTTGCTAGTATCTGGATAGGAAGCTNCTTCTGATGGACAGAAAGGGAGAAGGAGGAGTGAAAAAGTATAAAAAGTATCAGCTAAATTGGACTTGGACTTTTCTGGTAAAACCTGTGTATAGACAGGCTTCAAGTAAGTTGATTTTTTTGCTTGCTGTGGTGTTTTTTGGTTTGGGGTGGGGTTTTTTGCAGGGGGGGGGGTGGTGTTTTTTTAGTATTCAAACCCAAAGGAACCAGGTATACTAATAAGCATCAAAATTTGCTAGTATCTGGATAGGAAGCTTTCAGACAAAGCCAAGCAGACAAGGAATGTATTGGGTTTTCTTGTCCAATCCTTGTAACATGACAGACCAGTAGCATAAATTGCTAGCAGAGGGAACAAAGAGTGAGCACAACTAGTGGTGATTGATTTTCACAAGTCCTTACTGGTCCTGTAGAAATTCTTGTATCTTGGGTTTGGCTTTTTTTGTCCCAAGAAAATTGAAGACTAANGTGGTGTTTTTTTAGTATTCAAACCCAAAGGAACCAGGTATACTAATAAGCATCAAAATTTGCTAGTATCTGGATAGGAAGCTTTCAGACAAAGCCAAGCAGACAAAGAATGTATTGGATTTTCTTGTCCAATCTTTCTAACATGACAGACCAGTAGTATAAATTGCTAGCAGAGGGAAGAAAGAGTGAGCATGACTAGTGGTGATTGATTTTCACAAGTCCTTACTGGTCCTGTAGAAATTCTTGTATCTTGGGTTTGGCTTTTTTTGTCCCAAGAAAATTGAAGACTAAATGCAATTGGTTTTTTTTTTTTTGTTTCTCCGTATGTCTACAGCTTCTACAATTCCTTCTTGTCTAAGAGATGTAATCGCTGCTTTTGAAACTGTTAATATCACCGAGATCTTTTCAACCATCTGAAATGGTTCTGTGCATCATGAACTCACAACAGGTACAGTAAAATTAGCTTTAAAAAGAGAGAGAGAGAATGTTGCTTAACATTTCTAGTTTGTATCTGAGTTATGCATTTTAATATTGTTGTCTGTCTTTACTGACCAAGACAAGAACTTTTGGAAAACCATACCTTTGCAAACTTAAAAAACGGCCTGGGATCCTTTCTGAAGTATTCTATATCAAACATTGCTTGAGGATCTGGAAGGTCTGGGAAGTCTACAGCAAGGCGTGCATAGATGCCATCTCTGGATCTAAAGTCAGGTATTCCACAAGACACAGACACCTGAAATATATTTTTGCAACCTGAAATAAGTGAAACTACATATTGGACTATAAAGAGTTGCTATGATACAAACTCTGGGAAACCACATTTCTGTATGCTTAGTGCTCAGGAACGTTAAGAACAAAACCAGTCTGGCTTCTCTGTATTTATTTTTCTTTTCTTTATTTTTTTCTTGATTTTTTTCCCTTTTTTTTGATCCAATGTAGCAATTCTCAAATCACAGGCAGAAGATACAGCACAGAAACAAAATCTGGTAAGTGCACAAAAAACCCTTTAGTACAATCTGCACAGGCAGTAACAGGATATCAGAACTTGCTTTTACCACTGGAAGTTTTTTAAGATGTGAACAAAAATTTAGAATATTACTGCATTAAATTTAATTAATAAGTGTTCACTGATCTGCCAACTCAGGCTTAGATATGGTGGTTGATATTTTTAATTTTTTTTACATGCTAAGGCAGTAACAGAATAGTCTTACTTCTGGAAAATATATTCTTTCTTTTGAAGAATAAATCCCTTTTGAAAAAACTGTTTACTGATAAACATTGCTTATCACAACAATGTTTATCAATAGCATTGTAGTAGTAGTAAAATTATTGTCTCAGACTACCCCAAAATAGCATGGGAAGAGGAGGAGAAACAGGTGTATGAAAGTATGGAAAGAGCAAGACTGGGAGTAGCAGTGCTCTTCTAAAAGCTGATTTGAATTACTCATCTGCTCTGAATCGTGTCACACCATCTGTGTGTGAACAAAAGCGGGAAATGATCTGGTGCACAGGTACAGAGCTGCAAATGTGCAGCAGCCCAGAAATGTTCTTTAGTCAAACAGTGAGTAGCCTTATCACCATCACAGAGCAGCACGTGCCGGAAGTAACATTCGGTCTGCTGAAATCTGATCAAACTGTCCTTATGGTCATCCTCCTCCTCCTTCCCCCAACTCTTTTCTTTTCAAATCCTATTCTTCTAGTCCCTCAAGCTCCACCTGGTATTTTAGGAGATCCAGTGAGATTTTGTTTAAAAAAGCCATCACCTTTGTCTGAAGACTAGGATAGAAAATGTTCTGGGCAGGTAATGTGGTGTTATTCTGTAACTCTTTTCCTTGGAAGCAGCTGTTTACGAGTTTCTATGCCTAAGAAAATTTTGTTGTGAGAAGAGAGATGGTGTAAGTTCCAATGGAAGCTCCAGTCCTTGCAGGGGACTGGACTCCTCCCCCCAGCACAGTGATTTGGTGCCATCCCCTGCACGCTGTTCTGAAGTACTGAACCAACCTGTCTCCATATTTTCACGCTGTCGTTGCAGCAATACCTACCCCAGCTCCAGTCAAGACCATGATCTTCCTGCATTCCTGCAAAAGTTTCACAGCATCATCAATGGTGTTAATATCTTTCCTCTTCTTCCTTTTTGGTGGCTCTGAAAGGATGTTTATCACAATTTGCCACAGAGTCATGTCATCCAGTTCAGGCGGAGGGATCGTTTCTGGCAGCAGGTCCTTCAGAATCGTCCGTGGGTCTGTACCTAACATGAGATGCTGCTGAACAAAAGTGTAGGGACCTAAGAAAATTTAAAAAATACAGATATTTAAA
>VZRQ01008683.1:664973-712228 GCA_013397975.1 Machaerirhynchus nigripectus | reverse complement strand
ACACCCCTCCAGGTGAAGGCAAATCTCTACCGCCACCAGTTCTCTCAAGCGTTGGATCTCTTGTTCTATGGTCTTCCACTGGGTTTGCTGCTCACAGAAATTATCTGCGCACAGGTATCTTTCCTCCACACCTTTCAAGATCCTTATCCAGAGGCAGAGAGCGTCAGACCCCCTTACCACCTCTTGGTCAATAGCCAGATCATGTGACAAGGATCCTGAATGCCTCGCTTCAGCACCATCCAGCATTACAGCACCGTCCAGTGTCCCAAATATGGACCATCCAACTTATTATGGATTCATCAGGCTGTTGGGTGTAGTCCTTTCTTAAGCTATAAAGGTCCTTTATGGACATGGACCCAGTAATGGTTTCTGTGCCTGAAGTGGTTGCTGTCATTGAGGATACGTCACCTGCATCATCATCATCTTTCACTGGGCAATTGGTTTTGGTTGTTTGCTTTTTCCTCGTGACAGGAGCAGCTGGCAATGGCTTAGACTTGCTGTCTGGTTTGACTGCAGCCTGAGTGACTGGGGTGTCTGCTGATTTATCTTCCTGCCCCTCTGCCTTTGTCTGCTGCCCTACGCTATCTAGCTCTGTGCGATAAGCATATGCCAAGGCCCAGCGTATTGCAATGAGCTTTTTCTCCTTAGAATTGTCATTGCAGTTCTCTTTCAGATATTTTCCCACCTCAGCTGGGTTCTGAATTAGTACTTGGTAGGAAGGATTGCTGAAATTAAGTTCATACTCAATTTTGGAAGACAAATGCCTCTAAAAAGGTTATTTCTAAGGTTATTTTTATTTTAACCATGCTGCTGTCTATGGCTAAATAGAGCATGGTTCATGCAATCCATCTCCTCTGACTTTCACCATCTACAGTCTAGCTGTCTACACTGGAACTAGTGACTTTGGGCTCAAGAGAGGGAAATAGATGCTTTTAAAGAGTGAGTCATCTGACCTATTTTAGATATCTCTGTTAGGAAGAGACAAATGAAGGTCTGAAGTGCCTGTTTTTTTCTACTGACTCTTAAAGAATTTCAGAAAACTAGATAAGAAACTATTCATGTAAGTGAATCTGACTTCATGTATCCTGGAGCACCCACTGGTAGAGTTCCAATCCAGATTATCCAATTTAGGCAGTGACTGACAATGCAAGGCTGACATTTATAGCTTTACTAATAATCTATGTCGAGGTGGTACAGCTGGTTGGGAGGGAAAAAACAAGTAATTAAAGGAGTATATTTGCTTCCCCTGAATTCAGCCTGTGTTCGGTTTTGATTTGATGACTTTGTCAGAGGTGCAGCAGTCTCTGCTAACCTAAGTCTCATAGCAGATAGAAACGTCTGCGTGACAGCAGACAGGAAAAAAATTGTACCTGAGAAAGTTAGTTTCGGGGGGGAAAGGGAATGAGTGACAGCTTTCTTTTTGACCAATAGTACATGTATTAAGTTAGGAATCCAATACTTAGATTTGGTTGCTGACTAACTAATCCTTCTCAATTAAATACCTAAGTTTTCAGTAGTTCAGTGGAGTGAGATAGGCTTGCTGAAGACACACATAACTTAGGTAACTGCTCTCTCCACTGACTGTATCAACCCTCAAAGTGATCTTCTTAAGTCAGATGGCAATCACCTGGGGAGCGAGGAAGCTGCTGGAGTTCCTGGGGCCTCATTATCACATCAACTCTTCCAGCAGCTGACAGGGTAACTCCCTGCCTCATCTGGATGGCAGTGGCACTACTGCAGGAGAGATTAGTGCATATCTCCCCTTGCTTCTGAGTAAGCACAGGAGATTCATTTAACGCCTCTGAATTTTTCAGACTAAGGAGAGAGTTACTTCAGGAATAAAAAATCCTAAAGCACTAGAAAACAGAAGACTGAATCCTTGTTTGGATCTTCCAGCTGTTTTACATGGATCAGATCTCACCAGATAGGATCACAAATTTCATCAAAATGCTTCAGTAAAAGTTGCAACCTGAGCTGCAAGTGTCTATTATATGAAATTGCACAATGATCTCAGCTGTACATATATTATTGTCTCATTTTATAGGTTTTTCTAAGCCTTTCATTTTATTTTTTTTAAATGACATTGTTGCATTAGCTCACATGGGCCTGCAATTTGTGTGTTCTCAAAAAAACTTGAAAACAACAAATACAACTGCTTTAGTTTATACTAATGCTGCATTAATATATGAGAGGATATTCTTCTCACATCAGATCTATCTTATCCCATATTTGAGAAATTATTTTGGACTATTTGACATTGCTTTCTCTTGTCCATCTTTGTTTTCAGCAATACAGTGTGAAATGAAATGTATTCATATCTTAAGTTCTTAAAAATGAAATTTCTCTTTGTATAGAATCTAAAGTAGTGCTAGCTTGGGTGGCTGCCCAAGTATTTAATCCATGGAAAAGTTTTAATATTGATGCAGCATTGTTGCTAAAGATAGCAAGTCAGTTGCAGTCACAGTCATTGTATATATTTTAAAGATGGTCTGGAACAAACTTTGGCATATCCTAGATTTCTCTAACAAATGTCTCATTGGGTGTCAGATAGCTGTTATACTACTTTAAGACATGTAAGGAAGTAAGGAGAGGGAAACTTGCGAAATCTATCCTCCAATTTCTTCCACTGGAAAAAATATTAAAGAATATTTTAAGAACACCCTAGCCAGTCACATTTACCAAAATCTTCCTTCTTTCTTTTTTATTTATATGCTGTTCTTAATTATGTGTTTCATCTATATGCTGGTTTTAGTTATTTGCTAATAGCCTTTGATAATCTATTTTCTCTTTTAGGCTGTTTGTGACTGAGTCAAACTCTACTGAATATTCACTGCCTAAATTTTTAGCATAATAAATGGTTCAGTTCATTGGAGACCCTGTGTTAAACTGCTATCATACTGTTTCCAGTTCCTTCTGATATGAGCATGGCACGTTGCTTACTGTATTTTCAACAAGGCAGTCTGTCAAGATATGAGAAAGTCTTGAAGTGAGGGCTCCATTGGTTCCCTCAATAATTTCCTTACACAAAAATTATACCCATCCCAGGTAAAAATGTGTGCTTGGTTTCTAATTTTTACCACATGAATTTGTCTTGCTGCTGTTGGCTTGTATTATGGCCTCTGACACTTGTGAATGAGGTGGATTGTGTGACACTGACATTTGTTTAGCTCCTGCATACTGTCAGCTCTTAACAAAGCATTGTTCTCAGCTGGATGTGGTATGGGGAGCAAGGGTACAGGGAACTGAGTTTGTTTCCACCTCCTTTCAGCACTGTCTATGGAAGTTCATTTGCAGTTGGTAACCCATGCAATCAGAGCATGCCTGGATCCACTCCCTATTTCTTCCAGGTCCTATCTCTTAAGAAAATGCTACCAGTAACCTCTAAACATGGAGGTGGAAGTCCAAACTCATGGATGCTTTTACACAGGCACTTTCTGCCTGTCTTGTGCCTGTAGTGGCCCGTGAAGAGCCAGCTGTGTTCAGGCACACCTGGGTAGTTTGCAGAGCTTTGTGTACAAAATACCACCTGCTCCCTTTCCATTACTCCGACTTGTACAATCTATGAGTCATGCCAGCCAGTCTGCATGACCAATCTTAAACCCCCAGATTAAGGGGTTTAAAAGGCAGCACTATTGATCTACCACTGTGTTACTGATAACTGTGAAAGATTTATTAAATAATAAAAAAGACATAGCAAATGTAAAAATAAAAGCTCATGGACTTGCTGCCTTTAAAGACCTCAATAAGGCAACTCCCATGGAAAGCAGTGGAGGTGAAGTTTCCATTCTATACATTCTTGTGCAATTCACCTGTTTGGATGAGGCATTTCAGTTTTCCTGAATTATTTCCAATTGCTTATGGTCATAATGTAATTGCTTTTAGAGGAAAAATGAAAGAAGGAAAAAACCGAGGAAAGTTCTTTTGAAAACTTTGATGTATTTGAATTACATGGGATAATCCAAGGTTAATTAAGTAGAGGAAAAACAGCAGAAAAACTTAATGAGAATTAAATTATATCCAAGGAAGTGTTAGCATTAGGAATAAACTAATAGATAGGATGGCTAAGATATAACATTGGATTTATATTTTGCTTATATAGAGGAATTTCATACTTGAGAAATATACAGTTTTTACAGAGAACAACAAATGTTATTATCACCATTATACTTTGGGGAAGCTACAGACCCATAAATTAAGACTAAATGAATTATATGCTGAAGAACTAAGAGAACTGCTAACAGAACCAGGTCCCTTGATTCCCACTCTGTTTTTTTCCACTGGACTTTATTGAATGAAATATAAACCACATGCATAAATTGTAAGGATTCTTTTTCTGTTGTCTTTATGAGATATTGCACTTTCTAACATTTGCATAAATGGAAGAGAGAAAGTCTTTCTTTGCTGGGTATACCTTTTTTTTTTTTTCCCATAGAGCTTTAGGAAATGAATTGAAAGCAGTTAGAACTGGTAAGGGACCTGGTAGAGTACTAATATGTGTGAGTTCACGCTTCTAGAATATTTTAAAATTTGAGTTCTAAGCTTCAAAAAAATAAATGATCTAATAAAAAGGGAATTTGGAGTGGGCTGTATGTTAAGAAGCAATGCAGAGCATTTCTAATGTGCACATAGATAGTCTTGGTGCTCTGATACATGAAAATGACACCTGTCCATTGGATTGCCTTGCTCATTATATATTTGCTTCTCAGACTGTCAGCTTTTGGTTTGGCTTCTTTTTTTTTGTGGCTCTCTATACTGTCTGATTATAGTCTGAGCCTCAGCTGTCCCAGAGATGCCTCTCCCAAACTTTGCATTTGTGTCTAAGAGCTGCCATTTCCTCTCCCCAGCTGTTTGCCCCACCTAATAGTTCTTCTTTGTATCCTACTTGCTCCTTTTGTCTATTTATATATACACTAATGCATGTAATTCTAGAATATACTTGTAATGCTTTAGCACAGAAGTCAGGCATCCTGATTCTGAATCTCCTATAGATATAACTTGCCTTTTCCTTGACACTAACAGAATCTAGTTTAATTTTCTTTCATGTTGCAAAGAAAGGGCAATTTTTTAAAGTCTCTGTGGAGCTGGTTGTTTTCTCCATGGATGCTTTCATGGTGTAGCTATCTCAGCATGGTACAAATTTTAGTAAGGTTCTTTTCCCCCCATGCCCACTGCTGTGCAAGCATTGGGAACCAGGGATAGGTATATTTTATAAATTGAAAAGAAATCAGTCAGTACACTGAAGCAATTAGTGTAAATGAGTTCAGCAGACAAACAGGCAGACAGGGTTCTCTGTGCTGTTTGTCTTTTCCTGCCCCCAAAGCTTTAAGTGTAGTACAAGAGCTAAATGAACAGAGTGAAAAATTACCACATATAGTGGGCCAGGCACCAGCCTCACTGACAGAGTTGTAAATCCAGAATAAGAACATAAAACCTGCCATCCTGGGTGAGCATGAAAGTCCTTTCAGTCCTTTTAGTTCAGTCCTGCAGAAGAGTGGGCAGAAGCAAAGGCTCAGGACAAGGATAAGGCAGATAAAGTACTTTTCTCCTGCTGTAGCCTTTGAACTGGAGCCTAATTTAATGGAGACAGAGATTGTAGTCAATGGTTGAGTTTAATAGCCACAAACAGACCTCTCCTCTGTGATCTAATGCCTTCTTAAATCTGTGGATGTTGGGAGCCCCACAACATCCCACTGCAGTGAACTCTATAACTTCACTATGTTTTAAGTGAAAAAGCTTCTGCTTTCAACCAACTGCCTGGTCATTTCACTGAATGCTCCTTCTTGTATTGTGAAAAACTGAGACTGCACTTTCCCATTTGATATTTTTGTGCCATTTGTAATTTTATGGTAATTTCACTAGTGCCACTGGGAGCCCTTTCAACTGACACTGCTGTAAGGCAAGGTCAGAGACCTGTTTTAAGCTGCTACATATGTCAGCATAGTCTCCCTAACCATATCTCTTTACAAGAGGAAAGTCTTCTGGAGTTCAGGATGTGCAAGGAGAAGGGAGGGAGGTGAGGGGGATATAACATGGGAGGTGCCTGGTAACACTGCATTTCAAACACACTGCTCTTCAAGACATCAGGATGGCCCAAAGCAAGAGCTTGTTCCACAGGTAGAGCCAGAACCAGAGGTGCATGCAGGTGTGTAGGATTTGCAGCAACCCCTAAATGCCTGGAAGGTCTTAGCTTTCTAGAAGCTGAGAATGAAGTGGGGCCTGACTCCTGGAGTTCATGACAACACTGGCCTGCTGTCTCCGCACTCACCTTTGCAGTCCTTGTGACTATACACACCATTCCTGCCGTATGCTTTAGGTCCCTTCCACATGTGGTGAGACTAAGCCCACATTTAGGATGGCTGTACTTATCAGGAATGTTAGTCAGACCTCACAGGGCTGATTTGCTGATTTGTGATGTTCCTTGGGCTGTCCAGACTTTGCTTCAGAAATCTCCCACTCTCTTAGCTCCTACCCTGGTGTGAATAGCTGACTATTCTGTATAGCCATTAAAAGGTTTGGGAGAAATCAGTCTTCTGGGATATGTGCTGTAGAAGTTTACTCCAGAAGTATCAGTTCCCCTCCAACAACAGGTGATGGTAAGCAATATATGAGCCAATAGGTATTCCCAAAACCAAAAATAGATGCACCTACAGTGGAGCATCTTTTGACAGGATGTAGATGGAGAAGGTTACGGCAGTAAATGTATACGCAAGAATACATACATAGCCTCAACTTCATACTATTCTCTTGCCTCTTAGCGGACATTTGGTTATGAATATGACATGCCTGTGTGACCACCTTCAGTTCACAGTACAACACATTTGCATGGATTAGGATATGCGTTATATATGTTAGGCAAACATATTTAGCCCAGCAGCCTACTGGACCCCTACTCTCAGACAGAGAAAATGGACCACCACAGCTAGGAGCAACAAGTTCATCTCATGCTTTCACTCAAAAATCTCATGATTTTTGGTATCATTCGTTTTCGAATGCAGCCAATTAAACCCAGTGGTCAAGCACAGAAACTGCCTCAATGACGTACTGAGGTGGACTCATCAGTGTTAGAAGCATGGCTATGGAGCAAAAGGAACCTACTGTGATATCCTGAGAGGATGGTAGTCTCTTGCTTCTGTAAATGCTTCAGAGACAGCTGTATTACTTCTCCAGAGCTAACTCCTCAAACAGGGCTGTGAATGCATTCTTCTGCATGCTGAAGAGCCCAGTATAGGTTACAAAAGCAAAATAGCAGAGTAATCCTTGCAAAGAGTGTTCAGAACCACCATGATGCCCTGGACACTTTTCAGCCATTCATATTTACTTGTCAGATATTGAAGTTTGCCTCTAGTACCAACTGGGACATTGTAAATCTTGAAAAGAGCAACATGCTTTGAACTGCATCAATGCTGCTGGTGCTTTCCACCTGTCTTCAGTAGAGAAAGGCAGTGGAGGGATCCATGTGGCATACTGACTTGTACTAGTTATATATGCTTCCAAAGCAGTGTTGGTAACTGCAGGATTAGCCATTTCTTTTTTTTATAATCACAGAATCATCAGGGTTGGAAAGGACCCTTGGGGATCATCCTGTTCAACTCCCCTGCCAAGGCAGGGTCACCTAAAGCAGGTTACACAGGAACACATCCAGGTGGGTTTTGAATGTCTTCAGAGAGGGAGATTCCATTGTTTCCCCAGGAAGCCTGTTCCAGCGCTCTGCCACCCTCAATGTAAAGTAGTTCTTCCTCATGTTGAGGTGGGACTTCTTGTACTTTGGTTTATGGGCACTGCTCCTTACCCTGTTGCAGAGTCATGGACAAAAGTGATGGTGATGAGCTCCAGAATTATCTGCTCCATCACCATGCCAGGGATGGAGGTGAGGCTGACTGGCTGCTAGTTTCACAGGTCTTCCTTCTTGCATATCTACTATCTGTTCCCATAACATCTGATTTTTCTAATTGTATTTCAGATAATCTCTTCCTATTTTCTGAAGTCCCCATTGTGAATGCATGTTTACGGTGTTCCCATTTTGGAGATAACATGATATAAGCTCTCAGTAACTATCACAAACAAAATTTGGGAAGAGCAGACCACAATTTCTTCCTCCACCCTGTCTAATTGCACACAAGTATTCCATTAAGTAACCCTTCATCACTCATTTCTCACCTGGAAGAAAGCAGAGGCAGTATCACAGACATACTCATAGTCCATCTGATTCTTGGGCCTTGCTGCTGTCTGGGAATCTACTTTGTATGTACTTAAAACTGATCCTCTCTTAAACCATTCAGGCAGTATAATTCTGGTACATGGAAAAGAATGACAAAAAAATAAAACCTGAAGAAAAATATTTAAATACATGAAAATTAATTTAGAGATTTTTAATCAATGTGTTCTGATCCAAAGGTCTATTGTAATGGAAAGAGTTAGGATTTGGGGCATATCTTCTGCCCTCCTAGTAGAGAAATCCTTGAGACTTGTGTGAGAATAAGGGAGGAGAAGTGCACTTGTGTATGTGTGTATTTGAGAGACTGCTTTTTCTTTGGTTCCTCCTTAACTCCTCTAATCCAGTGTCTCCCCCTTTATCTGTCATGATATTGTGTCTTTGAAGAGTTCAGTGCCTGAGAACAGGAAAGTCAACAACCCTTTGGTTGGGTGCTTAATACATAAAAATTGAATAAACACCCCAGGAAATTCTAATTCCCAGTGAAAAAGTTTCAAGAAAGCCCTGGCTGTTTCTTGTGCCCAAGATAACACAGAGTGACACATCTTCATCAGAGACAGTGACTCACAGCTAGGGGTTGAATTGTTGCAGGGGATTATTTTATCTGTTGGCTGTATCAAGTTAAGACGGAGGTGCAACCCTGAATGTCTTATTAACTGCCAAAATAATTACATCATGGACAAAAAGGGGAGATGAAAAGTACTTACATCAATTTATACTCTTAGTTTCTGTGTTCTGGAAAAAGTCTGTATCTTGTATCAAAGGCCTCAGGCAAGTTTCATGCTTCACAGTTTGACAGCTTCTGCCCTTCCAATGTAAAATATTTATTTAGACAAAATATACTGATGTTGTTATTTTCTCATTGTCTCATTCAGCTATTTTTGTTGCTTAAATCCTTCCACGGGGAGTATAATTTGTTGTATATTTTGTTTATTTTTAGAGTTTTACAATGAAAGATGGCACTCTTAATGCTGTATTCTCCATGCATTCACCTTTCTCAAAGCATCAGTTGTTTCTAGAAGCAGACTGCTGGTATGGCTATGGGTAAACACAGGCATTTATGGAATCTGAATCTTTCTAACTGGAAGTACTAAAAAAAAGAAAGAAATCAGAAGTAGAGAGTGTAACCATGGCTGTCCTCAGAGAAGAAGATGGACAAAATATATGAATTTGCACTAAACCTTAAGATCAGCAATTTCTCTACCATGGTTACCTAGACTGCATTTTTTATTCTTAACTAAAGAAAAATGTTATTGTCAGACCCACAGCATAAGTTAGAAAGAGCTACCGCTGTGGGAGGTAGTGAGAGTCCCAGCTCCTGGCAATCTCAGTATCATGAGGAGACATGATGCCAGCATCACCTCGCGGCATCCTGCCTCTGTGAGAGGTACAGTGGCCAAGCTCAGGTGTGGTGGGGTGCAGAAGCTGGATGCTACTTTCCCTCAGAGTGGGACTGCAGGCTTCTCACTGACCTCTGTGCACTGACTCTGCTGTGCACCCCTTGACATCCTCCCTCAAGATGTCTTTGGTACCACTCAATAGATGCTAACCTAGCAGATAGGAAACCCATAAGCAGACACACTTTCCTTATAGCATTGGGTCCATTCAGAAGTTTTTTTTTCTCTTTCTCACAAATAGTCAAAGCAGAATCAATTATCTATGAGTGGCTAAATACTTCAGTAACAGCCCTCTCAAAAATCATTATCTCTACAGCAGGGTTTGGACATGCTTTGCTGTCCACCACTTTTCCTCTCATAGGAGCAGTGGTGGGGGCATTACTCAGAAAAACTGGAGGGAAAAATATTTTAAGAAAGAAGTAGGAAGGAGTCTCCTGGGAGACAGTGGCATGGGAATTTCTGTTGGCAGGAGCTTGAGGCCTCTGTGCAGGAGAGGGGATGAAAGAGAGCCTGCAAGTCAGTAGATGGGGAAAGCTCAAACTCAACGGAAACTGTTTGACTATATTCAAAAGCAGACGCAGTGGGAGTTTCAGAAGAGAACAGGCAGGTTGATATTTTGAGAGAAGGGGTGGGGACTCATTGTCTGCCACCCAGGCTTCCTTGTGAACTTCAGGAACAACTGTGTCCACCTAACGACGTCTGAATTTATTTTTCAAGAGGGGAATGTCTGATTGCCCTTCCCAACACTTATTTTGAGAATCAGCTGTTGTTGTAGCAAAGTATCAGCCATCCCCTTGGCTCCTATATAAAGAGAAGGAAAAAATGGGTTGAAGATTTAACCCTTTATTCTCCAGGAGTCCTCTGTTTTAGATCAGCACTTTTTTTTTTATTGCTTTCCTACCTTCCTTTTCCCTTGTGTTGTTTCTTCTCTTTCACCCAGAAAAATTCATCACACATCTTAAATGTAGGAAATTCTCTGCACATGCTGTTTTAAAGTCTTCTGCTGTATGGAGTTGCATGTTTTGAAGGAGTGACTGACAGGTGACACTGCTTTGCCAGGTGTGGATCTGCAGAGTGGGAAGAAAAGTTGTCAACTGCTAGTGACAGACACAGAAAAAAGGAAGACAACCAAAACCAGAATATTGCAAAGGACAGGTATCCCCAGGCCTTTCTTTGTGTTGAAGCAGCAAGGTTTAGCTCTGAGGCAATTAGTGATTCTTACCCTGAATGTTTTATATTTAACTCTTCTCTATGTGGTGGTCTAAATCCTAAAATTTTACCATCTAAAGTCAGTCCTCTTCAGTGGTGTTATTTTGTATACATCTCTGTGTACAGAGATACATACATATATATATATATATATATACACATGTATACGTATGTACTTGTGGGTCCCTTTTGTGAATAACTACTGTGCTGTTCAATCTTTTAAAGTACAAGAGAGGAGTATTGCTGTAACTACTATACTAAAAATTTTGGCACACTGACACCGACCAAGTGTTTGACATTGAACTGTTAATATCAGAATATTTCTTTGCTGTTGTAATTTGATGTCTGCCTTGCTCCTGTCACAGCTGGCCAGTACTGGTAGCTGACAGCTGGGGGGAAAACAAGTAATGTTCTCCATTTGTGTTTGGTCCCTCCAGGACTATAAGTATGGTTTTACACAAGAGAAAAGATACAACAGGAGGGGCCAATTCTGATAATCATTTCCCAGTAAAGAGGTCAGAAGGCTGGAGATTTAAAGATAGGAAAGGGGATTATTATGGTTGGGTCTGAGAAGAAGAATCACAATGGCAGATTCAAGTCAAATTAATTTTAGGATGGACTTTCCAAAAAAGCTTTCTGAGTGGTGAGGTCCATGAAAATATGAGCTGTGTTTTGTGGGTTATTTTGTGGCTGAGTCCTTTTGAAATGTAACTGATCAAAGAGCTCAAGTAAGTCCTCTTGAAAACAATCATTTGGCACTAGGAAGGAGTAAATGACTTAATGAGATGTCTTTCTTTGTCTAATTTCTGTGGTTTCATGATTGAAAGAGTCTTCTGCCTGCTAGTCTTACATTCACTGTTATAAAATCCTGTGTCATAAAATTAAACTAAGCGAGACCTGAGTGCAGTTAGGAGTGTGTGCAAGTAATGGCAGTGATGCAGCTGCAAGTGGCCCCGAAATGTGAAAAGGAAACTTTAACATAGAAAAGTGAAGCAAGGTTTCATAAGAAGCTATTGTCAAGTTCTTTCTCCCTGCTGTGCAGTCAATGCAGTCAGTACTCTGCACCTTAGGTTCTTTAAATCCTGTATCCTAAATCCATGTTCCTACCAACATCCAGACACAGATGAAACTTGGCTCCCTTGAGGAGATTCATTGACCTGATTGGAGCTACTCCTGTGTAATGGCATACCCTTTCTGTCGTAAAGCTGGGAGACCTTGCACAGACGTTAATGATGCTACTACAAATCACAGAGATGTGCCCAGTGAGTCATTGGCACAGCAAGACATAGAGCTCAGGTCTAGTAAATCAACTTTTTCCCTTCAGGAAGAAAATGCTTTAGGTGTTTTTGCGCAGTATTTGAAAAGTTCCTTTTATTTTCACTGAAATAACAAAAAGTCAAAAAAAACTTAAACATCCACCCCTAAACCCGGCTTTGCAAACACTTGTTTAAATCAGCTCTACTGGTGTCTCTATATAGTGTATATATTTAAGGAATTTATGTATATTAAGGCATGAGATCTAATAGAAAAAATTTTATGCCAATAAGATACAAGCATACAACATGTAGGAAAGGCACAAGAGTACAAAAATTGAAACATTGCACTGTCAGTCTTTGAGAGATTTTTGGTAGAAATGTAGAAACCTTGATCTGTCTTCTGTTTGTATAGGTTTATTTGAGACTATAATTCCCACTGATTTTAGCATATGGCCTCCATACACTGCTTCCCCAAGATCTCAAGTGACTTGAGCTATCACACCACCAGAAGCAAATCTGAAATTCAAGTCTAATATTCCCTTAGAGTGTCTCGTTTTCAGCTCAGGAGGACAGCAAGGGCTCCTTTGCATGGCCTCCTCTCCACCCACCCTTGAGCAGAGGCCTATTCACACCACTAAAGCTTTAGGTTTTAACAGATTTTGCTCAGTGGCCTATGTGCAGTATAAACAGTTTCACCTGAAGGAAAAGCTATGCCTGATAATGCAAAAAGGTTGATTTAGCCACTGCCTTTGTGCTTTCAGACAGTCTATGTGCCTGCCAGATACATGCATGTCCTGTCCTTACTAGGGGAGAAGGTGGTTTCGCAATTAGGGCTGTGAAGTACTGATGATGAACAACTCCTATTGACAGCATGACAGCTGTTCAATGAAACAAAGACAAAATGAGATTTTTCTCACACTTTGCAAGTATGAGGCTTACCTTTTGGAAGCTGGAAACAATAAAAGATGTTGTCACAGTCACCCACTGCCCTGGGCAGCAGCAAGTCAGAAATGAGAGCGCTCATCCTGCCAGACCTCCTTTGAAAACAGATTGCACAACAGCGCCGATAGCAGTTCTAATGGCAGTAACAACACAGAGATTTCTTTGTGCAACAGTAACAATTAAGAAAAACTTAAGCATTTTCTGCAACACCAGAACTCTTTGAGTCAGCAAGAAAAATTAAAACGGCTCCTCTATGGAAGTCTCTGGGGAGAAACAAAAAAATGAACCTGTAAATGCCACGGCTATCAGTGCTTCTCTTTTATTATTTTCTCTTAATGATGAGTTTTAACCCTAAGAAAGAAGGAGGAGAAGCTTTTACTTTCCATTTCACCTCAGCCTAAATGATTTTTTTTTCATTTGGATGAGACAAAATGCACTTTTACAATATAAGGACCCTCCTTGGAAAGTCCCACTTATAGCCAGTTTCCAATGGTAAGTTTGAAATACTTTGTACTGCACTCCCCCTTCAAATGCCCTTATTGCCTAATAAAAGGCCAAGATAATTAGATTAATTACTCTACCCTACTTATAAATTTTCACAGGAAACAATTACTGTCAGAAATAATGAATATTTCATATTTACGAATCCATTGTTGGTCTCTTCCTCCCCACCCTTTTTCTTACTAGGGAAGATAGGTTTGCTTTGCTTATCCATAGAACTGTCTTTTCTGCCATAAAATTTGGCCATAAAATTTGCTGTTGATCTATGCCAGTTACATTTTCCAGCACAGCAGTATCAGCTAAGATTATTTTTATTTTAACCATTTGTTTATATTGTCAGCAACTTGTTGTAGATATGGTTACACTGGGATGAAAAGTGTTTTTGCCAGTATAACTTACTTCACTTGGGAACAAATGCTTTCTGTGCCAGTAAAATTACTTTCTTTTCTTTTCTCCCTGGCCAGTAGAAGCTGCACCCACACAAGGATGGTTTGCCAGGACAGTTATATTGGTAAACTTTTCCTCATGCTGACCTGGTCTCCAAAACAGCATTGCATAAATAAGAGAGACAGGTGGGAGCAATCAAAAGTGAATGCCAAAATACTGCAGCTGAGTTCATTCTTATGTCAGAAGCCTTGTGGTGCTGTGGTTCTGTCAAGGGTCAGCTATTTTGGGGACAGGTGGAGAGAATTGCAGAAGGCGATGACACACTTCAGCATTGCTTAAATTCTGCCTTTGGAAGTAACTTTACAGTTAAAGCTACTTTGAAAAGGAGTAGGGCCAGATTATGGCATAACTCCAGTTCCTAGGTGGTCAGGACTAGAAGGTAGAAGAGATGAAACAAAAGGAAAAGCTCTCATGGGAGTAGCTGAAGAAGAGGAGACTCTTTTTTTAGTTGAGCCAGAGGAAAAAAGGAAGAAAAGGATCTAAGTGTAGGGTGCTGGCAGAGGGAGAAAGGCACTTAGGTGGGCTAGGCCAGTTAGAACACACAGCTCTTTGAACATGTGTCTCTGTACTGGCTCACTCTGCACACTGGCTGAAAATCAAGGTATTGGCTATAATTTAAAAGAAGTGGTTGGCTCTGTTCCTGGTGGTCTCCATGATCTCAAGTACTGCCTCATGTTGTCTTTCACTGCAGCTTCACTACTGGTCCCAAGGGCTGGAACCCAGCAAAGCAGTAGTAGGTGTTCTTTTTGGAAGAGGACTTTTTGTCTGGAATTTTCTAGTTTCTGCAGTATGGTAGCACCCAAAGTGTATAAATTATTTTGTTTTAATTTTTTTCATGACCACTTGTCTATTAATTTTTGCATGCATTTAATCCATATGTTTTGGCCATGGGGGTTAATTTTCAAGAGCTGTGTCTAGCATGCCAACAAATGATCTCTGCTCTGAACCAACTCTTTTGAACTACTCCAGTTGTTAACAAATGTTTCTCTGAGCAACTGTAAGGCACCTGGATACTGTGATGAATCTCATAGTCTAACTAAACTAAATAATGCCTATACAGTACATATCAGATAACCTGAGTATCTACTGCTGGTTATGACATTTGTAAACTTATCCACTGTTTTACATAAATAATGGCTGCTGTAAATATTTAGGTGTTGTTTTTCTCTGTATGAAAGAATAGAAAGCAAAGTGTAAACTGGAAATGCCAGAAAAACATTACAAAAAACAAAAATTAGGACTGTTTGGCAATATGTTTTACTTCCTTGTTTAAATTAAAACATAGGACGTAACCAGGTGCTCTTCACAGGTCCTCCATTATTTTCTGGATTTATGGATTTACTTAGACTTTAATGATGGTCAATAAAAAGCTGTTCATACTGTGTCAGTGTACCACTTCTTACCTTTATATGAAGAGAGATGTTATCTTTACTGCAGCAATCAAAATTTATCCAGAATGAGCTTGAACCCTTTGCTGTTAATGCCTACAGTCTGAAAGATATTTCTTGCAACATGTTTCTACTGTATCCTGTTGAACTCATTTTACAGTTTGACAATGGCATTATGGATTGCTTAATTTTTCCTTTTTGTAAAGAAAAGTCAAGACTTGCCTTCCTACTAGAACAGTATTTCTTTTGTCAACAGAGGGTTAATGAATACAACTGTTTTCAAGGTCAGATTGGCAAGTCAGGCTTATAAAAAATCACCTCATGCTTCAGCAGTGATAAAAAAAGAATTGCAACTCAAGTTTTGCTTCTTTCTCTTAAAACCATCTGATTAAAAATAATGACAGATCACTCTGACATGCATCATAGGTTTGAAAGCTAATTCAGACCCGTCCATATTATTGCATTAGTGAATAACTTCTTGTATTTGCAAAATAATATAAGGAAACAAAAATCCCTCGGCAACAAATGATAAACTGCTATTCATTATCAGGGTCAGTTTAGTTATTTTAACAAAGGATTCATAATAGAAAAACATTTTTATCTTTGCATATAATTTCCTTTCTATTTTGTTGTTGTTTGGTCTCAGTAATTGGAATTACTGTATCCTTTCAACTCCTTAGAATTCCTATTTAATTTAGAATTGGTTCTTGGTTCAAAATAAAATTTTATCAGTTAGACAATGCCTCTTACAGTATCAATTACTGATGGCTTCTGTAGATACTTTCACTGTTTGATCAGCAAGACACTTAAAAGCATTTTAAAATGGCATTGGATGATTAAATTGCATGCTGTGAAAACCTTAGGTTTGGGGTTGCTTTTTTCCCCTTTGGTATACTTGAAATAATGTATATCTCAGTAGTACTTGAGATTATGCTTAATGGTAAATTTAGTCAGGAATGTGTTTTCACACTTGTAGGGCCATTCTTCATTACTGCATCCATGTGCCAAACTGCCTCAGCGCAGCAGCAAGTAAACAGCAGTAATGATCCCAGTCACAGCCCCGATAATAACCAGATAAACATGAACAGAGAATTCACTTATAATTTNTTGCCTTTTTTTTTTTTCTCCAGTCCTCCCTATGAAACACTGATACTTACACCTTCCAAACAGAGTGCACACAGGTGATGGCCATATTTTGATATCCAAGTACTTAAGGACAGAAGATTTCACTTTCATCAGTGAAATTGAGAGGTTGCTTTGTTGTTTTGTTTTTGGAAGGCACATTCGCCATTGTGTAGGCTGATCCATGTACTAGCGTGGTAATGCAGCAATCAGTCTAAAAACCAGAAATAACCTGACAGCTCAGCAAGAGGGAAACCTGAAGAAGAGAGGGTAAATCACATTGATTTCAAAGGTTTATGAATTGAAAAATAGGACATTTTTTCAGGAAAGTAGTGGGCCAAAATTAATTTTGATATAAATTAAAGTTAGAAGAGCTAAATTTGAAATACGTGTAGCACCCTTGGGTGCCATCCTATTGTTATTATCCTTCATCAAAACCTTCTGACTCCAGAAGTGCTCAAGACTGAAGCATCTCCATTGCTCTTGCTTGTTTCATTGTGCATAAGAGTCTGCTTTTTTGTAAGCAAGGACTCAAATTATGAAGGACTTCAAATAATAATCCTCAAGGCATAATTCTCCCTAGGAGTTAATGGAGACGCATCACTTTCCTCTCTCTTCTCTCTATTGAAAGCTAGTGGTACAGATAAATCATAAGCATACTTGAAGCACACCATATCGTTTTGTCTCATTCTGCCCTTTGCGTGGTATAATAAGATGCATCTGAGGAAAATGGCATGCCTTGAGCAGTTAGGGATAAATCTGGTCATCTGCCATCGTCCAGATAAATTTAGATTACAATAAGGATTTGAGAGTACAAAATACTGTGAATAGTAAGGGATAAATACTTGAGAACGGTAACTAAATCCTGCATTTTGGAATTATCACTGTGACCAACTGCCCATGAAATGTTTCTCATTTTAATGTATAGTATGTCTGCATATAATTCTAGATCTGTATTTATATCTGCTGCCATATGCTGTTAGATTACCATCTCCTGTTCAGACAAATTACTGGAGCTGCCGTTGCCAAAGCAAACAGAGTTTTTTTCTCAAAAGCACCAAACACATAACACATGACGCACTTCATTCTTTCTTATGTGATAACTATTAAAATAACAAGCTACTAATATGCACAATGTGTAAATGAGCAGCAAAGTTAAAAACAGAGGGGAAAGTAAGAGTCCTACATTTGTTACTGGCTGCTAATCGGAGCAGCTGTCTGGGGAGTCCTTCTCAGAGGAAGCAAGAGACACAGGTGCATGCTCGGCCATGAGTCAGTCTATTTTCCTGCACCCTGATTAGTCTGGAGAATGCCATTGCTCACCTTAGATTGGTTAGTGGCAGACACTGTAAGAAAGTTTTCTGTAAATCACTGGAATTAATGTCTTGCAATCTGAGGACTGCTGGGGGATGGTTTGTTGGTTTTATTCATTTTGTTTTGGTTTACTCATTGGAGTGGGATTCCAGAGCCAGAACCTAACTCTTGAAGGAGAAATTATTTATTTAATCAGAAATTTAACAAGTTTGGAGATTAATTGCAAGGCAGGAAATAGCAATAGGCTCATTGATAATACCACCAGTATATCATTAGACAAAGGCCCAGAAAGGCGAGTGCCTTATCTCATTGAAATCTTGTGTTCATCTGCTGATTTGACAGCAAGCCTTTTTCAGTGGAGCAAATCTATACATATTTTCCAGCCAAGAGTTATGAGTGGGAGTTTTGCCTGATTTCAGCAACTTAGTAATCTCTCTTTTGGCTGACAATGAAGCAATATGAATATTTTTTTACAAATATTTGTCTGGCAGGGTCTCATTTATATTCCACTGTGTGAAAATGTTTAAGGATAACTTAGGCAGCACTGTCAGATCAACATGCTCTTTGTAGACTTGCCTAACTTTTCGAGAAAAACTATGATCTCCTCCATTTACCTATGCCCTTTCACACCTGATAGACCCTTGTATATGTCAGCTAGAATTCAGCATGGAAAGAAACAACTTGTACCTAAAAAAATTGTAAAACTTACTCATCAGTGAGAGAGTCAATCTGTTCCTGGGGTAAAATTGATCTGTGTTAATTTTAAGGATATAAAAATTGGAGGTTTCATTTAGCATGGTTCTCTAGACTCTTTAGGATATAGTAATGTAACAGGCTTAATATGGACTATGGGAACTCAAACACAGCAGTGGCCCCTGTCACAAAATGTTACCAATATTTTACAGCTTAAGACCAAACTCAACGCTTTCTTCTGTTTTTCAAAATATTTGCACTAGGCAATTTCCTACTGAAGAACAAGATAAAGAACAGCACAGTAAGTCTCAAAGGTTGTGCTATTCTGTGTATGCTACTGGACCCTAAAAAGATTAATACCTTCCAGGGCAGATATGGAATTGAGACTTCTAATTTGGTAGTGTTCTCACCCTTTTCATTTGGAATGAGGAAGCGTGAAACACTCTGTTAGGTCGTGTTCAACAGAATGAAGTCCAAGAAAGCATTCACTAGTGAGAAGGTGTCCCTTGTTTCTAGAATCATTCAATGGTTTGAGTTTAAAAATCATCTAGTCCAATCCCCCTGCAATGAGCAGGGACATCTTCAACTAGATCAGGTTGCTTAGAGCCCTATCCAACCTGCCTTGAATGTTTCCTGGGCTAGAGCATCTGCCACCTCTCTGGGCAACCTATGCCAGTGTTTCATCACACTCACTCTAAAACACTTCTTCCTTCTATGTATGTTGAATTGAGCCTACTTTAGTTTAAAACCATTATCACTTGTCCTCTTGCAACAAGCCCTGTTAAAAGTTCTATTTTTCTTGTAGCCCCCTTTAAGTCCTGAAAGGTTGCAATTAGGTGTTCCTGGAGCCTTCTCTTTGCCAGGCTGAATAACTTCCAGATATTCTTTATTAGTAGATGAAAATAACTGAGTTGATGTGATCAGTTACAGTATGAAAAGTGTGTATTTCCCTTTCCCATTTCTGGGTCTGGGCAGCAGAGGAGGAAGAGCACTGTTCTCAAGAACACTTGTGTCAGCTGTGCATGCACAGGCTGTATTCTCAGGACAAGGTTCTTTCACACACTCTGAGTGGTGTAAAACACAGAGATCTAACCTAATGTGGTCCTGTAGCTCCTTCTATAGTTGCTAAAGAGAGATGGACTGCTCCAGCTACTCTCCACACTGCCACAGTCACTCCATGTCTCGCAGTCATTCACACTGCAGTGATCTGACTTGCCCTGGAGGTGGCTGATCTTTCTTCCTCGGGTTGTAGACATAAACTAGATTCCTGTTTTGGTCCAGGGAACTTTAAGTGATTAAAGTTGGCTCAGGCGCACTCTAGAGTTTGTTAGTGGAACCTGAGTTGTCCAGCAGAAAGGTCTTCCAGCTGAAGCTCTGTGTAATTATCATACCCTGCAGTGTAAGACAATGTCTCTACCTTCTGGTAATTGCACTGAATAAACATCACAAAACCTTTGCCTTGGCAAGCCTGTATTTTCCCCATCCTGTTGAAGTAAGGTTGTCAGCTGTGTATAAGAAAGTTTGCTAGCCATTCAGATAATTCCAATGCTCACATGCAGAAATTCACAACTAGGTTTACTCTCACTTATTTCCCAGTTGATATAAAGCACACATGTAACTAAATCAGGTTACAGGAACAGTCAGGGAAACTGCATTGTTCAGGCAGTATGTGTACATACACACTTGAAAAACAAGGGGCCCTTAGCAGAGACAATAGAACGAAAAAAAATCTATGACATTTATTGTTAACTACTCAGATGTAATTGAAGCTGATGTTTTGATAGTATTAAATAATGAGCTATGTTCATGTAAGAAGGTGCCGTTACTCAAACTTAATTGTGTGTTTCTAGGTTTCTTGTGCCAACTGAATCCCCAAACTACTTTAGAATTAGGGGAATGATTGTAGAATGTGACTCAACTGTTAGCTTAAATGCAATTCACACAAAGATTACATGCAAAAAGTGATATTTATCAACTTATTTGTTCCTTGCCTTCATGCTGAATCACATGTTTAGTAGCACTGGAATACTTCTGACTGTGAGGTGTCAAAATTCCTTAAGCAGGACGTATGCAAATATATTAATTTTAAATTTCCCAGATATGGTGAGTTAAATCATCAACATGTCTTTCAGTTTGATCTTTGTAAATCAAACTGGGACCAGATTTCACCAAATGAGAATAGGGAAGGCACAAAAAGAAGATATTGTTTGGTTCATTACTGCTGGTGGTTAAAAGCATAGTGATAAATGTATGCTTTGGTTAGGTTTGTGCTTCATGTAGTGCCACTAAGTCACTGGTTCTCTTAGATAGCCGGAGTCTCTTTTGTGTGATGTAGTATGAAATGAACAGTTAAATGAGAAAAAGTAGGTGGGAAAAAGAGTTCCCTTCTAAGGATACCATCTGGTAAAATCAGTGGGGTCTGAGCAGAAAAACCACCATACTTCCCTGAAAACTCCACCCAGAATCATTATTATTTGCACTGTTGTATTAAGAAGCCTCTTGAACTTTAGGAGAGTTTGCAGAGCTGGCAGTTCGGAGGAGAAAGACATTCTTTTTTGATTCCCATCTGACTATATTTGAAAAGTAGCAGAGTCACTGTGTAACCATAATAAAAGTTTCTTGTACAATCACTTTCCATTCAGTCATCTATCAAAATTTTACAGAGTATAGCAGCACCTTCAGTCTGGATTAAAGGCTGAATTTTAATATTTTCATTCCTTTCATTTTTATTCCATTTAATATTTTGATTCATATAATTTCTGTGATTTTTGTGAAATACAAGATTTTTGTGAAATATTATTAGTAACATCTTATTAAAAACAAAAGAAATTCTTCTTATGCCCTTATTTTGCCAGTGACTCCAGTGACAGAAACAAAGCATGGCATTTACTTTTGATTTTTAATGCCTTTTCTCAAAATTCTGTCTTACTAAAGAAAAATCTTCCAAGAACTGTGATTCTGGGAAGTCTTCTAGCCACCAGTTGGAATCATTGGTTCATTGGAAAAGTGAATCAGGGAATCAGCTGTACAATCAGAGAGCCATAGAAATAATTAAGGCTGGAAAAAGGGATCTCTGAAGGTCATGTAGAGCAGGATTTACTCAGAGCAGAACTAACCTGAAAGCTGATCAAGATGCTCAGGACCTTGTCCATTGAGTTTGTGTTTCTCCTACATAAACTTGACAGATTTTAGGGCTACCTCTTCCAGGACTTGCCCATTCACACTGCGAAAATTTTTCCTTATTCATAGTCAATATTATGTCTATTGTCTCTTGGCCTTCCACTGTGCACATATGTTTACAGCACCAAAGCCTTGTGCAGCCCTGTTCTTCCCAACATCAGTTAAAAGGATTTTCTGAAGTACCTCACACCACCTTTTCTATTCTTGCCCTTTATAGAAACCTGGACGTGAAGGATGAGGACTACTTGAATCTTGTCTTGATGGGGACCTCAGCAGTGTAAATCTAGCCTGTGAATCTCTCCAAACCTCATGTCTGTGTGGGTTACATACAACTGCTCTCAGTGCTGTGGCAATGCTACCAGAAGAGCACATTTTGGAATGATGGAGCATCTGGCAGACACTGACAAGTCTGCATGAGGGCCACATTGACAGTTTGGAAGGAGCCTGATGTTAAATACAAGATCTGGAAATGTTTTTGCAAGCATTAGCTAGAAAGAGTGTGAGGGAGAGTTCTAGGAAATGATCATGGGCTGAGAGGATGCTCAGTGTGGAGCTGGGCTGGCCAGAGGCAGATGATGGTGCTCCCTGAGCAGTAAGAGGACCTTCAAAGGGAAGTCATCTTATATTCTAAGGCAAGGATATCCTTAGGGAAGGTTTATGATCTAGTAATGATTTTGAGGGAAAGAACCATACTTTTTGTTCTCATTTGGGTTAAACGGAACTTTTCCTCATCTCCCCAGAAAATCCATTTGACTTGGTAGATTAGAAACACACAGTTCTCTGTGCTGAAAGTTCCTCTAAGTAGTCCCCAAAAGTTTGATCTTCTAGTTGCAGGTATTCAGTGGTACCAAATCAACTAAAATGACAACAGATATTTATAGAGAAAGCAGCCTGTCATCTTCTGTCCTGCCTGATGCCCCACTGACCAGCTCATGCTGATTAGGTGCAGTAGCCGTAGCTCCACTGAAGTACTGTTCTGCCTGTCTCACAGACAGAGTAAGAGCTCTCTGCTAATCATTTTTTTCAACGCAGACCATTTTAAAACTTTCTTCTGTGTCTCCAGATCTTGTTATTACAGGTCCAGAGAGGATTGCTCTTAGTGGTTTGTGCAAAAATAGCCTCAGGTTTTACTGGAGATTACCACTGAGATAAAGGAGCCACAACAGGTCTTTAATTGTCTATCTCACTGCTTCTAGTAATTTTTGTTGGAATAAGAAACAGCTGGTAAAGTCCATGGTAAGAAAATCCATCAATCTTATTTAACATAAAAAATCCAGCAGTTTCGAGGCTTTTGATGGCAAGAAAAACATATTCTGTCTTCAGGTGGCATTGTGGCTGTTCATAGGAGAGTATCTACTTTTCTACCACGTCTAAATCTGTCTTTTTAGCTACCATTAGTTAATCATTCTAAAGGTTTATTGCTACAAGTTGCTTTGCCGTTCTCACAGGACATTTCAAACTGGAGACCTCTTACTGCCCTGCCTTACTTTTTTTTTCAAACATACTTTTTGGGTTTTTTCACTTATAAATGCATAACCCTGAATGAATTGTTGTCAGCTTGTTTACAGGATCCTTTTAAATGCTTTCCCTATTGCTGGGAGCACATCTTTCTTGTTCTTTGTTCATTTTTTCCCCTTGACAACTGAAAACAATAATAATAAAAAGCGCCCAAGAGCTATTTTAATTCTTTATAGTTATTATAATTGCAGTTTTCATGGGATTGCCCTGCTGTTCTTTGGAAGCAGACAGCAGTTTCCATATTGAAGCAAGTTTATGGTACACAGTAAAAGTGTGAAACAGAATTGTGATAACCTATAACCTAGGTGTTTATCAAAAGATATCATTTTATTGTGTCAAAATGAATACCCTGCAGGACCGGTTACAGCCTCCTGTTGAGAACTTAATTTCCACTTAAATTCACAGTACCAAGCACAAAGTAATACTCATCTAAAGTACAAAGAGGCTGGTACCTACTGAATTTTTTGATTGAAATATCTATCATGATTTTCAAACAAGTGAGAGTTTTTTAAATCTAGGTTCTTTCCAAAAGTCCTTCTAGAGATCACCCTGGTTGTTTGGGTTGCTGAATACCTTTCAAAAGATAGTAGCAAATGCAAGAATTAAAATTTCACACAAGGCCTGTTGTGTAATGTTTTGGTAGAAGTATTAAGAATGGAACTATTGAACTATTGAACTATTTCAGTTTAGAGAATCCTAGCGTAAGTATTTTAGTTTGTATCACTGTAATACAATAGAAATGTATTATTTTTAGTGTCATCTTAATGTAACAATTATTAATAGCTACCTTCTTAAAAAGGTGGCACTTGCCATAAAAGCAAAGTTATAACAACCAATAATGCAGCCTGTTTGCATTCTGATCGATTTAACAATAATTTACTTGCCATAAATATTGTTATAATTCTCCATTAAATATCTACTGCGTTTTTTATAATAGTTGTCAGCACAAGAGACTAAACAATGATTCTCTTATTTATGAATACTAGTACCATAATAAAAAACCAAAAGAGGTAAATATACCTGCTTTGCTATAGAACTGGTTGCTACCCCACAGCCCAAATCCAAAGAGGATGTCTGTGCTTGTCTTCAGTTACACCACTCTGTAGTGTCTTACTTTGCTGTTCCATGGTTGCTACTCAGGAAAATTTGCTGTTCATTAAAAACGGCAGCAAAACTTGGCCTCAGTGACTGAAACACTGTCTTGAAAGCATTTTCAGAGGAGCCTCTAGTAACCTCTAAATTGGCCCTGAGTTATTTACAGGTGTGGGAGTGCATTCGTCAAAGCCAGGGCTAGCCCCATTTGATGCATAGGAACGGTTACATATGCTTAATTTAGTTTTGTGTTCTGTGAAGTACACAAGCATAGGGATTTCATCCTCCCCTTTTGCAGGACATGGGAAAGTCACCTTTATTTCAGTGGTACAACAAGAGCACACTGACATTCCTGCAATTGATCACTCACAACACTGGAGTTGGTCATCTTACTGAACAGTGAATTTGAGCCCAAGTCCCACATCCTCTGAAATTACCTGGGAGTATTCCCACAGGCACTGAGGGCATAGAATCAATCACTGTTACTATAATTAATGGTAGAAGATGCATTTAGTTCTGTGGGAACGTGGAATTGTTTAAACGATGCTTAAGTGCCACAGGCTAAATACCAATACAGGCACAATTTATTTTAAATATTACATCTCAAACAAAAAAAAAATACTGCTCTCCAAGCATTTTTATAATTGATATTTTATTTATTTGAGCCTTTATGGACATTCTGAAAAAAAAAAACCAAAAAAACAAAAACAAAGCAAAACCTTGGGCCTACATAGTTTATGGGTTTTGTATAGAAGCTTTCATACACTTCTGGAAGACAGACAGTTTCAGAGTGGGTGGTGGAAGAGATCTAATTGAGTATGGCAGAAAAATACTAAAAGCAGAGAATACCAGATAAGCTGTAAATTATGTGGATAAGAAATGTACATTTATTCCAGATTCACTCAACGACTGTGCGATTTTAGTTGATAAATTGAGTTTGAGCTGAGTGTCTTCCAAATGAAAAGAGTAAGCCTCTCTGGCTTGAGCTCAAAACTGTAGGCTCCTTGCCTGGGACAGTAATATCATATCCTTTGTGGTTCAGGCAGGGGGGAGAAGATGCAGGAAACTGATCTCTACAGATGTTTTTGTTCTGTGCAGGAGACTGTTCCCCGCAGTGTTGGCTGGAAACAGCCTATACACTGGGGCTGCTGGGGAGTTCATATACGTTTCTGATTCAATGTTCCTGCCGCAGATGACCAAAGTGGTTGAGAGACTGAGCCTTAGCTTGGATCCATGAATAGTCTCCAGAGGACATTATATTGTCTGGAGATCCCAGAATCCTTGGCACTTGGACACTTCTCTCTCCTAGCGCACCCTGTGGACTTTAGGAGGGGACAGTTTTACCATTGGTCTGCTGGGGACTCTTTCATATGAGGAACTGAAGTTATCCTTGGAAGCTGGAACCCTCGCTGCTAAATACCAGATTGCCTGAAGAGTTACGATAGAGTGCTTCTTTCAACAGACTCATTTTTAGCTGTTCTTTCCAAGTGTGGCAAAATTATGCTATGCAGAAGCATTACTTAATCAGGTTTGATTGTAGCCACAGCACAATTTAGTCTCTTTTATATACTGCCGTCTAGTCTAGACTACTAGCTCACACAACATTAATGCAATACAGATTAAAAGAATGTTGTTGGAAAATACTGAAAGAGAGCCCTGTTTATGTTCCGCTCCTACTAAAACTGAAATTAAAATGTCTATTCTTCATCTACTGAATAGTCACTTCAATAGCATTCATTTAAAATTGCCTAAAAATTCTTAGATTGACATTCTGCAATTGTAGGTTATAGAGAAAGGATTTGAATTATGCTATTTTTCTGAACTGAGAAACAACTGCAAAAAATTTCTGTTGGGATAAAAAGAATATAAATTAATATTTCCCCTTTGTGGTTTTTATGAGTTTTGTTCTCTTTCTATGAACATTCTCAGAACCAAGGTAAGAGAATCAGTGAATTTGGTTTAAATCCAGAGTTTATTCATGAGAAACTGCTTCTGAATTCTGAACGGCAAACTCCCATACAGGGAACATGATTCTGCAAGAACAGAGCCCTCTTTCCCAGTGCATTTTACTCTGTAAGACAGAATCTATATTTGTGCTTATCTGAAGGCTGAAGGTCTCTTTGCCAGAACAAATTATTCATTGAAATAGTTGCATTCAGTCTTCCAGGGCTTTGGCCTAAGAGAATGACTACAGTTTCCATAGAAATCAATGAGTTTGAATTATGCTCAGTCTGATTTTCCTGAAACTAATATTGCATGAAATGCAGAGGAGCATCTTTTGGAAAAAAAGAAACTATGACAGAATTTTTTGAGGGGTACAAAAAAGAGCAAAAACCAGTCTGTGGGTTTTGTGGGTTTTTCTTTGTTTAGTTTATTATATTTTTTTTTGTTATTATTGGGCAGACAATTACTACGTGTAATTTTCTAAAGAGTAAAAATCCCCTGCATTAGGTAATTTTAAGAATAGATGTCATGAATTTTATGAACAGGATCAAACATGCCTCAGAACAGAGTCTGCTGATTCAGGATAACAAGATAGCATAAGTATCTAATACATATCTCATTACTCTGATTTGATTGCTAATAAATTAAACTAATATCCCCAAGTGGAGTTGCTTTGCCTAAGACGGTCACTGGTGATTAATCTCTCCCTGCCCTTATCTTGACCCATGAGCCTTTCATTATGTTTTTTCTCCCCTGTCCAGCTGAGGAGGGCAGTGACAGAGCAGCTTTGGTGGGCACCCAGTGTCCCAGAAGGGTCAACAAAAATATTTGTAATTTTTCCACTTTTTTTTCAATGCCACTGTATTATTTCTGCACTCACACAGCTTTTCTGATTTTCAGTTACACATCTAAAAAAAAACCCACATAAGATTGCAAGTATACAGATCTCTTTATTTGTAAGTAGGACACATCTGAGAAGAGTGATTCAGAAGAGGTGTCCATCAGTCTAATAGAGATTTTTCACCTATTCCAATAGTTCACTTGCTCTCTGTTTCTATTGCAGTTTTCCCTGTTCTGTAGTATTCAGTATATGAATGAAGTCACTATTTCCTTCTCTTTAATCCTCTTAGCTTAGCAAATATTACCTAGCTTGTGCAGTATTTTCTTACTAATAGATAGGGGCGTTAAAATAAACCTTCAAGTTTCCCAGTGTCATTAGAGATTCCAGATTTTTTTCTCAGATTTTTATTAACTCTATTTCTTCTTTCAGTTAATATTAATTCAATCTTCATCTAGTGTTAGCCAGTATAAACTGATGAAGCTTTACAGATATATGCAGCTGAATTTTCAGTTTATGATTTCAACAGTTTACATTTAATGGTAACCTATAAAATCAGTTGTCTATGCATCTGAAAATTAATCCACACATGGTGTGGATTGAATGATCCTTACCTAGTAGAAAAGGGGCAAGCAGAGTAAACACACACATAGCTAATCTTAGTGAAGTCTTACAGTGCTGGAATCTCACACAGGCATTTCCCCTGAGAACAATTCTATACCAGAAGCTATAAGGTAGGTCAGATGCAGGTACTTGTATGGCCATGTCTGATCCTAAAGCTCAGTCCTTTAACCACAAGATCCTATTCTGCATTTTCTTCTTCTAATAGTATTCAGTAATAGAGAATCATGGGTATAAGGTTGTCATGGAAAGTATAGTGAAAATATAAACAATTCACTTTCACAGCAGAAATTGTGTACATACCTATTCTTAAGGCGTAATACAGTGTCAGTTTCTCTTGCTTTCTTGAACCAGGTGTTCGGCCATACTTTCTTGTTAGAGGACTTCAAAACTAGCTGAACACTGACAACATTCTTTACCCTGACCCAGCCCTCTTTTAGATTGATCCTTTTGTTGCAACTGAATGATTATGGATTTCCCATGGCTTTTATCCATATTTAATTGCTGTTTCCTCTTCCTTGTTCTTGCTGAGATCTGAAGAAAGGTAATGAATCTTCTTACTGCCTTTTTCACCTCTGTATTCTCCACTCAGAAACTATAGAAAAGAGACCAACAATCTGAAGATGAAAGCCTATGTAGTTTTAAAATTTCATTCAGGACAGGGTATTGTTTGTGACTTCACTTGCCACCTTCATTTTATAATAAAGAAACCTGTAAAGAGATGACTTGTCACTTGAGAATGCACCAGCATGTGGGAGAGTAAGACTCAGCCAGGACCCAGTCACTCACTAATTTCAGCTCCTCTCCAAGCTTTTCAGCCCTGCTATATTTTTGAAATTCTGCTTTCCAAAAAATTATGAGAAGTGAAGTTGACTGGTAAAGTCAAGTGCAACCATTCCTATTGGTCAGAAATATTAGAATAAAGTAGAAAAAATAGAACAAAAAAGTTCAGTTGGAAGGGACCTACAGTGATCATCTAGTCCAACTGCCCGACCACTTCAGAGCTGACCAACAGTTACAGCATGTTATGAAGGGCATTGTTCAAATGCCTCTCAGGCTTGGGGCACCAACTACCTCTCAAGCAAGCCCGTTCCAATGATCCTCTTGGTAAAGAAATGCTTCCTAATGCCCAGACTAAACCTGTCCTGACACAACTTTGAACCATTTCCATGTGTCCTGTCACTGGATACCAGGAAAAAATGTTCAGCACCTCCGTCTCCACTTCCCCTCCTCAAGAAGCTGTATAGAGCAATGAGGTCTCTACTCATCCTCCTTTCTTTTCCTCTAGACTAGACCAACCCTCAGCCACTCCTCACAGCAGCTGCTATTAGTCATTAGGGATTTTAATTAATACAGCCTATGCTTGTCTGTTCACACTGAAACACAAAAATAAAAATAAATATTACCAGTGAAATAAAAGTTAACGTTAATTAAAATTGTTATTTCATACACAGACGAGTGAAGAACATTCACATATCTTGAGATCAAAAACTGTTACTTATCGCAGTGATACTGGAGAGCAACACATACAATTACATTTAGTGACTGCTTTAAAAAGAGAGGGAAAGAGATGCTACAGTTTTGTGGGCACAATTTATTACAGGCACAAATGCTAATATTTTGATGGTAGTCAACAAAACAAGCAGTCATAGGTTTAGAAGCTGAAACATTTGAACCTGCAATTTAGTGCAGAGATTTAAATGCGGGTTCACAATTATTTCCTTTTGCAAGGCTACATGCCCTCAAACATCAATTGTTAGCTTGTTTATTAAAGCTTTTGGTAATTTAGACAGTTTCCCCACAAATTGATGTACGCCTGCATTGTTCTGTGGCCACAGCAGCAGAAAATATTGCATCAGATTATTATAAATGGTGCTCTTTAATTGTTTTTCTAAAGCAAGGCCTTACCAAACTATTTTCAAAATAAGAAGAGTCTGACCACACCAGTTTAGCAGTTGCAGAAATGTACTCATCAAGGTTTGCATTGCAGAACCAATACCAGGCATGTTCGTGTGCAGGTCGGTCCTTTGATATATATCCATTCCTCAACCTATGTCTGTATTTGTGTTGACAGCTGTATAATTATTGTCAGCTGTACCAAGAAAAGGGACAATTATATCCCAAGTGGAAATTACAAGTAGGTTAGTACCAGACTTTCTATTTCTTTTTGTTAAATACTTCACCACATCACTGATGTCAGAAGCACAAGTGAACAACACAGCAAACCTGACCAGCAAATGTCACCTACACTCTTGTATCCTCATGTAGCACCACGTGGGACAAGGTCAGCGCTGAGAAAAAGGATTATGCAATTAGCTTTATAGGAGAAGGCTGACAGCATGCAGATGGAGGGATCAGTAAGACAGATGAATGAATTTACAGTGATTAAGCATACTCCCACCTGCACCTCCGGAGAAATGAGGAATTGACATTTAGTTACACACCACCTTGGTATCTGCATGGAGAGGAATTTAAGGTAAGGAAATTATATGCTCCATCGTGCTGGCTTCCCTAACCACTTCGGAGAAACCTACCGAAGGAAAGAATGGCTGGTCCTGGTGGAGGTGATGGTATTGGAGGATAAAGACTAAGTGCAGTGGGGTGGTAGAAATTATTTTATAAGTATATATATTCAAATATATTCATATGTATGTGCAAATGTGTTACAAAGACTTAATATAACGAGATGATCACATTCACCTTCACTCAGCTCTGTCCGATTAAGACTTATAAGAAGCCAAATGCTTGTACAGAATGAACTATGAAACATGCTGATACTCAGGATTTCCTCTGGAATACACAATGTTGGGGGGCTGCCTGACTCTCCCTTTCATACACTAGGATTTTGCATGCAAGGGGAGGCCTATGTGACATGGTGGGAATCATAACACTTGCAAGTCTTTCAGATTATTGGTTTAAACCAGTATTTCCACAAGCTGTTACATTTTTTTTGTAACTGTGGCTCATTTGTGCTCACAAAGGACATTTGTGCTCTCCCGCCTCTGGAACATCAAAGGAGGGCTGGTAATGAGATAGTGGTGAGCAGAGCTGTAACTGATTCCTTCAACTCGAGGGTAGCAATAATGGTGAGGTGTAATGAGCTGGCTGGTAGCTATTCTGAAAAGCAGTCAGTCCTTAGGAGATCAGCAGGATAGAGAGGGAACAGCTGGACCCACGGGCACCCACCAGAGCTCTATTCAGGGAAGCCTTGGGCAGGTTAGACAGAGTCATGAGTTTATTTCGGATTAGGGCATACCTGGTACCATATTCCCTGGTATCATACTCCCTGCTGCCCTAAAATCATTGTGGAGCTCAACCAGCAGCTTCTGTCGCACTGTGGGAGAGGAGTTTGAACATCACTGCAGTGCTTGGGTGGGGATGTGAGGACACTGAGGACTGCAGTGGCAGAAGTCCAGCAGCAAACAGGCAGCCCCCGAAGCAAAAATTGAATGCAAGAAGGCAGAAATTAATTAAAATTCAGCTTGGTATTTACTCCAAAAGCAAAGAAGCCAATGCCTTAGTGGTTGGCTGTTTCTTTCCAGGACATGAGCTCTATACAAGATAGAGCATTCTGCATTCTGCAAGTAGAGCATACTTTGCATTTTGCAAAGTTTTAACTAGTTCCAGCCAACAGTATGGCTGCTTTAGGGCTGGCAGGAAAAGAGCAGGTGAGCAGGTGGGTAGTAAGAGTTTCTGAAAAGAAAATCAATTCTTTTTTTAAGACATTTGCTCTTTACATTTCATTTTTCCAGGTGTGCGGTATCTTACATTTTATAAGCTGGCTTAAGATCTCTGCATTCCCAAAGTGTTGTCCATCTGGATCTGTGTGTCTGGTGTATTAACTGAAATGCCTTTAACTGCAGTATTTTGGGGGGGAAAAATTAAAAACAGTGTTTCTCTTAGGAAAAAAGTATGGACCAATAATCATCATCACTCAAAGTTTTGAATTTCAATTTCTCTGAATAAACACAGAAAAGGTTCTATGAAGACAGCTAATCAGGTGCTGATTCATCCATACATTCACAGGTTCCTCATTTTTCTCCTGAGCGTCACTGATTAAAAGAGAAAGATTATCAGTATAATACAGATATGATGGATTGGAGGTGTCAGAACCAGGTTCTTTGAAAACTCATTATTTCTTTTGATCTAAGAGCATTCTGCAAGCACTGCTGCTTTTTTTTTTTTCTTTCTTTTTTTTTCTTTTTTTTTCTTTTTAATGGAAACAGCACATCCATTGCTTAAGTAGCAATCCAAATAATTGTCATGAGAATTGTAGACCCAGATTTTCCTTTTCAGGATCAGTTCAGGAGTCTTGGTTAAAGCATATGTGATGCACTGACTTCCATAAGGTTCTCAATATGGTTTTTCTGTTAGCAATGGCAGCAATATTCAGCATTGTTTCATTGGATCTCTCAATGGCAGCAACTGGTAACAGTTCTGAAGACAGAGGAAACCTTTAATGTGCAAATTACCAGTTTTAATAAAAAGCCCTGCCACTCAATTGACCAGTCCAGTCTCTGTCATCCCTTTTTAATATAACCTTGGCAGTCTAAATTTCCCATTTCCTTTAGTTGTTTCTGGGTGAGCTGAGCATCACTGAAAATGCCAAAATCTGTCATTGTATTTTTCCATAGACTGAACTTTCAAAATAAGCCCTCAGTTCACAGCAAGCTTAATAACAATTGGCCCAAATCCTTCCGATTTCTTGAAAGGGAAGCTGTGATAGCTGGGGATGTTACTCCTCTTCCACTCTCAGATTTGTTTCCTAACAAGTTACTGAATTGCTTCAGGGATTTTCTGTGGGGCTTTTGACCATGGGGTTGTGCAGTTCAGAGGGAAGGAGTAGTAGACAGAACCCTAAAAATCACAGGTGGTTTGGGAAAGAATCTTTGGCTCTGATAAACAAAAGAGGAGATCAACATTATCTCAAATCACATATCTAAAATCCCACAGTACCATTACCAGATTATTCATCAGAAATAATGAAGTAAGATTATATATAACCTTGAGAGAAAGTAGAAACAGCAACATGTTATGTAGCAGCCTGCCACCGATGCTAGAAAGAGTATTGCTGTCTAATAACCACAGGGCTGAACTCAGGCCTGATGTGTAAGGCCACGTTGGGTTAACCCACATTAAACACCTGACAGCTCGTCTTCCTTACCCTCTGGAAACACTTGTATAACTTGTCATGCCAGTGAAGTCATACTGAATTGAGCAAACTAGTTGAAACCAAATATGCAGAGAAACATATTTGTCATTGCACTTAAGCTGACAGCTGTAGCAATTTTCTTTGAGCAGACACACACAGCTTGATGACAAAGAGGGAAGCTCGTGTGGATTTCTAATTGCAGAGTTCTGTTGCAAAGGCCATCAGAAATGGGCCTCTGATTTTAAGAAGGATTAGGAAACAATCAAAAACAGGTGGTTTGTTTGGATTTAATATTCATGAACCATTAGCAATTTCTAACAGAATTAGGGATTGAGCTTTTCAGAATTTTCAAGAGGAAGCAGAAACTATTGTAAGATTCATAGTAGGATAGAATTAGCATGATAACAAAAAATGAGTCTCTGCAAATAGTATAGGAAAAAATTATTAAAATCAGTAGCAACGGTAGAAGGACATCTTCATTTTCACTATAATTTAGCTGATCATTGTGACACTGGCAGCAGTATTAAAGGTCACTTACTGGATTAAAAGAGTTATTCTGATCTTCTTGTAGGATTTCACACTGAAAGTTCACACCATTAAACACATTACAAATGGATGACTATATAGACAACATCAAGTTCACATGAGGCAAATCAAATTTACTTAACATATGGCAAAGAAGGACTGAACTAAGTCATATGACTTTGCTCTTTCAAAAGTTACCCTGGATTATCACCACAGCCCAGATAATTCATGTTGACTGGCTATTCAGCAGTAACTTGTGCATGTCTAAACGGTGACATTAAAATATTTTACTGAAAGTGTTTGTTTCTAAGTGTTACTGAAAACATAATGAAGAATGAAGATCCATACTTACTCTGTCATCAAAACTATGTTTAAAGTATAACTTTGATTATAATTAAAACACATGTCTATAAAATCTCTTTGATGAGTCAATAACTAACTTCTTTTTATTCCTGATATTTGAATATGTATGGTCTCAGTTTCCTTTAAACTACAGCTAGTATGGAAACCTTTTGTTCCTCAGAGCTTATGGAGATTCCACCAATATATTATTAGATATTTGTCTTGTTTCTTCTTCCCCTCTAAATTCACCCAGAGATTTAGTGTAATTTCTTTTCTCTCACTCCTCACTAAAGCTGTCCCATTTTGACTTCCACTGCAGTGACACTGCCATTCCAGCCTTTTAGTAAGATTTTTATTCAGTTGTCTTGCAGAAACAGCCTTGTTTTGACAATGTCACTGCAGGTAACGCACTTGCAAGGTAATTTTCTTTTGTAGCTTTTACAGTTCTCTGCTGTTTCCTCTCCCTATTACTAACACTGCAATTCTCCTTTAGGGGGTATGCATCATTCTTTCTTTGTTGCACCGTGCACTCCCAGTACAGCTTCCCCAGGGAAAACCAACCTATGCTACATTTTCACCTTCCATTTCTCTGCTGATGAATGAAAAACCTACCTTTCCAATTGTGTACCCTGACTTGTCATCATGACGTTACCTCTACTTGCCTGCTCTAACATAAAATACAGCAAGACAAAAATGAACTCCTAGCTCAGATACTAAGGATGGATCTTTTTTTTCCCCCATTGTGAAATATCTTGGAAGATATTGGATTCACTCCACCCAGCAGGTGACAGCCTTTGGGCTGAAAAGCACTGCTTTAGCTCTGCAATTGAAATCTGAAAGGATGCCTTGTGAGTTGTTGGGATCCTGGGATGAACTGTACACCTGCTCTTCCTCCACAGAGGTGTCAGAGATGCTAGAGCTGATGTTTATCAGCTCACAGGAACTGTAGCCCAACCAGAGAAAAACAAGGAGTAACTGCGATTTGGGAGAAAAATCACAATTCTCTGTACAATAATCAGAAGATTTTTATCCTCTGCAGTGTTGATTGGAGGAATAATTTCATCCTCACTTCTCCTTCACGCACAGATTATTCCCTCAGCTCCCAGAGTCACTTAATTCTCTTACTTAGCATCTTCACCCCACAATCACTAGTTTCACATATTAAGGCTGACTGTGAAAATATAAGGGTTTTCTATTTGTGAATTTAAGTCTCTGAATGTCTTTGTGGTTTGGCTAACCATGCTGTCCTGTGGGCATGACGTTCTCCCTAACAGATCTGTGAACCCACCCTCTCAGCTGTCCTCTTCAGGACAGCCTGCACCATACATTCTCTCCAAAGTCATGTTGTTTAACAGGAACACAGACTATGTGTTGCTATCTTTTTTTTTTTTTCCCTCCATTTGTTTGGGTTCTTTTTCTTTTACCAATCAAATACTGTTTGGGTATGAGGGAAGCAGAATGCAACCCAAAGAAGCAGGTTTATAGTCAGAGACTAAGGGAGAATGGATATGTTGAGTAAGAAAGTGGTTTTATGATATAACCAGTTTTCATACTCAGTCTCATTTTAAAACACTTAATACTAAGTTTGCAAGTCATTATCAGAATTTAAAATTATTGGTTCAGATCTGTCATGAAAAATACGTTTGTACTACAACTTGGCAGTGAATGACAGTAGAATAAATCCATTACAAGTAATCAATATCCCTTTTTTCATTCATCATTATAGTTATTTTATGTGTTTTCTCTCATGATTTCAGTGAATTAAACTTCAAAAAAATCACTGAAAACATTTTTTCCCCAAAAATACAAAGCTAATGTAGTTTGTAATTAATTGAATAATGCTGGATTAAAAGAAAGAAGAAAGACAACACTAAAAACAAGCTGCAAATGAATAGATCATTATTACAGTATATTCATCTAACATTATCTTTACACAACCTGTCAGCTTTCAGTTTGATGCTTCTTCCAGATGCTTCAAGCTTGCAGAACATGAAACTTCTGTAAAACCTAAATTAAGACAGCAATATGTGACATAATAGCTTTGGTAAATTATTTCTTGTTCACAGGATGGTTTCTGGAATCGTGAGGATTAGTCCTTCACATCGAACATCAAAGGGTCTGGCACAGACAGAGAAGATAAACTCTGACCCTGGTGAGCTTGTTCACGTCACTTCTACCCATTTAAATTCCAGTTAGGTTGGTCAGAAGCAACAGAGAAAAGCTTTAAATTGCATTATTAACAATAGGTTAAATCTTAGGCTGCTGATTAAATCAATTTCTCTCAGATAAAATCGTAATAGGCCCTGGCTGTATTTTTCTGACAGGAAACATGGCATTGGAAATGCTTTGTGTTGCCTTTAATGAGTGTGATTGTCATCTTCCAGCAGGGAGAGTACAAAAGCCACCTGCAGGTCTGGGTGAATGGGATCACTTATTGATCAAGTTGTCAGACCTGTCAGGCATTCAGGAACAGCTGAATGAGTACATAAAATCAATGTGATCTTGTATTTATATGGAGGCTCCCCAAGTCAGTCACCTGATTGAAAATTTGGGCTAAATTAGCTACACATAATTTCCAAAATTGTCTAACTCACAACATTCATGCTTAAAAACAATCAAGTTGTTGAATAGTATTTTGATTTTTTGAAGACAATTCGACATTTTAAACATCATTTTGACCAGCTTTGTCTTGGGGTAGAACAGCAGCCTACACACTTATTTCTTTATCTCTACCTGAAAATGGTTTTTAACTGTTATTTATTATTTATATTTAGCTGCTTCTCCCCATTTGCTGAGAGCTCCATTTTAGCAATGGTCTTTGCCACTGTTCAGCCATGTTATCAAGGTGGGGCTGCTCTAGAAAGACAGTAAGCAGAAAAGCAGAGAAGTGCCTCATCTTCCTTGAGAAAACTGCACACTTGCATGTTTGCACTTGGAGTACAAAACTGCGCTCTTCTTGGTCTGAATCACCTTCCTGGGACTGGAGCAAGGAGAAGGAAAGGACAGCAACCCCAGTGAGGAGGTGTAGCTGGAGGAACCCTTCACTACCTCCAACTCAGCCTGCTTTGGCAGCCAAGGTGGATTTTAGACTGATGAATGCACAGTTGAGACATGAGTCTTCAAAAGGCTTCAGAGCTACTGGGAATGGAGTAAATAACATTAAAGTACCAGTCCTGTCTCACAACCTTCTTTACAACAGACAGTTAACATGGTCATTTTACTCTGTGATGCAATGCATTTCCATTTCCAGTCTTTTGTTAGCTACTATCTTTTCCGTTTTCCCTCTGTCACTCCACACCCACGTTTCATAATTTGTTCACTGGATTTCAATTCACATCCTACCCTTCCCTCACTCCATTATTCTCCCCAGGGAGCTACTTTCTCCATACTGTCTTACACATCTGTCTTCTTTCTTCATTTGTTTGTCTTATTTGCTGTCCCTAAACTCACAGAGGAATAAAACTAATTCAAGACTAAAAAATGGCTTATTCAATTCAAATGTCTTCTCTCTGCTCTTTTTGATACATGACATTTTTTTTCTTTGCAGATGGATAGAATTCATGCTTGGACATGAAATGTATTATGAAGTCTGAATGACAATTTTTTTTTCTTTTATTTAATCTTCTTCAATTTTTTATCAGTGCATCAGTCATCGCTGCAATTTTCCCACATAAACTTGCTTTGCCATTGTGCCTTTGGAATCAGATTAGTTCTCAGTCTCTTTCAGTGCAAGTTAATCAGCTAAAAATTGGTCTATTTTATAGCTGTAACATCACAAGCACCACAATGAGCAAGTTCATTATAAGTGAAAGTAATAACAAAATTTTAGCGTCCATTCCTGTCTCAGATAGAAATACTAATACTACTAGAGGAAATCTCTTTCCAGCCCACATGTTGCTTACAAAGTCCCTCCCCAGAAGTCTCCTGCATCAACCCATTTTCTTCCCAGCTGTGAACACTTCAGGAGATCTTCAAATTTTCACACACTGCAAAACCAGAACCCCTCAAATTCTGCCCTCTTTTACACAGGGACATGGCATCTGCTCCAATTCACGGAGGAATCTCCATGTATATTAGGCTGAAGTTGTCCCAAGTCTTAGATGTCTGAATTTTAGAAGATAAGAAAATATTTAAAGGCATGGTGTATGATTGCAGGTATCATTGTAAATGTTGTTTGAATGTTAGACCAAGTTTATAGGAATGTGTCTGTGGTGGATTTAAACTTTTTAAAGTAAATTTTGAGAGTTCACAAAATATTCTTGGTGAAGAGGCTGTGACTGTAGAGTTCTTATCTGATGGTTAATGAGAACTCTAAATCTCTTAACTACATGTTTTTATTATAACAGGTACATGAATACGCAGCGGAAGGAGTTGGTGAGGGGGGAAGAGAAAGGATGCTTACATGAATTTATGGGTGATAGTTTAGAATCAGTATGTTTCAAGGCACATTATTCCAGGTTTACTAGAAAAAGTAAGAGAGATTCAGCTGAACCTTGCACAAAGAGCATATTTCACCTTAATTAGTGAGAATTTTGCTTCTTTGGCAAAAGGAGGAATGAGATCTTGAATTTTAGTCTGTCTTGGCCAATATAAATATTGGTACCTAAATGCAGGTGCATAAACAGGTTCCTGATGAAATGTGTGCAGTCTCATGTTGGCACAAAGGAAAACACTTGTCATCTGTATCACTGATTTGCTGAAGTACAGCATGAGTACTTTTCTTCCTTCCTTGATCTTTCCTACCCCATGCTGACATACCTTTAACATCCTCTTTCCCTGTATTTTCTGATTTACACATAAGATTTTTTTAGATGGTGTCTGTGATTTCTTACCTTCCGTGGGGCTTCTCTAATCTTATTGTTTTGATGCTGAATGTATACATAAATCCTAAGCAAAAGCATCTAAAACTAAGGAAGAGGGATGGTGAGGGGGGAGTGGGGATAGTTTTGATCAAAATATATTATGACTTGTCATTTTATTTCATCTTTGTTAGCATCTCACAAAACTGAGCAATAGGAGTTGTACACAAGCAGAAAGTTCTTGCCCCCAAATCTCTTCTGTGCATTCAGACTCAGTACTTTCCCTTCCCTCTCCCTCAGCCTACCTTTAAACATAGCATTTATGCTCACCAGGTTTTTTTTTCAGTAGTTCCATTAAGTGGTGGGACCACAAAAGGAGCACAGCAGCTTTCCCTGCCCCAGTTCCACATGTAGTCTGACAAGGCAGTGCACAGAGGAGCATCGTGCTGTAAGCTCCTGTTGCCAACACCTCTTGCTCCTGAGGAAGAGAGCTATAACTTGGGGAATGGCTGTGCTCTTTATTTCCTCTCAGTAGATACGTGCAAATCAAACTCAGTATGCATCTTTCCCATTTTCATATGACCCCCAACAGCTGGATCTGTTAGTAGCCTGAACCAGTCCTAATCTTCTTTAAGAGACTGAATAAAATTGGTGAAATATTTTAATTTTTGTGTGCTATAAATAGACTCTAATTACCAGATACACAGATTAGGAACCTGTCCCCTGGAAGACTGCTAGCAAATTCTTTTTTTAACAAGTTGGGGCTTTCATGTTAACACAAGGATCCTGTTTGTTATGACTTTGAAATTATGGTGTTAAAGAACTTTATCTTCCAACTGATTTGTCAACTATTTTGAATTTATAATAATTATTTCTCTAAGATTCTAGTAGCTATGTACAGGAATGAGAATTCATAGCTTAAAAGGATTTAAGATACCAATGGATATTTAAATTCCTCTGATTATAAAGACAGTTTAAAACTAAATGGAAAAATGGACTTTAGCAGACACTGTCACACAGATTGCAAGTTCCTACATATTTTAAAATGTATGAGTTGTGAAATGATCCAAGGAACTTTGAAACCACGTCAATTATTTTGTGTCTGGCATTGCACACCACCTGCATAATGAGAGAGCAGAGGGCTTGATGATTTTTGAAACTTGTTTCGGTGAATAGTCACATGAGCACATTCTATTGTTCACCAGACAAATGGAAAGCTATCGACGTTGCAAAATTCCAAAATGACTTTTATTGAATCTTGGCTTATATTTGGCTTTGTTTGTTTGCTTTGTCACTATGGCATATTTGGATATATCAAAACCTGAGTATTTTTTCTAAAGAGCAACTTAAATTATATACAGCTAAATCCTTCTTTGTATATGCAGTTGGGCTGCCCCAGGGGACTTGAAAACAGAATGTGATATATGCTGTCTGAAAGGGCACATTTTAATATGTGCAGTTTCATTGTTTATAAGGTTTCAAAAAGACTCTGTAGCCAAAGAAGTTAATGTATGCAAACATTTGGCTCTTTTGTCACTCTCCACATAGTTTTATTTGCATCAGAGCAGTGTTTCAGTGTTTCTAAAAATCTGACCCAGTATCAATGTGTTTAAGGAAAAGAAAAACAATCAAGGGCCAGACCTGGCAAAGTGAAGTTAATATTCCTATTGACAAATGCTGATTCACACACTGCAAATAACACAAATTCTTAACAGCAGAGTATCAAAACTCTGCATCACTATATGTATTTGAACATAACTTGGAGAAAACTTTGTGTGTAACTTCATCATTCAAAAATCAACAAAAATAATACAAAGGCTAGTTGCAAGTAAATTGATTACAGCCTTGATGTCCTCTGCTCAGTACTTTGCGTGGCCATTTATACCACTGTGAGGCAGCTGTTACAATATGACATCTTACAGCCTTTTAACACCTGTGTAGAGGTGTAATAACCCTTGTGTCAGTGTAAATATTATGTGGAGGAAGACACTTGATCCTTAGTTTGTGAAGCACAGCCTCCACCTCCCCCAAACCAGATGGGTGTTCACAGATGAGCCAACAGGAGACAACGGCTGAAAAGAAGGACAATGCTGTAATTTCCTGTTAAAAGTAAAGGGTAAGGCCTTCTGTAGGTCTACTACAGCTACAATTGCCTGCCCTGAGGTCTTTTTTCTTGGAATATTTGTACTCCTAAAATCTTAAAAATATGAATTTAATTGTGTTACTGCAACATTACAGGAGACAATAAAACTTCCTCTAGGCATCAGCATCTGAAAAAGTTTTGGCTCTCCAATGACCATTTGAGTGAAGGTGTACATGCAAATGTGAATTTTTACAAGGAGTTTAAAGTGGACTCACAGAATCTAATGAGTTTGAAAGGTTGTCTGGAAGTCATCCACTGCAACCTTTGCCCTGAACAAGTCCAGTAAGATCACATTACCCAGTCAAGTATTGAGGCTCTCCAAGGATGGATTTTGCACAACCCCTTTAAGCAAGCTGCCCTGGTATTTGACCACCTTCCTTCTAGAAAATATGCTTCTCATATTGCATCAGAATTTCCCACATTTCATCTTTCTCATTGCCTTTCATCTCTCCATTGTGCATCTCCATCTCCTTTACGTTCTCTTAAAAGGTGGCAATAGATAGCAGCAACATCCCCATTTTAACATCTCTTCATAGGACTGAACAAACCCCATTCTCTCAGCCTCTCCTCATACATCCTGTGCTCCAGCCCCCTGCTCAGCCTGCTGGTCTTTGCTGGACTACTCTCAGTATAGAAATATCTACATCAACTAGGGAGCCCCAGACTGGACACAGTATTCAGATGTGATACCCCAGGTGCCTGACAGCAGGGAAGGATCCCTTCCCTGGAGCTGCACACTACACTCTTGCTCAGGCAGCACATGGTGGGTCACTTTTGATGCAAGGGCTCCCTGATGATCGTGCTCAGCTTGTTGGATACAAGGATGTCCAGGCCTTTTTCTTCAGAACCGCTTTTCAGCCAGTCTGTCCCCAGCCTGTTCTGGTGAATGACAGTATCCTTCCTGTGCAGAACCTGACTTTTGCCCATGCTGATTTTCATGAGGTTCCTGTCTGCTCATCTCTCTGAACTGGCAGGATCCCTTTGAATGCCAACCTAGTCCTCTACCACATGCACCACTCCCCACAGTTGGTTACCTTCCACAAACTTGCTGAAAATCTGCTTTGAGATAGCTGAAAATTATTTACAGAAAAAATCATCTGCAAGGGGGAGCAAGGCACAGAGTTTTGAGAGCCACATCTCCTCAACCCTGGACTGAAATCCACCTGCCCTTGAAGTGAATGTCAAGGTTAGCTCACAAGACACCTGTTAGAGTTTTTGAGCTGCACATGTCCAAGGAGACTCTCACTTTATGCACACGGAATATTCTGCTGGAACAATTTTTGGTCCTCTGACAGATACAGACAGTGGGATATATTTCCAAAAAACATTCTCCATCTTTTGCTGTTCTTATATAAAAGCAATACACGGATTTCTTGGTAGGAATTGCTCTGCTGCCTCACAAATATCTGTTGATTTCCCAAATAGAAAGAGATTCTTCTTCCCTGGCCAGCTCTCTCTTTTTGTCCCCCTGCCAATGTAAAGTAGGCGTAGTAGAATAACTGTAATTGAATCAAGTGATTGAGAAGCTCTACAAGATGCTCTGTATTTTAAAAAAGAGATCTACTTTATATTTTCTTTACTTATCAGAAAGAATCCATTCTCCTTGAAAAAAACGAAAAAGTTGCCTACTTTTTCCACTCAAAATTAATTTTTACAGCCAACTTATAAACATTGGAAACAAGGTGGTAAGAGAAGTACTGGCTGACCTTTAACTGAAAGCAGAACAAATGGCTTATCTCTTATAATCAAAAAGATTTAAAAGCTCCTCAGATGCATATGCAAGTGATTTTTTTTTGATACGTACTAATGAGATATGAATTGAATAAATTTAAATTCATTGGAATGACTGTTAGTAATAGAATTTTTGTTTCAATTATCACCTACAATAACAATTTGGTTAATATCAGATGCTATCCAGTGTTTTGAATAAGTAAGTCACATCTTCCAAAAGACGTAGATTTCCCTATTAACTTTTTCGTGTTACTACACTTGCTGTCTTTCACTTTTAATGTGAGGACTTTTTATCACCTTATTCTCTTCTCAGTGTTATAAATTTCATTGGTTTGAGAAAGGAATCAAAACTTTTATTGACAAGAAATGAAAAATGAGTGAAGAGAACTCTTTGAGTTCAAGACACATGATTCAGATACAACAGAAGAATTTCCTCAGGAACAGGGATTTAGTTTTGGGGGTTGTGAATAGGATTCATCTATATTTTGGAGGACAATTTGTGTAGATTAACATATATGTGCTATTCTTGACACAGTTCTGGTGATTTATATCAAATTAAACAACTCTTGTACCATGTAGAATGATAATCCATGGTAGACTGAAATCACAGCACTTAATTGTCACCTGGCTGGTTCTGGAAAAAGATCTCCGATGAGATATATTAGAAAGGGTTTCAACCCTAAGCTATCTTAATTTGTTGACCCCTTCTTCTCTCCCCAGTCCTACACTCTCCTTTTCTTAATCAATGGAGACAACCATTACAGAAAACAGGCATATTTCAGAGGGGGATTCAGCAGGCCTACTTTAGATACGTACTTCAGGATGTCAGTTGGAACTGAAAATGTCAGTTGGAACTGATACTCTTTAACATCTCTTCAAACTTAATCATTCTGTTATTCTATGGTTCTATGATATGATGCAATTCACCCCAATAACTGCAAAAGGAATTTAGATTTTTAGTTTATACATAAATTTCTGCAATCCATCTGAGCTTAATTTGGTAATTTTCAAATTTTGCTTTAGGTGTCTCTTATTTATTTGCAGTATACACTTAGGCCATTTATATTCAACTGAATATTGACAATCAAATTTTCAGTGGTATTTAATCCGTCAAAATAGTGTTAGATGTCCATTGTGATTTCCAGGCACGTATTTAAAGGTGAATTAACACCTAACTTTCTGAGACGCTCTTGAAAGAAATATGGCATGCCTGCAATGTCATACATTAAAAAAAATATATTTGAAAATGGACCCATAAGTTTCTCATTTATTTTTGAAAGTAAAACACGTCTGATACAAAATTTTGTTCTAAGCTCTAATATTTCCCTTTCTTTTCATTTAAATACTTCAGAGAATATCTACCACTAAAGCACAGTGAGAGAGACGTGAAGACAGTGGCTGTTAATAGTTAGGTACATAAACCTGTTTTTTTGGCAACTGACTACAGAATGAAATAGGATAACAGAATACCCTTCCTTAGTTTCAACCACTCTCACAGCCCAGTATGAAGGGTATGAGATGTGTGCAGTGTCAAAATTCTGTAATATGATAGAGTAGTCCAAGGCTCAGTGTTAGATCTGGCATCCATTTAGTGTTCAAAATTAAATATAACTAATTTCCTGTCATTGACTTGTCATTAACATCAATAATTTCAATAATAACTTCTGGTAAACTTTATTTAGTATTTATTAAAACAAATTTATTAAGATGATGTTATGAGGTATCATGCTGAGACAGATCTGATTTCTGCAAAATCCTTTAAACTAGTAAAACAATTATATGTAGTTATTAAATGTAATCATTATAATAGAGGCTGACCCTCTTGGCTGTCTAAGACTCATTAGAATGACCTGCTACAAAATAACTTTAAATTGTATGCCCTCATTTTTCAAAATGGACAGGAACAATTTTCTGTTTCCTAAGTCAAATATTCTTTTGTTAACTCTGTGATGAGCATTCAGAGAAATTTTTCTTATGTAGGTCTATTCATTTATCTCTGGTGTGTGTGAGAAGATGACCTGTGACTTTCAAATGACTTTGCACCCTGAAATGCGTTTTAAATGTTAAATACATTAGACTATTTTTAAAAATTATTTTATTTAAATTGTTTTCACATAGGAAAAATCTATATAGCCAGGCAGGCATCTGCAATATTCTGCAATTCACAGTGGCAATGTTTTTTTACAAGAAATATAAGGGGCTATTTCTTGGTTGAGTAGATAAGCAGGAGCAGTATTAAAAAGGCAGAACTACTGGTATGATTTCTGGCAGCAGGTGCAATTTGCTGTGATTGCAGACATTACAGTCATTTCAAAGCCAGGCCAAGTTTTACTCTGCTTTATACTGAATGAACACAAGGAGCTCCTTACCTTTATCCTTCCTAGACGTTTCTTTTCTTTTGGCTTAGAAATTTTCCAGACAGCTGGTTTTTGAATTGTGAAGAAAAAAGGCAAGGAAATTAGGAAAGTCGAAAGAAAAACACAAAACAGCAAGTGTGGTATTGATATTTTTTTCTACCTGTTGCTGTCTCTTCCCCTTCCTCTTTTCATAGCTCTGCTTGCCTTTACTGGAAGTGTCACTCATAAGCTCTGAACTTGTTTGAACTGTGATGAGTTCTCTGAAACTTGCCGTCTTCTGAAGCATTTTCTCTGGACAAGTCTCTCACTAAGGCAGAGCCACTTGAGCCTTGTGAGTGGGTCTCTTAGCACGGCCTAATGAAAAGCCATCAAAGCTTAGAATAGACTTTCCCTCCTGCACCATCATGGTAATTGGGCTGTGGCAGTCATCATGCTGCAGATCTCTTAGTACAGTGCAAATGTGATTGCTAAAAGCTTTTGAATCAGAAATACTTTGAGTTGCTTGGAAATACTTGGTCTTATAATTCCTGTGCTCCAGGGGATTTGAAACAGAGGTTTATTCTCACTCCACTAAAGAAAGAAAGACATTCTGTGAAATTCCCCCCCATCTTTGAAACCTGTGGAAGAAAAACATCTCACGGAGTTATTTCAGTGTCCTATACCATGGAAGAGTAAAAGGTTTTAATTTCTTTTTCCTTTAAAAGAGATTACGTCAGTTGCAACTTCAGATTATCAAATATTAGAATTTATGATGGAGCTACAAAGTCAGCTCTATCAAGACAACTTTAAGTACACTATAACACGTTATCCACCCTACATATGTGGATATATTTCCCATTGTAATCAGTGGAAGTTTAATTTAGGACAAAATAAACATAACTACATTTAAAAAATCCAATTAGGACTAGGAATGTTTTTCTATCAAATGTTTAAGAATAAATATAAAATCTATTGAATTGAAGACAATGAGAAGCATTAAAAATTACTTAATAATGCCTTGTTAAAGGATTATTCAGAGAATTGAAAAGCAGTCTCCCAGACAAATACCTTGAGCATTTTTCTGGCTTATTTTTCGGTATGATCTTTTTCTCTCCCCCTCTGACCTCTCCCTTTTCCCAACCTCCCCTTCCTCTCTTCTTTACTTGGCCATACAGGATTCAGGACTAAAATTCTTTTGAATCTAACATATACTGGAAGTTCAAATTTTTATTCATAGCCGTCCTCTAATTATAAATACTTTATCAACACTATACTAAGTATATTTTAAGTATGATAAAGCCACAATCTTTCATCTAAAAGCTACGGTTTTATTCATTTTAAAAGGAAGAGTTAAGCAATTGGAAACAGAAACTGTCCATTATCTGCAACACCATCATAAGGTTGAACTTCTCATGCTAGGTTCTAAGCAATTTACACTGCTCTCCTGAATTAACCGCAGGACATCTTTTTGCTTGACCACAAAATTGTTTTTCTGGTCTCATATGGGTATTTCAGGTCTTTTTCAATTATGACTTAGATGAGTCCTCACTGACGCAAGCAGCTGGAGCAGTTTGATGTTTTGTTTCCCATGAACCAGAGAATAAACACCTCATCAACTTTGGCAGGAGAAAAGAAGTATGAACCTTGCTCATGTGTTTTAGCATGAAGCCTAAAACTTAGCTTCAGCTACAGTCCTTTGGCCTTTTAGTTTACTGGTCATTACACTGAAGCAGCCTAAGTGTGTTCAGACACTGCAACCTACAGCCAGAGGCAGGGGTCTGTGGGGAAAATCTCTTAAATTGCTACAGCCATTTGTGAAGCAAATGGATGCCTAATGCCCACATCAGTGCACACATCCCTGCACTTATGAAGATTATAGACAGTCTAAATTGTCTTCTTTTCCTTTGCTCTCCCCTGTCCTGTTTGAACACAGAGGAGCAGTTTGCATTCATCTCTTTCTGCTTGGCCTCATGGAAGACAGAATAGCCATGAAACTTTGTAATTCTCTGCCAAGGTCTGTAGATGTGGTGGAAACTGTTCATACTTTCTCCTAACATCCCTCCAAAGCCATAGAGCAAACAAGAGCACACAGTGAAGATTCTGTGTGTCAGTTACAGAATCTAGCTTTAATAACTGTAAAGGTTTCCATGCATAAATGGTGCCAGAGTAAAATATTAATGTGTGTTCCTGTGAATAATCCAGAAATGTCATCCTGTGTCATTCATGAAATCAGAGAATTGGCTTTTGCATATTCAAATTGTCCTGTGACCAGGTTAAGAGTTATTAAGTTATTAATATAATTAATTGTTAAGCACCTTTTAATTAAGAACTTCCTACCCCGTTTCTTGTTAAAAACCCCTGCTCACCATATCTCCACCACCCCCCCAATACCCTTTTTGTCCTCAGAGGTGTCTTAAAATTTAAGTTCACTATATTAGTTTAATATCAAAAGGACTTATAATATTCTGTTGCCCGTCTGTATCTTTCCTTTCGAGTAGGGGCACCTTTTTCCTTCCCTTAAGACAAGTTAAGTTGGTAATAAAAGACATTTTT
>VZRQ01008683.1:631056-662910 GCA_013397975.1 Machaerirhynchus nigripectus | reverse complement strand
GCTCGGCCTCCCCTCCCCTCCCCTCCCCTCCCCTCTCTTCTCCTCTTCTCTTCTCTTCTCCTTTGTTTGTCCCACAGGTTCACAGTTCCTGTAAAGAGCAAGGGACATTCCTAAGCTGCAAAGCAGCTGCCATCACACTTCTTCCTTATGCAAGAAAACACATTTTTGTATTTTTTTCAATTTCTTTATTGGTTTTGTTCCCATGACTGCATGAGAATTCTCTGCAGAAGTGAGGAAGGAAGGTCAGTAGCTAATGCTGATCAGGAATTTTCCAAAAGAACTTGGAAGTCTTTCTCTGTTCATCAACAAAAGGCCAACGGAAATTAGAAGGTTCCAAAATCTGCCTGATTTCCTGCCAGCTCACCTTCCTTGCTGTTCATCATCCATGTGTCTGGCTGACAGGGAACCAAGTGCCTGGTAGCTCTGTCTGTCCAGCATGAGGGCTCTCGGATCTGAACAAGTCTAGTTCAAGAAATTACTCCAATTCTCCACCATACCTCAAATTGAAAAATATATATTTTTTTAAACTAGGCTGTCTTACTTTTGCAGGATTTAAAATTCCCTTATTGCTAAACTACAGTCTTATCTACAAATTTACAATTACTTAAATATTTAAAATAATCCCCTGCTTTCATTACCTTTTAGTTTCCCAAATACTGCCTTTTATTCCACACACAAAAAAAAATTAGAAATTTTATAAAAGGAAATAGAGCATTTATCTTTTCTTTTTTCCATGCTTCTCAGTGCCAGTGAGAGCAATTGGAAGGCCCCTTCCACCCCGGGATTCTCAGCAGGTAGTTCCACCAAGAATTAGGTGCACACACATGCTGTGCCCATGATGTGCATTCTATGTTTAGAATTTTGTTAATAGGAACTCATACAAAGCAATTACATTCCTGTGTTTATTTAGTTATGGAAAAATGGGGCCAATTCAATTTTCAGAGCAATAGAAGTTTGAAGATTTTGTTTGTAAAAAGCATCTTTATTTTACACCAATAAGGTAATGATATTTTGGGTTATATTGACTATTTATATCTGCTTATTTCATTAGTATTGTTAGGACAGCTTTGTGAACAGTATGGGTTCATCACTTGGATATGAAGCCAGAGCTCAGTTTATTTTTAAAGTATATTTAATACTCTAGAGATAGATCAAAGAAAACTATTCTTGCAAACTATCTGGTTTTGGTGGGTTTTTGTGCTTCAAAAACTTCTCAAAAGATGATTTTATGTTAAAAAATTGAACAAAAATTGGTACAAGATCTGGAAATATTTAGCCATTAATCCACATTTCTAATGTACCTTAAACAGTCCTCAGATATTCAGACTGCCTTGCTTCCAGGATACCCACTCTTGACAAAATAAAATGTGACCAGATGCCCTGCAAAACACATACATTTTAATAGTAAATAAACAAGTACCAAATAGTTCTCTTGCAGTCAGCAAGGGAACTAAATTCCAGCTGTTTGTTTTCTTATAACAGCTGAATAAATACATTCCTGGTACTTTAATACCTTCAGCAAGAAAGTGATTACACAGAGTCTCAAGACCCAGATATACTCCTCCTGCTGTTGTTTATCTGAAAGCAGGTGGGATATCGCTCAGGACTTGAACTAGAATTTAATAAGATCCTTTAGATGAGGGATCTAAGCCAAGAAAAAAACACTCTCATGGGAAGATGTAACAGGGATATTTCCCTTTCATTATTATATTATGGGTGTATTATAGGGGACTAATTTAATGTAACTGAACTGAAAACAGAAAATTAAATTTAGTAAATGAAGCTTACAGAAAATAACAAAAAGTTTGAAAGATAGAGTTCTGTGACAGTGTTGCTTATTGTCACAGGGTTATTGACATGGTTATTTTGACTGCTTAGTGACAGGGTTGCTTATCTCTAGGGGGATCATACTTCCTCAAAATAAACTTATTGTGATTCTGTTTCCTGGGCTTTAGACTTTTAACTTTACTAGTTTTTCAAAATGCATCATTATCTTTACTCCTTAATAGCTCTATAAACAGTCCTCCTATTACTGCTGCAGTATTAGACTTCATTTTCTCAGCAAAATAATGAGAAATGTAATCTCTCATCTTTGCAGGAATTCTGTGCATTGAGACTGCTCTCCACAACTGCATGTGATAATACAGCTGTGCAAAGTTCACATTGCAAATTTTAGTACTGATTTTATAATGCAGCTGCCTAGATTTACAGTTCATTCTTTAAAGGACATGTACAGTCAAGTCCCTCTTCTAGCCACTAGCAACACAGCATTTGTAATTCTTCTCCTGTACCTGAACTACTATGGCCTCTCTGAAATAAAAAACCTTAGTAATGGGAAATTCTTTGCCGTTCACTTGACCAAGATCTAGGGTTTTCTTGAAGAGCCATTTTCTGGGCAGGTCATGTTCGACTTAGAAAAAAGGCAAATTTCCTAAATACTTATCTAGATATCTGGGTTACTGAATTTTTTTCTTGTTTTATTATGCCTACAGTGTGTGACAGCCAGAAGTGAAAACTCCCTGATAAATAAGTGTTACCAAGCTCTGGTGAGTCACATTTTCTTCTCACACAATGAGTGGGGGAAGTACACCTGATGGCAAGTGCTGTGTTCGTGCTGGGAGCTGTAAAGCGTGGCCAGGCTCTGGGGACACACTGTTGCACCAGTCACTCAACAAAGAGCAGGTGCCTAGAGACTTTCTGAGCAATAATGTTACCATTAACAGTCCTTACACAGGACTTCTTTCAGACATTTCTGTTTTTCTTATTGTGGTTTGCTTTCCACATTTTTCTTAACACTTCCTAAAAAGAATTGCTGTGACTCTCCAGCCATTTGTAGCTCTGATGTTGACTAGAGTAAATGTGCCTGACCAAGGCTCAGTGAAATCAGTCTTGGTGAGACTTAAAATACTCCAGGTGGATCCATCCCAGTTAACCTCAGACATCTAACGGTAAGGTACTTAAATTTTAGTTAGCTGTTGAGAAACAAGAAGCAACACCAGATGGTAATGTAACTAATCCTAAAGTACATGTCTGTAAATTACTGGGGGAAATGACCTTCAATAAGTATCTATTCCTGTCCATTGACCAGAGAGAAAGACAAGGTTTAGGCTTAGGCAGTTGAGTGAGAGATGTTTATTGTTCAGTAAAATGTAGCACACTAGTGGTTGTTACAGCTAGATTAGCCAGTTTTTTAGGTCATTGCCTAAAAAGCCAGCACCTGCCCTCAGCATTGTGAGTCAGTCAGCCTAAGATAGGAATGGGGAAGCTAGTCATCCTGTGTATAGATGTACCTACAGGCACAGTGTGAAAGCTCAGTACCTCTGAAGAATGATTCATGGGATTAAGTGCATTTCCATGCCTCCATTAATCATGGGCCTTAAATGCTTCTGTAGAGGTGCCCCAAGCCAACCAGTGTGAAAATCTAGATCATGCTGCCCAGATCAATATTGCTAAGCCTTCTTTTGAAGAAAAGGCATAATTTTGGATAGTGGTCTCACAAAAGGAAATGAGAACAATAAGTTCTGGCCTTTTTCACTTTAAGCAAGTTTAAGCACTCCATTCTTGTGTCACAGTCACTCAACTGTCACTCACAAATACCGAGTGTTCTTGTCAGAAAGTGATAGAGCCATGCACCCTTTTCCCATTTGCTTTATCTCCTGCCTGGAAAACAATACATGTCAAGAGGAAGGTGAGACAGTTGTGCAATCCCAGTTTTCTCCACAGACTTTCCATTTAGAACAAAGGACCTTAGAAATGTTGGGACTTAAAGGGTGTATATTGGTTGATTTGTTAAGGTTTGGTAAGTGATCAAAACCACTCACTGAGACATGGGCTGAACTTGGCTCATAAGTCTTAGGTTTCAAGAACAAATTCCATGAAACATTTAATAAAGACTTCAAACTGTGCTTTCTTCTCAAAATGGTTGATTTGCAAGTATCTTTGTCTGGTGTTCTTACACCACCTCACAGAGTACAAAATTGGACTGATAACAATGAATGAAGAAATCTGTTCTGATAAGTTCTTAGGGACAGATAATAATGCCAAGCAAACAGTACTTCAGAAGATTTGGTCCATAACATAACAAAACTCTTGGTTATTAATTTGGCTTAATATTTTCTGTTGAACACTAGGGGATAAGGTAAATAAAAATGTAAAGGCCATTCAGAAACTTTATGTCAGCAAAACAGACTGTAATGCAGCTCTACATACACATGTTTAAAACTAGACTTCGTATATCTTAGGTAGAGCATACCACGTGGTGAATCCATTCTCAGACAGACATGCCTTTAAAAAAATCATCCTGTTTAATTAGATATTAGAAGCAAATGACTGAAAAATAATAGACCTGTAACAAACATAGATGACAATTAACTTGTTCAGCATTACTAGAATATGCAGATTATGCTAGACTTATAAAAAAGGGTGAACTCTGAAATGTCTGAGTGGCATATCACCTTTCTATAACTTGTTCTCATACATGCAAATGTGTCTTTCACACAGCAAGCTAATGGATGGCATCAGTTTCCCCTTTAAGAACTTGATGATCTTGAACACAAGAGTTCACCTGCCACTGTGTGAATATAAAGGAAACAAGGTCAGGATGGAAACTGTGAATCATTGGTTCCATCATTTGCAAGCTGACTCAAGCTGGAAACGAAATGCATTTAGCATTGACTCAGACTGGAGCTTCCTGACTTAGTGTGTACATGCAGCGAGAGGAAATCCTATTTAAAAGTAAACCTTCTAAAAAGCAGATTAGTCTCAGCAAGATTTCCTGTGACAGAAAGGTGGAAGTAGCTCTCTCAGTTTTATTCTTATACTTATTTGTGGAAGGACTGAGGTGCCTTTGAGTGAAAGACAAGAGATAATTTCATATTTAACAACTGATTTGTTCATTGGGCTTCATGTTTTATTGGTGTTTGGGTGGGGAATGGAAGGTGTGTCCCAGTACAACAAAATGGGGTGTAATTTTAAGTGTCTCTTCACATTCAAGGAGCAAAATATTAAGTTCATTTCTTCATTACCTACTAAAAATAATTGCAGCAGGACACATTGCAGGAAATCTTCCCCTTATTGAAAGCTGTCTATAGGTAAAAATATCAAGCTTTAACATGTTTTTAGGTAAACCCTTTGATTTAATCTTACTCTGTTTGGAAGTGATAATATAAATGCAAGACAATATACTTAAAATAGTAAAATGGAAATTAAAAAATAGAAGTACCTCTGCTAAAATATTTGGGTCTAATCCATCATATCATGTACTCAATAGGAATTGAGGGGGTTTTTTGCAGTTATTATATATTGCAGTATTGCATAATAGATTTGTAACTTTGCAAGGAATTATTGCCCAAATCCTGAGAGCACTTGCATTCACCAGCAACTTCTCATGTTTGAGCAGTCGTTTTCTGATAAATAATCATATTTATATTTGTAGGATCTAGGTCAGAATTCAGAGCTGTCTGGTGTATCTGTGGCTCTCCAGGGTTGTCAGTGCAACTCATCAAGCATAAAAACATTTGACATATTCAGGTGGTTTTTGGTTTTTTTAAGAGGGACCTGTTTAAATTACTAAAAATGTCCTCTATGTATTTAATCTGTTGCAGTTAATAGATAAATATGGTCAGTGTTTCCCAATGAGTTAGAAATACAAATATTATTGCCTTTCAGTACAATACAGATGCCAGCAAATCTAAATTTCTTTTGAAGCAGCTTTTCACTGTCCTGAATTACTTAGGAAAAGATTCATCATTGCATGTCTTCTTACTTTAGCCGCTTACAATTTAAGCAAAACATCTGAGACAGTTGTCTAGGCTCCCTTTATCATCTACAGGGAGAGACAGGCAATCTCCAAAGAACAATGCCTCCCTCTTGTTTTAGGTATCTATTTTAGGATGAGCTAAATCACACACTAGAGGTGCTTGTCTCTCTCCATTGATGATAAAAAGAGTCTAGAGAATTACCTTAGATGCCTAACCAGTCAACAGCAAGAGACAGACAAGGAAGACACTGCCTTAAACACTCAGGAACAATACATTTATATTTTAAACTCTTTCCTTAATACCAAATGCTGCCATTATAAAGAAACATCCAGAAAAACCTCACCCAGATGCTGAATTTGGTAGATAGTTGTTCATCTATTAAAAGAGTAAACAAACAAACAAACAAGAAGAAAAACCCAACCAAACAGAAAAAGCCCTAACCTCTAACGTTTTGAGTTTTGAAAGGGGATGGTTTTGAGCCAGTCTGATGCAACCTGATAATTAGTTCCTAAGATGTACTGAGAAATAAAGCATCAAAAGAAACTAGGAAGAATTAATGCTGTTGTGCAAGTGATGGAGACGTTTCTGTTAATCTGTGTACCAGAACAATGAACACAGACTGGAGCAGAGTCAGCGAAGGACTGCCAGGGTAAGAAGGGAGTTTAGACTAAGAAAACAGAAGTTGAGTGGAATTGTGTTTGTTTTATGGGGGCAAGAAGAGATTCAGAAGAGCTACTTTAAGCTAAAGAACAATGCTGGCATTATAATACCCTAGTGTAAGTTGTGCAGGAATAAATTGCTCTGGAAATTGAAACAGTCAGAACAATGATATTTTAAAATAGTCTTTCAATCAAAATAGAGGCAGAAATCTCAGCTGCTTCTTTAGATGAAATCTGGGGCTTTAATGCATGGAATAATCAGATGTGGTGCCTACTACAGCAGAGGAGCTGACTCCATGTCCTGGCTCAAATATCCAGAGGTCAGTGGTACCGAATCCCACAGACATCTCCAAGGAAAGAATACAGTGGGAAGACCCTTCCTAGGCATGTTTCTAGTGAAGGCTTTCAGACAAAAACATGATAAACATTATTAGCCATTGAACTTAATTTCCCTACTGAATCTAAAAGGCTCATGTTGAGCCACAAAAACATTAGAAAATTAGAATGACATCAAAGAACTTAGATCCTGAAGGAATGTTATTTAACTCCTACTTTGAAGATGATGGCTGCTATCTTTATGATTTTATTTTTTTGCATGGGTGCTTGTGGTAGCAGGGATTGAGTGTCATCGCATGCATTGTCTCTTCAGGCCTGAGCTCCCCAGTTATTACATCAACAGAGCTGAGTGTGACCAGACTCCAAACCAGAATGATAGCTGGGGCATTTTTTGCCACACATGAGAAGTCATGACCTAGGAGTGACCCTCTAATCACATCTTTTTTGGACATCATCTTTGCTTTCTAACCTCTCTTAGGCTCAGTGTGAATGGGATCAGAACAGTCTGTTCACTCACATACCTCCAGCAATTGTGTGTGTACGTTGAGCGGTTGAACCTAAACAAAAGCTTGTATTACCAAACACTGAAACATGACCATGTGCCCATGACTGAAAGCATTCAGTTCTGGATCTCCAATATTATGTAACTAGTACAGGGACTTCCTTCTTTTACTGTCTGTGACCTCTCATTTGATAACGTAAGTGAAAAATGCTCTGGAAAATGAAAAAAGCTGTCTTGTCACCACAGTCCAGAAACATCCTGAAAGAAAGGACTGGAGGAATGCAGTTGATTTTGTATATTTTACCCAAAGATTTTTGTCATAACTCTGAGCAAACACTGCTGTGTCATAGCCAAGAGTACTGCATATGTCAAATATGTCCAGAAGTCTGAACATGGTTAAAAGGTGATATTGCCAGGAGGGTTCAATGATCAGTAGTAACCTCCATCCAATTTCTTGTTTACTGTGTCTACCATGGGAGATTATGCATAAGATAACTATTTTTTAACCTTTTTTTTTTTTTTTTAACCATTTTTTTAACCTTTTCCTTGGCTGGGCAACAATTAGTTACACACAGAAGCCTGAAGGCTTTTAATTCTCTTGAAGGTCACAACATTTCTACTAATGCAGGTACAGTGCAAGGGCAGAGGTCACAGCTACTCCCCTGGGAGGAGGCCATCTCTATGTGCCTCAGCAAACTGTTCAGATATTTGTCAGCCTTTGACTAATGTTTCAGAAATACTCTGGGATCCTATATCACTTTTCTCCCTTTGGGGAAGCAGGCTGACTGGTTGTAAAAGCAGGTGCACTCCCATATAACATGTTAACATCCAAGCACAGAGGCCGAACCAATTTAAATTCATCTGTTAAAAGTTCAAAGCCTATTTACTACCAATAAAAGAATGATTTTTTAATAAATATCCGTACTGTTTAATTCTCTTTTATGGGAAGATAAATATTTTTATATCAGCATCATTTTGCCATAACAGCACCCTATTAGTCACACTAGACCCTATTAATACACAGTACTTTTGGCCAGTGAGGTTCTAGCAGTACAGTATTGATAAACAGAACAAAAGAGAAAGAAAAAGTAATTTAACCCTTTCCTTGGAGTATGCATATACCTACTACAACAGATATGTGATCAACAGGGATCGTAGGCTCTAGGTGGCTGAAATAAGGCTTGTGGTTGCATTGCAGATTTCAAAGAAGTGCAGTGGATTAAACACAGGTCTTCCAATAGAACATGTAGATGATGAAGCTAAAGCTTGGCCCTCAGCGCTGTACTGGATGTGATTTTGTGCAAATCTATGGCTGCTTTCAGCTTGATTTTCTCAGGAAACAAAAATATTCAGTTTTCCTTTCAACTATGAGTTCACCACTCTCCTGGAGCCAAAATATTTTCTTACTTCTTACTTTTATCCTGGATCCAGGATAGCCACAGCCCTGACTGTCTTTTCCCCATTCAGATTTAAGGGAAGAAGTTATTGCAACAGTGAAGGGTTTAGCAGGAGCCAGAAGTAACCTTTTGAACACAAAGGACACTAAATTAAGAACTGCGGTTTCACTCACTGTTTTGCTTATTCTTCCTTGTTCATGTGAAGAAAAGGAACTAATGAATTTTTCCAAAACTTTGATTACTTTCTTTGTTTGCTTAGCCTTGGATAGCCTACACTTATTCTCTTCCTTGAATTTGCTGGCAGAGATGGATTAGGTATTTTTAAATATAAACACCAGGGAGAGATAGGTTGGATGAGTTTACATGCCTAGTGGAAAAACTTGCACTGAAGTAAACAAGTGGGGTTTGCTCTAAGGTGGTTTTGGAGACAAACTGTACACGGAGGAGAGCTGGAAATGCAGTACATGCAGCTGTTTCAAAATTTTATTAAAATAATAGCGAGATGTTTTCCCCAGGAGACATCTTGTTATTAAAAGGCAGGCCACATAAAGCAGAAAACAACTGCATTATCTTGCTTATTTCTTATGTTAAGTGGGTTAGGGCATCAAGTACAGAATCATGTCTGCAAAAGGCATAAAACTGTATCTTGAGATCTTGTAGGAATTGCCATGTTAGCTGTGAACTGTCAGCAAGGTTTTAATAACAATGAAGATAATAGCTGCTGCTTATCTAATGTTTTTCATCTGTATGGCTTGAAGCATGTTTCAAAGAAAATATTATCATCCCACTCTTGTAAACTGAGTATCTGTATCATTAGAGAGATCAATGACTTGTTTAAGGTCATGTGCAAAAGGGGTTTTGGAAATGGGCAAAAGCTATTGCTAAGATTTTGGTAAGTTTAAGAAAATGTCTTTTGTTTGAATAATCTGTATTTTTCAATTAGTCATTTACAGAAACTATTTGATATATGTCACTTTTCCTTTGCTGAAGGAAAGCAGATTGTCAGGCTATGGTCTGTCAGATTTTTGCTGTGGAAAAATTATTGACAGAGAACTAAAGGAATTTAGAAAATTCACGATGAATTCTGGAACATTATTCATACTGTACAGTCTATGACTTTGATGACACAACTACATCCAATGAAATCACTGACACCAGAAAAGTAATGAGTGTTACTCTGTGTCATTAAATTTAAAGAATGCCTTTTTATTTCAAACAGTAGCTTTTAAGACAAAATAAGCAGCGATTCCTAGTCTAGAAAAGAGAGGTAGGATACTCACTCATACATTCTGTGGATGAGGAACAGCTTTCTTCCCTCACTTATGATCTCTGCCTCTTGATTTCAGCTCATTTAGTGTTGTAGTCTGCCTCCTCCTTCTCTTCCCTGCTGTCTTGGTTTGAAAGACAAGTGTCTGCTAAGGAAGGCACGAGCCTCCCTTGGAATGGAAAATGCAACCCCCTTCCCTCCTAATTGTTATTAATTTGAAATTGAGGGGCTTTCAGGCAAAGATACGAGGAATAGGAATAGCAGTTCTTTTACTATTATATATATATATAACAAAGCAATAATAGAGAAGCACTGGTTTAACCTGGCAGAGTTAGGATGAGACCTGACACCCTGCTGGGCAGGGTGGTGGTAGCAGTCTGATTAGGTGGTGGCTGTAGCTCTCTTTGAAGTGGTTCTGTCGAAGCAGTGATCCTGTAGAAAGGTCTGGTCCTCCACAGAAGGTCCAGTGATGGTTGTGCAGCTCTTTTTGTCTGGGAATCCAGTGGGTAAAGCTGCTTGTGCTGTTCCAAACCCCAGATTATACCCAGGGGGGAATGCTTGGTTCTTTCCCCTGAGCAGAGCACCTCACAATGGGATGGGAGTCATGTGGCAAGGCATTGCTGGGCCCATTAACAGGAGGTAGTCCGGAGGGAGGAGGCAGGGAACATTGCTACACCTGGTCTCAACAGCTCATGAAGATGGTAATAGAATACACTGTAACCCAGGACACCTGCAAAACCCTTTAGTGCAAAACCAGCTCTCAGGCTGCCCAGGACTTTTGTATTTTCTGTGTGAGTGGTGTTTTTTCCCCAGAAAATACAACTGTGAAATGCCGTCTATTCAAATTAAGAAGTCAAAATCTGTGGCAGTGCCTTTAAGGGGTTAATTAACTAAGACACATCTAAAATTTAGAAATTTAGTTAAAGCTGGTTGTATAGGCTCTTTGTGTAGTAGAATGGAGAGACACTTAAGGGAAGTAACCTAAAATAAATATATATGATAGGTGGGGTGTCCTTTTTTTACTTCTATCTTATATAAGTCACATATGTTACTAACAGGAAAAATTTCGCAAGGTTTAGATGTCCAAAGTCAGGTAATACAAATTTGATCCTTTGTGGTAAATCCTTCACTGCAGTCTATAGCTTTAACCTGATATCCTTGAAAGATTATAACAAGGCAAAGTCTAGCAAATATCTGGCCTTAAGAGCCCAAGAGAGGGCCTTTGTTTCTTCTCTGTATGTACAGAGAAATATTATTTCACATATTCTTCCTTTCAGCATGTCAAATTTATTCTGGCCAACACATCATAGGAAAAATTCATCTTGTGTAGGAGCAGGTATTTAATGCCATTTCACACCTGAGTAGTCAGAGGTTTTGGGGGACAACACCAGACTGGAACCGCCAAGAAACTGAGTAAGTTTCCTGGTGACCAAAAGAGAATGAAAATTAGGATGCCTTCAACTTTATTTTAAGTGCAGCCACAGTGCCATCTACTCAGTGAGTCAGATACCAAACGACAAGTTTCTGAAGGAACCAAAAGCTACAAAGTCTGTACGTGATAATAATCCTGATGGGATGGAGCAAACAGCATCCGAGAGAGGCATCTCAGCATCCTTGTGAGAGAGGCACATTGTCGTTCATCACTGCACACTGGGAAAAATGAAGAATAACAGGTTCTCTAAACTCAAGAATACAGCTGAAAACTAGATGGCACCTGTCTGAGGAGTAATTTTCTGGAATCTTTTCTGAGTAGAACTAGGGAGTGGAGATCCGTTGCTTTCATTTTCCAGTGAAGTTTGATCAGTTTTAGTGTTAATAGTGAACATAGCTTAAGAGCTGTTGAAAGCCCTGTTACTACAGGCTCTGAGGATAGAAATCAGCAGAAGTCACATGGGCAGTAAATGCTGCAACATTTCACTGGAGTAAAAATAAATCTGCAACAATAAGCTTGGTAAGAGCTTACAGCAATTGCAACATTCTTCCATAAAGAGATACCACATGGAATTATGCAAATTATAGTCTTCAGGACATCCAATAGGACTCACCTGACTCCCCTGGAGATACTTTCACTTCACAAGCGAGAAAGCAGTCAACTGTTGGGTATATATTGGGATTTGAGGAATTTTTCACAACTATTCATATAAGAGGTTTATAAATAAGGAGTACAGACTAGTCTCCTTGAACAATAGCAAAATGAAGTAATCTGGAAGATTTGATTAATTGTGATGACAATGATAATAGTTATATAAATAGAGGCGATAAAACCAATGTACTGCAAATTTTTTCTCTTTTTTTCAAATTTATTAAACTAGGGGAGAAATAAGGTGAAAAAAGTACTTTTTTTTGTTCATATGTTTAGGCTAAAACCAACAGGAATTTATTGGAAAGCAGAAGTGTGTTGTAGTTGGAAAAGTACGTTATAGTTAGCATAGTTAGCATATAGTTAGCATATAATTAGCATTTAAAACTCCATTCAAGTGAATGGAGTTTTAAAATATTTGACTATAAATTGTAAGGACACAATGAGATTAAGCATGGAGATGTGGCAAACATTTGGGGATTTTGGGAACTGGGTGACTTAGATAAGGAGATGGTGATACTGAAAGGTCTGTATCAGGTCAAAGAACTACACCAGAAAACTCTACACACACCTTCTTGTCATTTATAGGAAACTAATTGCATCCTGTTTGGGAAATGAAAGCTGTGGGTCACAGGCACCACAATTTTAAAAGTTATAGAACATGATTTCCTATATAAATTGCCTGGTACTTGATAAGGGTTTATTTTATCTGCTGTTAAAAAGGACAACATTTAATTGTTTATGTAGATGATTGCCTACAGAGTGGAGATCATGATCTGGTTCTATTCAATAGATAATTACACAGAGGACAGTCCTAATCAGCTGCATACACAGGTCTTCTAAACAACTAATTTCCCAAAACCGAGGGCAAGAATGAGTAATATTGAGTAGGAGGGAAATGCAAACAAAAAGTGAGAGAATGTGAAGTGATTATTAGAAGCCAAAAAGCCATGGCTCCAAAGTCAAGAAAGAAAAATTTGGCCAAGCACCCACCATATTTTGATGATGGCATCACAGGCCTACTGATGAAATGAAACAAGTAAATTTGTTAATAACAACACAAAAATGCAGTTTCCATAACATACTAGTTTGTGTCAGAACATTTTTGTATAGCCATTAGAGTTCAGCAAGGTTATTAAGCAAAGGTGTATTAGGAGTAGACCTTTAAAAAAGAGAAACTAACATTACATTTACCCCAGAGTTATAGACGAGAGATTTCAGACAATTAGTCTCCTGGTGCTCCACTGTAATTCAGTTTCCTAAGAAAACAGTGCTTATGTGATCATGCTGTCTGCCTATTGAGGTGTCTGCCTGCTGTCTGCTAACACTCCTCATTTTTTCCAAAATTTCAACTACATTTGAGAAAGTGGTAAAAGATTGAAACATTTAAAAAAATCCTGAAACTTTCCAGAATACAAGTGCTATTTGGGAGTTTTCATTTCTAAAGCTGTTGAGAAAAAAAATCCGTCCACATGGTGATTTGTAAGATAGTGTGTATCAGGAAAATTATGTTGCTAAATTTTCCCGTAAGTCTTTAGAAATATAAAAATACCCAAAGATCAAATAGGCTCAGTATTTAGCAGTATGTCAAAGAATCACTATTTTGATTTGAACAACACTGTATCACAGATTTTTAGGCAGTAGTTACACTAGCATTCAATTCCTGCTAAAGTGGCTGTTATTTCCTTGCACAGGAGCAAGGCACCATTTTACCTGTAAAGAAAAGTAGATCTTGGATCTCTGGATGTCCAGCTTGGTAGGAAAAAAAGATATCTGCCTCATACAGCAATATAAAGCAGTTTTAGCTAATCAGTCCTTATATTGGAGACAGTGACTTTTGGTTCCTAATGAGATTTGGGTTAGCTGGATTTGGGATTAGAGAGTGACTGCTGCAGGCAGAATTGAGGGCCTGTTTCAGCTCTCAGTTTCAGTGCAAGGGAACAATCCCTTGAGGTGCATAAATTCAGTGTTATAAAAGGAATTCATTCCTCCTCCCTTATTAAACCCTTCCTGAATTTTGAGTCAACAAAAACAAGCGATTCTGCTACCCTGAGACCAGCAGAAAACAAGACCCTTGCCTGCTCCTGATGTTGCACCTTTCTATTCAATGGTGCACATCTCTGCAGTCTGCTCAGGTGCTTCAGCCACACCTGCCAGTGTGATGGTCAAACGTTAAACGACTTCCTGTTCCTAGCTGACAAGGTGGTGTTAGGTCACAGGCTGAATTTGATGATCTCAAAGGTCTTTTCCAATTTAGCTGATTGTGTGATTCTGCAACTCCGCAGTGGTAAGGGTGATGAGTGGACAGCACAGTAAAAGAAGCACAGAGCCTTTCATGATGTGGGAACTTGTAGAGTATTGCTGAGAGCATGCTTTTTATTGACAAAAATAAACTTTAAGTGTCAACACCTTCAGAGAAATAAGCCAAGACAAATCGCTCTCACAAAGGAAGTCTTCAAAAAGGGTTTTTTTTTTTTTTAATTATTCTCATGTAGCAATTTTTGCATAACTTTTCATTAGCAAGGACTAGAAGATCAAAATGTATGGCTATTGCAAAATGTTACAAAAAGGTCAGCAGCTGCAGATCTGCCCTGAATCTGCAGCATCAGAAATTACTAACACATATTCATTTTTCGTTCACAGCTTCTCCTCTGGAAAGAGCACTACAGTACTTTACTGTGGGGTTGCTGAAATGTTTCCTTTCATTGTCCTCTCCCATGAAATCATCCGTGGATTTCATCATAAGAACAGATTTGCACTCTCTGATCTCCAGAGGGGTGAGCCTGCTGTCACACAGTGTTCAGTTCTTTGTCTGAGGAAACAGGCATTGCTCCATGGATGCGCCGTGCGTATGTTCCTGCAATCCAGGATGCCAGCAGGCAATCTGAGCTGTATGAGGACAAACAAATATGAGTCACAGCAGCCAGAACTTAATGCCATTCCATTTCACACTCCAAAGGCAATGGCTCTAGCAGCAGCCTGTTCTTAATATGCAGGGGCACCAGTTCAGGAAAAGCACAGCAACTTGCTGAATATCTGGGGAGGGAGAAAAGTTGTCTGAGGGTTTGGAGGATTTTTTTGGTTTTGTGTCTCTTGGTATTTTTTACTGCTGCCAGATACCTCTGATTAGAGTTAAACCTGCTTAACCTGTAAGCACAGAGAGAGGGTAAAGTTAGAAGGTTAGGCACTCAGCTTTCAATGAACTTAAAACCTGTTTCCCCACATACTTCATGAAAGGGTGCTCTCCCTGCAGCCTTTCATAACACATGGCGCTGCCACCAAGCAGGACTAGCAGTCTAGCTTGAGGGAACAGTGCTGAAACGAAATTTGTTTGCTCAGGTCCATAGCATTTGCAAAGGCAGCAGACATTTCTGGCTGTACAATTTGGAGACTCTGAGACCAGAATCAGGCCCTGGTAGTGTTTTTTAGGATCTGTCCAAGCTATTAGGAGTTGATAGTTCTGTGCTTCTTCAGGTCCTTAAGGAATATCTTTTTGAATGAGTATCTGTCACATCTACATCAAAGACCCTGAAAACTCAGTTCAGGTTCTTTCTCTTAACACTCCTGCCAAGTCTGCTTCACATAAGTCACAGCTGTAGGCAAGTCTCTTTCTTGCTGATCTTTCAGCTAAAAAAGTGCATCTGACTGAGTCACAAATCTCAAAATATTTCCATGGTTCTTTGGTGGGGGGTTCCCCTCACCACCATGCCCTGCAAATCATGCTCCTGGGTAGATCCTGTCCAAATTTTTATGCCTCCAGATAATTTTGCCTTCTGTTATTCTTTCCTATTAGTTGTTTTGCTTTATTCTACTGTTATTTTGTTTTAATTTTTTTTCAGTGCAGTCAGTACCTGAAATGTGGAAGATCCAGCTGCACATGATGAAAAACAGGTGATGTTCTCTACTGTGATTGCTGATGACAGTCTCTATTTTTTGACTTTGTGAGGAAAGGACCAGAAGTTGCTTGCATTGGTACTTTGGGCTACATTGTGCATCCTCCCATAAGGACATAAATTTTGCTCATATTCATCTTTGGAAGCAAACAAATGAACCATGAATTCCCTTTAGAGAAAAAGGAATGCAGGAGGGATTTCCAAGAATGGTAGACTTGGCGAGCATCATATGTAAATCCAGACAATTTATGTGTCCAACACATTCTTGTTAGATCCAAGAGCTGGCCACATTTTATTTTTACTGCTAAATTACCAAGAGAAATCTTATTTTATGGTACAGTCAATCAATCTGTATGGTTCTCACATTTTCCTCCCTTTCAAAATCCCTTTCATTTCCAGAAATAGCCACATCAATGATTAATTCTGCCTTCAAGTTTTCTTAAATCAGCCGGTGTCATGCTGGGCTTTCTCTACCTGTACAGCTGTTGAGTCATACAGAATTTATACACTATTATTCTGAAGCATTTCTTAATGTTATGTCTCCATACTTCTTTACCACATTTCAGTTTATGGTTCTTTTTCAGCATCCCCCAGTGCAGATTTCCATATGTCTGACAATGTAACTTGTCAGGGAGCCTGTGAACACTGACCATTGGGTTACAGTATGTTGTTTTATTTTTTGTGTCCCATTATGTAAAAAGACCGATGGCAGGATTTTCTCAGGCAGAATGTCTTGGGCAAGAATGAACAATACATTGCCAACTATGATTCTGCTTTGCTAACATCACAGTCTTTCCAAAACATGGCATGCTATGGTAAGATTGCTATTTTCTGAAATGGATTCTTTTCCTAATTTCCCTATTTATGCATGATATTATGTCAGGACAGAGACATTCAGTTGTCTAGTACAGTCATAACTAAAATAGGCAGTCACAACAAAAAAGTTAACCTGGAAATTCAATAAGAATGCAAATAATAATGTATAATTTAATTATCAAATTATAATTGTAATAATAAATGTATAATTTAATTATCAAACTAGATTTTGCTACCCAAAATGTTATACATGATTGTGGCTGAAAAGATAAAGTACAAGTTGCTTTCAAATAAACAAGGGCACCACAAAAAGAGGTGATCTAATATGTCTGCTATTCCAAAAGCGCAGGCCAAACATTTGATACTCAAAATCATTATCTTTAAAATGACGTATTAGCTTTGGGCTGAATTCTCCCTTATCAGTGTTCAGCACAAAGAAGTAAAGAGGGAAAGTGCAAAACATGATTAGGATAGGATGAAAGGATGGTCAAGGAGAGCAGACATGTCTCTTCTTAGACCTTATTTGCTTGTCCATACTAGTCTGTTTTTCAGTATACCAAAAAGATGGTAACGCCAGCTTAACGACCTCTGGGAAGGGAGTCTTGAAAAGTGCAGCAGTTGCTGCTTTCTTACTGAGCAGAATGAAAGCAGGAAGTTCAGCATCTGGTATTTACTTGCTTACTTTGTATCTCTAATAAGTACACAGAGCAGTTTGTTGCTATAGTCAAGGTCAGGCTCCAAAACTGAGTTCAGGCCACACTTTATTAGTCTTAAAAGACAAAAAAGGGGTTGAGTGAGTGTAAAAAAGGGGAAAGGTGACAAAATCTAGTAAACAGTAGGTTATATTCTTCAAAGCTATTTCCAGTACCTTGACTATCTCATATTCTTAATGAATAATTTAAAATTATTTAGGTAATAATTTTTTTTGTTCTTTTACCACTCAATTTTTATTTATTGAATTATTAATGATGCTTCAAAAACCATTTAACTGGTTATTATTTTTTTAATAATTGCTTAAATATCCAATCTCAAAAATACAATCTATTGAGCAAATGTGTGCTCACTGGAGTGAAATTAAATATCTTAAATCTCTGCACCTCATCTTTCTTGAGAAACATTTAAAAAGAAATTGTACTTGTTCAAAGGGGAGCCTGTGCATATAGAAGGTTACCTTTCTTAAAAATAAATAAAAAGCTGCATAAATACATAAATAAATATTAATTGTCTCTTCCTATCCCCTGGCCAAAGAAACCCAAACCCCACACAAAGCTCACTTTATCCAGTAGAAATGCTGGTACAAGTAGCCACATTACTTACTTTACAGGAGGATTTGAGTTCATATGCAGGTATAGCTTTGAAAATAACTGGCAGCATTTCAGATTTCTGAAAAATCACAAAGGCAAATTAGTTTTCAGTTGTTCTAAAAGATACATTTTTAAAATCAATATTTTCTTGACATAATCAAAAGCAAACAAAGTAGGGTTTTCTCTGACATTTTCACTGGAGGCTTAGTCCTCCTAAGAGCATTCATTATAATTTAAAAAGATAACTCTCAAATTAGCAAAAGAGCATGTTTTCAAGATGCCTGTATTTTTTAGACATTGGTTTAGTTTTCTTGATCACGTTTAAAAAACAAAACAAAACAAAACAAAAACCTTGAAGTAGTTTAGTCCCTTAAAATTCCTGGATTTTGCTACCAGTCAGATACCAGATCTGTTGGTAAATTTGTTCTCTTTGTTTCTTACCACTCCAGATGAAAAAAAAATAAAATTATTCAGATCACTTTCATCTCTTCAACAGACAGTGATTTAAAGGGGTTATGTAAGAGCTACCCATTATTACTACAGCCAACATGCCTGAGATGTCAAGTGCTTAGATTGAAGAGCTCTTTCAATACACGTGCCTGTTGGAAATTTTCTGTAAAATGTGAATTTTGTGAAAAATACGGTTTTGTGATAATTGATTCCCTCCCAAGAAATATATCTGGTCTGTTAAACTCAGGCTTGCTGTCTAGTCTGGCTTGGTTTCACTTGGCTTTTTTCAGAAAAGAGGTGCACTTAGTTTCTTTTTGGTGCAGACTAACCTTCAGTGTTGTATTTGCTCAGAAAGGTTTCCCAAAAATAATTCTTCCCCAAAAAGAAGAAAGACTTAAATTCAAACTGTTTTCAACAGCAGCCACCCATCTTTCCTCTCTCCTTTTCTTACTAGGACATTTTTATCAGAAGAAATTACAATTTCCCAAATCATTGCACTAGTTGTTGATGACCTAATGTAGGAAAATATTCTATTGCAGCATTAATTATATGCTTAATATTAATTTATATTCCATCTCATGATATTTAATCAGTTGTTTGAACCATGTGGTTTCAGTAACCAGGCCTATCCACATGAGCTTTAGATCACTATTAGGCCTCTCTTAGCTTTGGTGCAAACAAAAAAAATAATTTCATAATTATGATAGTTCTTTTTACTCTGTAGACATAACTAAAGAGAAATCACTCAAATCCAACCACATACCCAGCAGGTAGTAATAGCTTTCAGTCACTATTCTAATAAATGGTTAGTTACTTTGACTGTTGCCTTCTGGAAGCTGCTGCTTCCTTCATTCTTATTTTCTTTATTCAACATGCAAGTGCCATTGGTCGCCAGTCAGAACAATTGCTTTTGATATAATGTCATCAAAATTACTGATTCAGACAGGCCATAATCACCTTGCAGTTGGAAATGTGGTGACTGGGTCAAGCAGTGCCTACATCACCACTAGAGGGAGAGTGCATGTATTAAAAAGTAGTTAAATATTCAACTCTAAATTACAGTGGCCAAAAGGTCAGATATTTCATAATTTGCTTTTGGCCTAGTTAATTTATTCTTTCATAAGCTTTAAACTATGCAAATATTTTTATTTTAATGTTTTTGGAAATGGAGGAGCAGAAGACCAAATCCCAAAGGAAAACAAGCCCCAAACAGATAAAATTTAGAGTATAAAGTGAATTATTGTACACCCAAAAGGTCAGGACAGTCTAGAAATTCCATTTATTTAATAACTACTCTCTTCACCAAGTCTAGCACTTGAGCTAGAGCATCTTTGAATCACCCCCTCAGCTGAGTCACAGGGAAATTCTGTGCCCTTTTCTGCAAATTAGACTGTTTTGGCTGGAACTAACTGGACACATATGTTGCCACCTGCTGCACATTCTTTAGTCTGAAGTTTTTCAACAGCTTGGTTTATATCTTCGAATAATTTGTTCATTAAAGAAGGTAGGAGTGGGGAAAAGGCAGTTCCTCCCTTGGTTTGGTTTGTTCTCAGGCTGGCAAATTACTACCAGGTTGCTCCTAGGTGGTATCTGTTGCTAAAAGAGTACAGAGGTTTATGTGTCAGACGTGTATTTTCACTTCTGAAAGCATTCGTTGAGTCAGTGCTGGAAAAAGGTTCTTCTACATGATGCTATTTTATTCAAGTTTATAAACCATATTCTAAATGTACATAGGCAGAATTTTTTCATATAAATTTGAATACTTTTCCAGGTATACAAATGCATTTGTAATTGCACGCAATTGTACATGAATAAAATGAAAATTTAGAAAGAATCGTTGAACATTTATCTTCTTTCATTTGCTGGAGAGATCACATCCAGGACCTTGGATGGAATAGCAACAGTCTTCTTTTTATCTTTAGTGTATTTTGTCACTTGTCATCCTTCTTGTTATCTTTCTCTCTCACACACACCCCCCAGATCTCATCCGTTCACGCGAAGCAACAATAATCATAGTCAGATTAACAATATTATATAGCCACAATAGCACCCTTGTGAAATTTCATTCAACTTAATAGAACAATTTCTCATACATTACTTCAGCCAGGATCAGCCACACAGTCAGGGAAGCCTGATCCATGGTGTCCGTGAGAACAGAGACCATCAGTTTGGTTTGCTATGGTTGTGCGCTTGCATTATTCACTGCCCACAAAGACTCCTCTCAAGTATCTAATAGACTTTGTATGCCAAAAAGCTGTAGCATTTTTAGAACCCATGGGGTTTTCTTTAAACCTCCATGATTATTTATAAGGAAAGTTTTTATCATAGTCTCATGCTCCATTATTAGCTCTACTGTCAAAATGATTCAGTCATCCCCTCAAAGTGTTATCCATTACAAATAAGAAATTTGGAAAGCTAGGCAGAAAGTTCACAAAAGAAACATGCTCTTAAAATGGTTAATCCATAGTTTTCAGTAGATACTTATGAATAATAAATGCACACGTAGGAGGCAATCAGTCTGGACTTGTATGGGATAGGAATAGGTGATGGCCTACTTATAAAAATGTATACCCTTAATGTTACATTAAGGAAGGCAGACTGCAGGTCTTTGGTTTTCAACTCTGATTATTGAATTATGTATGAGCTTATCTAGACAGTTCTAAACCAATTTTTTTATTTGTAAACATTCATAAAGCTCGAAACCCTACGTCAGCTTGAAAACCCCAGCTTTTAATGTTATTTTGAAACAGTTTGACCACTTTGTTTTCCAGCCCCTCCCATCACAGGAGACCGACTGCCCTCACCATTGCCTGTGCCTAACAAATCTAAGCCTTGATAACACCAGGCATCCACAAAACCTTCATCACCTCAGGGAGTATCCAGACTCCAAACGATGCCGTGGGCAACTGCAAGGCATGACAAGTAAGGCCCGAGTATGTGGGACTGAATATGGATTTTGGTCTTATGCTTCTTGGGGTGGCCTTTGGGAAGGGAAGGTGCAGGGGAAGTAATTGCACAGCCTGGAGCATGTTTGGGTGGAGGAAGGTCAGGGAGACACAAGGGAAGGAAGGGCTGGTGACAGTGCCCAAAGCCAAAGAGAGGCAATCAAGTAGCTGACAGGGAACCCCAAAAACTTTCCTCATCCTGACGAGCAGGATATTTCCAGAAATCTAACTGAACAAAGAAAGTGTTAGATGGGAGGAGTGGGGAGAGGAGGCTGTTAAGAAAGTAAAAGAAGCCTAAAGACATTTAGCATACTCGTTAACTTGGTAGTATTGAGTAATTTAGCAAGTACCTTCTCCTTATTAAAAAGCATGGAAAATGCAAGTAAATGAAAATAAGATTCCGGATTCCAGCCTGAGATGCTGGTTTCCTGACTGTGAGTTTTTAAATGCAGTTGAACACCTCTCAATATTAGAATAATATTTTAAATAAATAATTATATTATAATTTATGTTACCAGCTGTTCACATAATGTGAGAAATCAGTCTATTATCCATTCTTCAAAAATAAAAACATTTATAGTAATTGAATGTAATAATTTTAAGATGTTGTATTTTGACTCCTGAGCTTGAACTTTTGTAGAAATAAATGGACTTAGAACCATTTATGCTGGTGTTTGCCATGTCCACAGGGGCTTACTCTTGAACAATTTATCCTATTTCTATTATCATTAATATAGTTTAATCAATGTAAGACATAACATAAATAGAAGAGACAAAACCAATTTTTAAAATATGTATGCTTTATTACATCATCAGGAAAATAAATCTCTTTTCAAATTACATTGGAGGCTGCTGGAATAATTTCTCCCCATCAGCCTAACAGCCAGGTCACATCAATTTTCAGAAAAAAATCTTGTAAAATCTTCTGAAAATGCAAAACCTTGCAGTCGCCACTGAAGCAATACTTATTATTAAACATTAATACCTCCCTGTGAAATATTCCATGGTCTCCCCTTTTTAAGTGAGAAAGAAAGGTGCATTTAGAATGACTGGTGTCGGGCATCAGTGGAAACAAAGTAAATAAAAAGAAATAACTTCTTTTTTATCCTTTTACCTACTCTGAGGATATCTCAGTCATGCTGCATTTCTGAGGGGCCTGGGGTTTAACAACTGTAAATGCTGGATTTGCTTTCGGACTAGACAAACATGACACCACCACCCAAAAAAAGAAAATTAACAAAGAATATAAATTATAAAAAAATGGAGACTGTTCTGGGAAACTTAAATTACAAATCCCTAGAGCTCTGAAACGAAGAATAAGGAAATTGCTTTCTCCCTTTGGGCATGACCTTTTCTTTTGAATGGATTCCACAGAATAAAAAGAGGAATCATCTTTTATTTAAACAGGAAGCAACTTGAGGCAGTTTGGGGCTCTTGGGAATATTTAAACACATGCTGAGAAAGAAATTGAAAGCCATGACTATTTCAAGGACAGAACTTCAGCGATCTATGCCGTTAATGTGATACCCAGTCCTCCTGACACCAAGAGCAAAAATAGCATTTATCCTTTTATCAATACACAGCATTAGCAATGCAACTGCCTGTGATAATGCCTGAAATTATGGACCTAGCTGTTTTCAGGGCCTTCTGGAAGGAGTGGACACTGCTGGTAGGTCCATTAAAAGTTACATTAGGGTAATTTAATTCCTCTAGCCCAGCTCCCTTCACAGCTCCTCCTTTCTTCCAAGTTACAGTCTGTTGAATCAATAGCCATTAGAGCAAATCAACCTCAGTGGGAAAACGCCCTTGTCAAACCCCAGGCTGACTCACTGTCATCATTTCAGATCCCCATTTGAGCAAGAACAAAGTCACATTTGGATTCTCCGACGAGATGTACTCAATTTCAAAGCGGTGCCAGAGCCTGCAAGCAATGCCATGGAGCTGTGACACCCATAGAGAAAACTCCAGCAAACAAGGTGTAAAACAGCTGAGACTCACTTCAGTGTCTCTTTGCACTTGCTTCTATAAGAGCAGCTGTAGCCTCCAAAATGTGACCCCGATTTAATCTCTTGTCTTGAATTTGCTGCTAAATAGCGTTTTACTTTTGTTTTATTGAGAGGCTATGAGCCTGTGGCTTTTTGTGGCCTTCCAGAAGAGCTGAGTCCCTTTACACCATTCTGCTCATTTTTATCAGCACTATCATACAGCAGGAGAGTAGGGTCTAAATCCACTTTCGTTTCCTCAGTGTGTTCACCTAGTCAGAAAAAGATGTCCAGAGACATGACAAAACCATGCACATGAGTAAGAGGTGCAGGGGTCTTTCGTGATCAAGCCTGCATTGCCTTCCCTTGGGAGGCAAGAGAAAGCAAGCCGTCTGAAGCAACCTAGGGAGCACAGTCCCCACAGCACAGGACAGGACCTCGTGTAAAATCTGAATGCACTCTAAGCCACAAATTATTAAAAGGTACTGCCTGGAAATTAGTTTGGAAAACTAACATATTCAGCTGCACTATTTTATTTCCAAGCAGATTTTGGCCAACAACAAAAAAAAGAAGAAAAGATTCTATCACAGTCAAGCTAATAGCATACACTCTATAAATACATTTGAGCTTGCATTTACTAGGCGGAACTCCATGAATACGTTATTCACAACTGAAAATGAGTTTTCTTTTTGTGTCCTTCCTTGCATCTTCCTTTATTTTACCAGCTCTAATGTACTCTTCTTTTTTTTTTTTTCCCACCAATTAACTGAGATAAGAGCCAAAGTCCTGTGGCTTAATGTACACTAATGAGTATGACACAATTTTCAAGCTTTAATATGGAACACTGAAAATGTGTTATTCATGTAGGGAAAAACATTACATACCTATTTATAAACCTCCTGAAATGATGAATCTTTCAATGCTGCTACCTATTTATAAACAGCTCGGGGGCTTAAAGTACACTGACAATTTGATGACCTAGTATCACATTATATTCTGATTTTGTTTAATATACATGCATTCTGTAATTTGTAAACGCTCACATTGTATTACTTTATGCATGTTCTGAATATAATAAATTTGCACAGTTTTGCAGATAAGCCACAATAGTCACAAACAATTTTCTCTTATTAACTTTTCATTACAAATTATTTGTTTGCCTCCAATGCTTATATTTTAGCTTTTAAGTAACAGAATAAAGGCTAAGGTCCTAACCATACTTTGATCACACATTGTAGACTTTTTTCTTACTAAGAGTGCTTTAAGCACAATTAAAAGCTGAGCATGAGACAGATGACAATGGATGGAAAGTATGAAAGCTTTGGTTTAATATGGCTCCAGGCTGAGAGGAATAATAAATGACAGGGAAATAAAAATTGATGGGGACTGCTATTTTAAACAAGGATATGAATGGCAATAAGAAACAGAGGAGATGAGCTGGAACAAGTTCATACTAGGAACTGCAATGCTAGTATGCTTTTTTAAGCATTATGGTAAGACTGAAAGCATAGAGAACTGTTCTTCCTTGCTACTGTGTATAGTGATATCTTATTAAACTTGGGCTAATTATTGGAAATTTACTATTTCTGAAGGAAATGCACCAGGATGATGACATGAGATCTGTATAGAAAGACTGAGAGGTTGTAAAGAGCCATCTCATGGAACCCATTTTTCCCTTTTCTACACAGAGAGACCCTGATCCTTTGGAGACAGAGATGTTGCTTCCAGACTGTAAATATAGGAGTGAGCCCACTAGACTCTGGATGCTTGAAACTGGTCGAAGAAAATCTGACCGATTTACAGATAAATGTGTATTAATTCTGATACGCTCAAATCAGTGGGTTACAGACAAGCTTTTTTAGGGTTTGAAACATGTTTTTCTTTAAAGGTTTTGAAAACAAGGCTCACTTCTCTTGCTCTCCAAAAATGAACTCTGATATAAGAAAGCGTTGGAAATTAATTAATTGCAGGAGTGGATGGCCACTCATTTATTTAAATTAACTTCCAACCAAGGACATGCTGTTCTTCCAGGTAAAATGTTAATAGTATTTCTTAAATTAAGCACTGATTTCAGCAGAAGGGACAAAAGTTTCCTTCATGCCAGCTTGCATATTTTCTGAAAATGTATGCAAGTTATATGTAATAGCTTTGCAAATTCAGGTAACTGTTTTAAAGTCTCCAGATTTCAGAGACCAGATCACAGCAGCAGCTTTCTCACTGTAACAGTTTTATGTTAAAGTGCTTCTCTTGATTTCAATTGAGCTATTTTTTAAACTATTCTACAGTAGTCTAAGAAAGATAAAATCTTTATCATAAAACTTTCATTTTAGAGCAACTAATTCATTCCGAATTGAATATAAATATGAACAGCATTAAATTACTAAGAGTTGTTATTAAAAATTCTTCTTATACAATTTATTCCACCTCTCAGCACTAGAATTTGGTTAAATCCAGATGATCCAGATATCTCCCAAAGGTCTGGCAGAGCAGTGTGAGGTGAGGGTGAGGTACACAAGCTGAGATTTTCAGCTGAGGTAAATCCAGAGTCTCAACACATCCCTGCTGATTTACTCCAGACAAAGAGCCAGCCTGTTATTTTTAGCTTTTACATTTTACTGGAATTTCTCAGCATTTGAACTCCTCTCCAGTGGAGCATCAGTGCTCCCATCCACAGGCAGAGCATGTATAGGGCCACTAGCTCCTCTCCCACACAGCCTCAAATTGCTTCTGCCACTCTTCCATCTACCCATCCTTACAGCTCGCTGACAAACCTCTCTAAATTACAATGAGGTGCTACCCACACATATGTGCTGGCTGATTTGTTTCACGCAGACCCAACATACCACCTCCACAGTCACAGCAGCCTGTTTCAGTGATTACAAGTGTGAAAGAACAGCAACAAGCTGAGCTCATGCACCAAAGATCTCAGTTTCAGTGGGGGAGGAGGAGTGGGCTTTATACTGAGATTCTTGCTCTCTTCCCTGTGATACGTCACTTCTTCCAGGACTTCCGTAGCAGAAGGTTAATAAACCACAGTCACAATGGAAATTGCAGCTCCTCCTACACAGTGCATGGTGTGCTGCCACCAGAGAGGCAGCTTCAGGAGTTTGTTATAGAGTCAAGTTAAACTTAAGTCTTGTTCAGTGATTTTACTGGAAGTTTCAGCACTCAGAGATGGCACCACTGCATGAAGATTTTGACTGTGTATTTATTTTTGTAAGTGTCTGTATTGGGTTTTGGTAGCAGGGGGCTACAGGGGTGGCTTCTGTGAGAAGCTGCCCGAAGCTCTCCCCATGTCCAACAGAGCCAACTCCAGGCTCCAAGACGGATCTGCCACTGGCCAAGGCCAAGCTCATCAACCACAGTGGTAGCACCTCTGGGATAATAGAGTTAAGGAGGAGAGAAAGTTATTGCACAAGATAATTGCAGCTAAGGAAGAGAGGAGTAAGGATAGGTGTAAGATAAACAGCCCTGCAGACAGGCAGGTCAGTGCAGAAGGAGGGGCAGAAGGTGCTCCAGGTGCCAGAGCAGAGGCTCCTTGCAGCCCGTGGTGCAGACCATGGTGAGGCAGCTGTGCCTCTGCAACCAATGGAGGCACATGGAGGAGAAAATATTCACCTGCAGCCTATAGATGACCCTATGCTGGAGGCGGGTGATGCCTTTAGAAGGCTATGACTAAGTTGGAAACCCATGCTGGAGCAGGACTTGTGGGCCCATGGAGAGAAGAGCCCACACTGGAGCAGGTTTGCTGTCAGGACTTGTGGCCCCACGGGGCACCAACACTGGAGCAGCCTGTTCCTGAGGGGCAGCACCCCACAGAAGGGACCCTGCACTGGAGCAGTTTGTGAAGAACTGTAGCCCCTGGGAATGATTCATGTTGGAGAAGTTTATGGAGGACTGTCTCCATACACTAGAGCAGTGGAAGAGTGTGAGGAGTCCTGCCCCTGAGAAGGAAGGAGTGGCATATGTGATGAACTGACCACAGCCCTCATTCCCCATCCCCCTGTGACCCTGGCAGGGAGGAGCTAGACAATTTGGAAGTGAAGTTGAGCCTGGGAAAAAGGGAAGGGTGGGGGAAAAGTGGTTTTAATGATCTGCCTTTATTTATCATTATCTTGCTCTGATTTTATTTGTAATAATTTATTTCCCTATATGGAGTCTGTTTTGCCCATGACAGTCACTGGTGAGTTATCTCTCCCTGCCCTTATCTCAGCCCATGAGCCTTTACTTATATTTTCTCTCCCCTGCACAGCTGAGAACAGTGATAGAGCAGCTTTGGTGGGCACCAGGAGTCCAGCCAGGGTCAGCCCACCACATGCACCAGCTTACCACAGTTTTCCAGGCTTGTGAGTATTTCAGCTTTCTAGATTTCTGTCAACCTGGAGTGCCTTTCCCTCAATGCTGGGGCTCGTTGCTCCTGGGAAAGTGCTACACTTATTCCTGCAGTAGTGGGATGGGGTGGTCAGTAGCCTTTCAGAAGAACCCATTGAACATGTCTCTTACGAGGGAACAAATTTATTTCATTAATAACTATAAAGCTATTGAGACCCACTGTTTGACTGACCAAAATCACATGCTCCACAAGAGATAAAATCCACACACAGAGTGAAAATATCCAAACACCTAAACTGTATGGATGTATTAGCCTAGAGATCTAGAGTTGGCTAAGTGGAGTTGTAAAGCTGCTATCAGCCTAATTTATGCATTCAGATTTTTCTTAAAACACTAATTTACCCTTATTTTGCTTTATTTGCAATGTCAGGTGGTTTCCAACATCTTCAAAATTCTATAAGTAGCTAGGGCTGTTATCTAGTATGTTGGTCGTTGTGTGTAGCTTGTTTCAGTTTCAGACACCTGCATCTTTTTTCACACTCAGGGAAACACTGATTTACAGAATGTATATTTTTAATATTGAGAACTTCACAAACAATGCTGTAGATCCCTGCCTTGGAGCAATGAGTCATGAAAAGGGGCTCAAGGACTGAAATGATTACTTTGGAAAGTGTATTTTTAACTACAGGAGGAAATAACTTCCATTATCATGAGATTGGCAAAGTGCTTGAAGGTAATAGCTCCATCAGGCAATTTTTTTCCTAGTCCTTATGTCAGAAAATAAAGAAATAAAAAAAACGCCTTTTTTTTCCAAAACACTCTTCACAGCAGTGGAAAGTTAAATGGAAAGGCAAGATGCAGACACTGTCAAAATAAAATATGTTGAAGAAAAGAACAGGCGGATAAAAGAGTAAGAAAGAAAAAAAATCCCTCTGGATAGATTAATTTCTAATGATGCTTGTTTGAAGAGCTGTTTGGACCAGAAACCAAAAGAAACAGAATTAAATTATTATAATTAATAAAATAATAAAAAAAAACTGAAAAAATTATATATGAAGCCTAGTACACCTATAATTCTAGATAATAAACTATTTTTATTCATGCCTGTAATCGGGCATCTTTCCCATCAAGAAAGGAATATTTTTTACTGTTCTATTTGCTATAAGACCTAGAAATACATAAACAAGAACTACCCTTGGGTTGTGTTCTCCTCTGCAGTCTGCCATTTCAACCATCAGTGACTGTGGCCATCTCTGACCATGAACTCCATTAAAACCTGGATGAATTTCTGTATTCAGGCACCCCAGCAAGCAGCAAAAGAGCCCAACATTACTGTGTCTCTGGCTGTGCAACAATAACAGGACCTGTCTATCCAACAGCAAAAATCCAATATATCCTGTTTACAGGTGTCTTTGTGTAGGCAATAAGTGCAAGGTGCCTTTTAAGGTGTCAGTAAGAACCCAGAAAATTCACATATCTGATACACATAAATCAGTCTCCAGCACTGAATTTTTCATACAAATCTTTGCAATATTTGGAGCTAAGACTGAGTGACACATCTTTTGAATCAGGTAGCTTACTTGTGTATCTGTAATCCAGCTTGACTGAGTTGAAATATTGTCTTTTGTTTGTCTGTATAAATACGAGCCAGCATAAAGCCTCCTTACCAGTGTAGTTCAGCAGCCCTGCAATGGATAACAGTACCTGTCCTAATTTTCATGACTAACTTTATGGCACTTAGTCCAAAGCCCCTACATTCAGGCAGCCTTCTCAGAGAAGCTGGAACAAGAGCTGACTGTAACAGAATAGGCCAAATCCTCTATATTAATTACAGCTTCATCACTCCATTTAGCAGCCACCATCTGCCAATATCTGGCTAGAGTTGGGGTGGTCCCCAGGCAGGGTTTGCCAAAGTAGTGACAAAATGCTGAAACAGGCTTCTTTCAGCTTCTGGATGGAAAAATCACTGCTTAATATAAACTTTAAAACACTTTAATTCCTCTGACCCGTTCAGTGTAGACACGGATGTAGCCATGGCGAAGTTTCACAAAGTGTTGGTTGTTGGTCTCACTGGCTGATAAATACAAAACAGCTCAATGCTGTGCATAATCCCCTTTTAAGATGTTTGATCTAAGAAGAAACCTTACAATTCTAAAACTATTTCATCCTTATTTTCCTTACAAGAGGCCTAAAATGAAAATGTGCTTAGACTGCCTACAATATACTGACCAATCGCAAGAAACAGTCCCATACTCTTCCTGTACTTTCCTGGATGTCACAAGTTCCTGATGGATCAGCACAGCTCAGTAGAAGGAAGAGCAGCAGACCGTGTCCCTCCAGTTGGCAGGTACCATGGCAGGACCACCTTGGGGGTTCCCTCCTTCCTCATTGTGGGCTCACCCCTGTGCATTACATAAAACATTGTACCTGTTAAAGTGTGACTATATGGCATAATGTAAATACAGCCTGGAGACCACAGAAGGCAGTAAGCCTAAGCTCTCCCTGGTTTGGGTTCCTCTCGGGCACACGTACTTCCTTGTTCCTGACATATTTCTGTTCACTTCAACAGGTACAGCTTAGCTTTGAAGAGGATGCTCATCTGAGGCAGTCACACTTTAACTTCCAAAAAAACTTTCCCTGATTTTGATTGCTGTAGAAAGAAAATTTTAATATGGATTAATATTTAATATTTGTTTATATGCATGCTATTCTCCATAGAAACCTGTTTCCAATATGCTGTTCACACAATGTAAGGAAATATTTCTAAATTTTCCAGAATGTTTCATTTTCATGACATTTTCACTTAATTACAGTGCTATAATGTACCAGACTCATTTACAGCCTCTGCACAGACTTCCCACCCAAGCAGAAGGTTTTAAAGCCTTTGATTTGCAATGTGGTTACCAGCAAAATTAACCCATACTTACTAATAACATTTACAGGAGGAGAAATAAAATGATTGAAGTGTGTTTCAGCTTCAGCAGACCTAATTGTTTTCTCTGTCTCTCAGAACTCCAGCTCAGGTGGTACCTCGGGGGGGTGATGAGGTTTAGATTCTCTGTGAATATCAAACCCAGTGGTCAGAGCTCTATGTGTGTTATTTATTGAGCACAGCGACTCTAGTTGCCTGTGTCCTGCAAATTCTATCAGGCAGAACTGCAGGGTGACAATCTCCCTCTGAGGGTGTTGAACACCACTTGCTGAGTAAGACAAAGCAGAACCTTACAAAAGGAAGACTGACACATTCAGGTTCTTACATTTAAGCAGATGTTTTGTGTACTGGATTCTCTTCTCCACCACTTTTAATCTCACCATGTGAGAAACAGAAAATATATTTTGTAAATATACAGTTAACTATCCAAAGGGTGAATAGCAAGGCCACAAAATATTAATGTGAGATAGTTGTATTATGACTTTTCATAGCCAGCACAGATTCCTCTGTGTTGACTGGTTCCTGATCACAGCATCTTGACCTATTTTCTTGCAGTGTTTTTAAAAGAGATAAACTGCTTTAACTTTGCCAAACACACATCCTGTTGATCACTAGACTGTCACTCAGCTGGTCTTTTTCATTCTCCTCGCAAAATTAAACACTGTTTTTGCTTTTTGCCTTGGGGGCCTTGTATCAACCCTTTCACATCTTACCAAAGGCAGCAACCTGAGAGTGATGTAATCTCCTGCCTTGACCTTCTGGGCAGCCTTGGCTTGCTCTAGAATTTTCCATTCTGTTTCAGTCCATGTTTTTTGTTTGCGAGGCTGCCTGTTCCTAGTGCCATGCTGGACAGCTGCAGGTGATCTTTTCTCTCTTTTGGGCAATGCGCCTTCCAGTTTGGTTCTTTTCAGGACAGCTGCTGTTCTTCTCTCCAGCTGTTACTGTGTTGACCATGTTTGAGTGCATGAGATAAGAGAAATCAATATCTAGTGGAATCAAGAGAGCCTTGCTGATTGTTTTTCATCTAGAGGATTCAATTATTTCCATTTTTTAAAATGTCCTATAAAATAAAGTTGGCTGACAATAATGTATAGTCAAGTAAATTTTAACTTTAAAAGCTACTGTTTATTTTTTGTATATCAATAATTTTTATGTCTATATGGGTTAGACTTTTTTTTTTTTTTTTTTTTTAAAAAAAAA
>VZRQ01008683.1:568257-631049 GCA_013397975.1 Machaerirhynchus nigripectus | reverse complement strand
TCATTTAATGATTCATTTACCTGTTCACTCAAACTGTCTCTTGCTTTCCCCTCCTATTACCCATGAGAAAATGCAGGGCTGATCTTGTGCTGGACTACAGCTCAGCTCTGGTGAGACAAATCTCCCCATGGGACAAAGCACTGCTGTGTTTCACTTCTGCGCTTCTACATTTTGCCTACAGAAATAAGCTGTAGAGATATGTGTCACACCACTTAACACTAAACATGGAATACTTTGTCTTTCCTCAAGCCTCTTCCCAAAAGGTGGGAGCACAGAGATGACCATAGTGGGGGAAATGTGTGTTCATGCGAGAAAGTTCATGCACGGTTGGGTTTTCTGCAGAACACACACTCTGAGATTTGAGATAGATTTTAAAATCTGAAAAATTAATTACACTTTTTTCTACCTCTGTCTTCCAGAAAAATGGAATAACAGCTCCAATAAAATGTTTGTGACAGAAGCTGCCATTGCTAATTTCTTTTGGATTGCTATCTTTAACTTATTCCACCACATACTGGCTGATCCTACGAGGCTTCTCTTCATGGATTTATAATCCATGAGGCTTTGGAAGTAAAAGTTATGTTTCTCCTTTAATGACTTTGCCAGAAAATGGCAAATTGAAGTCTTGACTATGTCTGGACATGTGTTTTTTAGTTTCATTTCACCTGCTCAATAATCTGCCAATATTTCACAGCTTTTCCTATACCCCATATTCATTATGATGTTACACAACATTTACAGTTCATCATGTCTGTTTTTGTAATTAAAGTATTATACTTTTAGTAGTTATAAACTGTGTTTTTGCTTACTTATGTCTTTGGATAATCCACCTAGAGGATTAATTTCCTCTGTGCCAATTTCTAGGAAATTATGATTTTTAGAGCTTGGGAAAATAAAACAACCAAATTTCTTCATTTTTAGGTCTATTTCAATACCATTTTTAAATGGAATACAACAGATTTGAAAAGTGAAGCTGATCAGAATAATGTAGACATACGTGTTTTTTCCCAAGTACGTACGATTACATTTGATTTAATCTTACAAATTTTTACATTTGTAAGAATTTGTAACATTGATTATGAAAATATTTATGTTCCCTTCAAGTGTGTGCATTCAACTCAAGGGAATTTATTCACTGACTTCAACACTCTTTGTGTTGTAAGCAGATTCATTCAGGTGAGAATAATTGGGTCCTGGGTGAGGGACTTCAAAGTAGACAACTTTAAAATAATATTACTAAATAACAATGAAATGGGAATAATTCAAATGAAACCATGATGTGAAAAATGAAATAGTTGATTTATTTATTCACTGCACATTGAACAAATTGCTTTTGTATAATTTTTAAAAGTCAGGGAAAAAAATCATTTAAATTAGGTCCAGGGATAACGAACATAATGAACTTCCAAACTTGAGTGAGTATGGCATTTTCCTCATGCTTGAAGCTGTACTATCTTATCTGCCTAACAATAAGGTCTATTCAATGAAGTTTTCTGAAGTCACAGTGGAGCCACAGAGGTGAAAGAAGAGTCAAATATTAACCTCAAGCTTTTCCATTAAACACTAACCTGGAATAAGCTGTGCTTTTCCACGAAAGAGAGATCTTTGTCAACAGCATTTTCTTCAATAGTTTGTGTTGAAAAAGAGACTTGTAATATACTTCTTTTGATCAAATGCTTACAGTGAAGATATCTGCATCTAAGCTAAGTGCACACGCTCCCTGTGTGGCCAGTGGGCAGAACTGGAAATTGCAGAGTGCACCTCAGCTCACTTACAGAAAAGGCATATTATGAGATCAGATACATACCTGAAAAATTCCTTTTCTCTCCACTGTCTACAGGACAGATCTGATCCCCAGATCAGGTGTTTGTACTGTATGTATGCAGAGTTGAGTCAGTGTGAATCCTAATATTTCACTGTCACCTCAGTTAAAATATCAATATCAGAACCCTTTAGATCAGTGTGCCATGAAACTTTAGTATTTGTTAGAACTCCTTATTTGTCATGTTTTATTTATGCCTTAGCCTGTGCCTCAAACATTCCTTTTTTAGTTTCCTTCTGTTATTGCTGAAGCTTAGCTGCAACTGTAATACAAATTCTTAGAAAAAACTTTGGAGAACAGTTATCAGAAAATATATTATAAAATGCATTTTGTTTTACTGCTATGAATTAACCTTTTAAAGTATTTACACAAAAATTGCCAATTTGCAAAATAATAAAATAAGGGAATATGCTCTGTGTGAATGGAAAAACCATATGAAAATATTTTAAAATCTCAGAACATACTGATTTCATAATAATTTGTTGAATGATCTACCTCCTTTCTCACAATACAGTTTCTCCCTCTTCAACAATTGCAGCAGCACAACAGTATGTTTTTCAGGCTCTTCTAAAGGTTGATTGGCTTTTCAAGCTATGGACACTCATTGATCCCAGCTCTGAAACATGCCAGTAAAAACAAAATCCTGGTCAAAACATTTGTCTTGGTGAGTCATTTACTGACCTCAAGGGAAATGGTTTTTAAACTCTCTTCCAAAGAAAGGTACCTTGAACATGAGTGGACTTCAGAAGAGGAGCAAAAGTCTCCTACGGGAAAGGTTCATTGAATTATGAACAGTTATACCAATTGTGTAAGTTTGTTCCAAAGTTCCACCTACTCAACCATGTTGTGAAAATCACTTTCTGGATTGCTTTGAGGATGAACTAAGACAGCCTGTCCATTGCTGTTATTGCTGGCAAATTTGTGCCTTACTATTTTGCTCAGAGAGGAATGAGTATGGAAAGTGCAAGTCCATTCCTTAATAGGTGAGTACTCCTGAACTGTAATCTGGGATAGGAGAAAACCAGTGTCCAACAATTTTCAGATCCAATCTAATATAAATAAAATTGAGTGCTGTTTCTGGGTGTCTGTATGTATATGAATTCTACACAGTCTTATAGGTACTTCCAGAACAAGTACTTCCAGAAATATGGTCAAAACTTTTAACATGCTGAATTCCTGACATAGCTTGAGAATAGCATGCATTCCAGACCTTTTTTCCCAAAATGAGACAGAGGTATTTTTCATCAACATGCTTGTTTGACACTGACTTCAAAGAACTAATAATGAAATACCTTCAGAAATGCTAGTTGGATGTCCACTACCTGAAAGGATTACATTTGAATGAATGAAATACTTGTTGTGGAGAAATCTGATCAATAGAGTAATGGAGAGGATTCTGCTGGGTTCTTTTGATGCTCATTTCCAGAGCAGAGATTTTTAAAACTTTGGACACTTCCTTGTAATCTTATTTCTACACTAGCACAACATAAATGACCTATTTTCAAATAAGAGTATGCTCACTCCGCTGGACTCTTCTGCTATATATGAGTCATGTAACTTTAATAACAGATACTGCCATTACTCTGCTGTGGTTTATTGTGGTTATAGATTTGAATATGCAAACCACCATTTATCACGTATTTTCAAGCCATCAGGAAGTACAGTTCAGGACATCATATGTTTTTCCAAAGTGCTCATTATAAACATCAGGCACTCAAGAGAAGCCCAAGCGTCAGTCCTGAGGTATTACTGATACGAGTGGGAAACTTCCTGTTCTTACCAAAGCCACAGCAGCACTCGTTCATGTGACTCAAAGGAGATTCTGTGTCCTAACCAGGAATGTCAACCGCACTGAAAAGCTGTCACTGAAAATAGAAGAAAATACTAATTTTTATCACATTTTATTTTCTTTTGATTCTACCCTCACAGAAGCTTTACCTTGCCTAGCTTCTTATGTTTATGTCAAAATGTCCAAGAAGCCAGTTATACTTTTTAAAAATGTTTTTATAAATATTCTTTATTTATAATTCTACATTTGTACTTTATTACACAATTTTTTTGTGAGATAAAAAAATGCTTAAGTTAACATCTCCACCTCTTTTATGTTTCAGACCAACCCCAGCCACTTGCCATGCACTGGTGTCAGTATCCCTCTGAGGTTTTCTCTGCTGCTCTAAAACTTGGGAGTTTTACTTCCTAATAACTTTAGAATCAAACACAAAGCTGCTACACTTACTAAAGCATAAAGAGTGTCCAATTCTATGCAATTATTTCTGTCACATACAGACATTTATGAATTTCAAAAAACAAATCAGTGCATAGCAGTTGAGCAATACAAATGCAGGGCAACCCATCTGAAATTCTATCTGCAGGTCTCTGTTTCACAACCCTTTTGACTGCAATGATGTTGCACAAGTATAATGCAAGGCAGAATGTAGTCTTCTGCAATGAGTAGTCAAGAGCCAAGAAATGCCTTCTGGTCCTGGTATAATGACAGCTTTTTGCTGGCCTCCAGGATATCAAAGACACTGTGCAAAGAGCCTCATAATTGTTTTATTATATTACTTTTAAGGGTGGGATTCAGTGCAATTGTTTTAGGAAACTGTTTCTGACTGTGGTATCTAAAGAGATCTTTACTGCAATACTTCTGATTATGAAATTATTCTAGGAATTCAGGAAGTAAATTCAGACATCCTTCTCCACTGTAAAGGAGAAACCAGATAAAATCAGTTCAACTCCCTGGAAATCAGTGTTGCAGCAGCCAAAATTAAGGCCCAGTGTGTTATAATGCCTGGAAAGGACACACAAATTTTCCACTTTTCCAGATTAGGATGAATCATTTGTCTTTGTTTTAGCAGCAATGCTAAATAGAATAGAGAAGGTGTATGCCAGAGGCAAGGGGGAGGAGGACTCGAATAATTTTGAATTGTTGAAGAGCTCAGCTTAATACGAAAAAAAATTACTTCAACAATCTGCAGATGAATGAGCCATAGACAAGGGAAAGCCATACTTTTTGTATTAAATCAGTCCATTCATTTAGCAGTTGGATGTGTTGATAGCTGAATTACCATCTGCCATATAAGCAGATGTTTTTCATCTGTGTTTTAATGAATCTTATTTTTCTAATCAACTTTGTACAGAGTAAAAATCTGCTTTTAAGAAGCACTGCATCTTCCATACGCTGGACTACTCTGGTCTGTCAAAATTACAGACTATCTTATCAAATTAAAGTGTTTATGTGACTGTGCTTCCTTTTATGGTGTGAAATGCATCCTCACTTAAGCAATGATTCTCTTCCATCCATTTCAAAATGAAGTAGTGACACTTCAAGCTTTCCTAGAGCAAGGCTGTGGCAATCCATCTGCAATTTGAGTAAGAGCATGCAGATACTGAAATAATTACCTTCCACTATTACCCATCGGCTCTCAAGTAATTACCTGCTTCCATTAGCATTTTATTTGATTCACTCATTATCTTCAGAAATGCTGGTTGGATGTCCACTACCTGAAAGGATTACATTTGAATTAACCAACGAAGGTTTTGTTAAGCTGTCAGCATGAAAATAGAAGTCAAAGTGATGTATAAGAATAGTCAAGCAGTAAAGCGCAAGTCCTTTAATTTCCATTTGTTCAAAGTCACAAAAAGTTTCATGCAATGTGCCCATGCAGCCCAGAAAACCATGTCCTGGGCTCTACCCAAATCAGCATGGGAAGCAGGGCAAGGGAGGTGAATCTCTCCCTGTGCCCTGCACATGTAAGATCCCACCTGCTGTGCTGCATCCAGCTCTGGGGTCCCCAGCACAGGAAGGACATGGGCCTGTTGGATCAAGTCCAGAAGAGGCCACCAAGCTGATCAGAAGGCTGGAGCACCTCTCCTCTGCAGACAGGTTGTTCAATCTGGAAAAGAGAAGACTCCAGGGAGACCTTATAGCACTTTCCAGTTCGAAAAGGGGTTATAAGAGAGCTGAAAAAGGAGTTTTTACAAGGGCGTTGAGTGATAGCACAACTGGTGACAGCTTTAAACTGAATGAGGGCAGGTTTAGACCAGATATTAGGAAGAAATTCTTTAGTGGAAGGGTGGTGAGTCACTGGCACAAGTTGCCCAGAGAAGCGGTGGATGGCCCATCCCTGGAGGTGTTCAAGGTCAGGTTGGATGGGGCCCTGAACAATCTGGTCTACTGGAAGGTGTCCCTGCCCAAGGCAGGGCATCCAACCCAAATCATTCTGTGACTTACAAGCAGGAAAAAACAGGAGAGTGACACTGATGCCTGAAGTGGCCACCTAAAAAACAGAGACTAGACAGGAATAAGGGAATAAAGGCAGTTGCTTATTTGAAGGGCCTTCAAAGGTACACCCTGGGCAGGCCAAAGGCTATACCCAAGATGGACCCCGAGTCACGAGTTCTTCACACTTTTGTAAGTTTGGTTCATTTGCACATCAGGGTTAATGCTCCAATTAAAGCTTCAGTTAATGATGTAATTTTCCCAAGCTTACCCCCCTTCTAAAGATGTTAGTTTATACATTTTTGGGCCAAGGACAGTCTAGAGAGCAAGCTTGGAGAGGCTTTGTTATGTTTATCTGGTATAAGAGACCAGCTAGCAGGCTACAAGAAACTTCAGAGTTACAGACTAGGCAACACAGGATTTGAAAATATAAAAATTAAAACTTAAGGCATCAACACCTCTCTCCCATCCATTTTGATCCTACAAGCAGTTTACTGTGGAAGAATATTTACATCATTTAGGTCTAGTTCATCTCACAAAGGGTTATGTGAACACACTGGCACAGAGTTTATTGAAGGATTGACCTCTGAAGTGTACATGGCTACTATCTTTTTATACACTATACAATATATATTTTATACCTATGCAATAGAGTATTACACTACTGTTTTGATTCTTTGAGTGATATGAAGAATCTAAACCTGTCATTTTGTGAATGGAACCTTGTTTTGTTTATCCTCAGGCATGTATTTATACATAGATAATAATACTTAGGTAAAATACCAGGCCTCCTGATAGATGCCAATACCTTTTTATTTTGCAAAAAATTCTCTGTGGCCCTTCCAGAGCCTCCTTTAGTGAAGTGTTGACCATTGAGACCCCCCCTAAAAAAGCTGTGTAAATTTTCTCTGCTAAAAGGAAAGGTTATTTGGAGTAGGTAAACTTACCAACAAAAATAGTTTGAGTTTGGTGAAAGGTGTTGGCCATATTGTCACAAACCTACACAGAACTAACACAAATATCTAAAGGGTCAGAAAATTCATTACAATGTTCTTGGAAAGACTTTTTTTTTCCCCTCCAGACTGCCCAAAAAGGACATAAAGCTAAGAAAAAATAAGTCGAGGTAGTTACAATTCTGCTAGTAACTTGTTCCATTGGCCCTTTTTTAGCACCACTGACCCTTTCTCATCTGATGTTAGCCATCTGAAACAGGCGTCCAGCCTGTATTTTAGTCAGTGAAGAAGAACATCTCCATTGTGAGATTCACCCTGATCAGTCCTGCTCCCTGATATTACTACATTCATTCTTGTAGTTGGCCAACTCACCCCCTGGAAGTGTTGCCTAGCACTTCAGATGACGTAAGATTTTATTCCTTCTGAATATTATTCCTTTTTAAAAGTTTACCAGACAGGAAATTTCCAACAATAATCTGTACCAGTAAAAATTATGCTAAAGTGCATTTGAAAAGCAGCATAAACTAAAGACAGAACAACACAATATACTTTGTTGATATGAATATTATTGCTGTTAAACAACTTTCAGGGATCCTTGAGAGGGTATAAAATGGTTCTATCAGTGTCCTGATTATTTAAAGATGTAGTTAGAGAATTTATATTAAAGCATTATCAAGAATCTGTGTTCCCCATTTTTTTCTCATTGACATGTAGATTGCAACTTTATCATTTCATGGACTGTAACATACTCACACTGACTATATTTACCTGTAAAATATACCTCATCACCAGGGCCGTTATTGTTCAAAAAGGTCATTCCAATGAAAAGAGTCACCAAAACCAGAAGATCTAAGATGTGATCATTTTGCTGCTATCCACTCCTTGTGTGCAGCATTGTTCCATCTTCATTTTGATCCCTGTGTTCCCTTTTCACCTCCTCCTTGCAGAACACTTTTTAAGACATTTAGCGTAAAACTTATCTCACCATGTTTTCGAAAAGTGATGATGCTCTGTGAGACACCTGGTGTCAGGGGAAGGTTTCCCAGGCCCCTGGGTGATAACATCACATTCATTGCAGAGGAAAAAAACATCAGAACATAGCCAGATGTTTTCCAAAGGCAAAAGAATAAAATCTGCATCTAATAAAGACAATTACATTGCTTCCTATGCCTCTAGTAGTCTAGAAGAGGAAATAACTTTTAGAGATAGGAGGTGCCACTTCCAGACTTCTTATATTTTTGGTATTTCCATTGCTGCTTTGGTCTTTACCATTTTGTGTAACTGTAAAGAGGTTTTATGTAGAATCTCTGAAATATAAAATCAAATGGTTCATGCTCTACTATCAGCAGTCAGGTCTCTGTACTTTAACTGTTTTTATTATGAACACCAGTTTTACTGTTTGGTAATTGAGAGAAAATCTAGCCTTATCCTACTTACGCAGCAACCCCATATTGCAATCTTTAAGCAGCAGAACAATTTATAAGTAATGTCATCTTAGTCCACCAAAACAAAATTTCTCGTGTCCTGGTCCTTTCCTGTTCTCCAGGTATGAGCTCAGGTAATCCTGTTAAAAAGTACTGTCTTCTGGTTTATATGGTAGTTTGGATATCAAAATAGTAAACCTACAAAGTTCAGGCTGATTGCACTGAACACTAGCCTTTCACTAAAAAGGACTCTTAAGCATGGTGTAGGCAGTGGTGTACATGTTTTAATACTTTACTTGATAGTCTAGCAGTTTTCTCTTATTGGGAGTTTCTTCTAATGTACAAATTCAGTTCCCTAGCTATCCCATCCCTCTCATCATTTAGAAAACACAAGTAGCTTTTGTAATGCAAACATGACAAGATGTTCAGAATTATCCCTTCCAGTCACAAAAATCTGTGAAAGACATCTTGCATCTACTCAAGGATACTTTGTCTTACCTCTACCATTCCCAAATTTATGTTCCATCAGATCTCATGCAGGCTACAAAACCCAGATGTTTCTTATGCCATCTGTGGGAAATAGATGTTTACATTATTTCAGTTCCCCAGTGCCTCACCTGCAGTGTGGCCTGTGGAGCACCTATAAACTTGCTTAGAGCTATGTGCTAGTTTGAAAGCAAACTAGTGAGAGACTCCAAGTCAGAAATACAATTTAATAGGAAAAATAAAATAAAGGCAATAGTACAAAAAAAAATAGCAAAAAAACACCAACCCACTGACGGCATCAGAGTACAAACCTGACCCCCTGACGGTCAGGGGGTTGGTAGCAGTCCAGTTAAATGGTGGCTGCAGTCCTCCAGGACTGAGGGCTCTTTTGAAGGGTCTGGTCTTCCTCTGGGAATCCAGTGGATAAAACCCCCTTAAGCATTTCCAAGGCCAAGTTATATCCAGGTGGGAATGCTTGGCTCCTCCCTCCTGGGCGGAGCATCTCACAATAGGATGAGATAGGTCCATGAGTCATGCAGTGGTTTCTTGCTGGCCCATTGTCTGTTACCAGGGGTGGGTCCTAGCAGGAGATAACAGCTAATGGCCCACAGCTGGTGGGAATAGAATACTTAAATACATCTATATTGTAGCCTAGGGCAAGCTACCAAACCAACAAGGGAAAGTGACAGTCCTCTGACTACCTTTCTATCTAATTTTAACATATTCTCCTTTTTGAAATTCTGCTTTCTGTTATACCTTAAATTAAAAAACAGTAGCAAAATGTTACCCCTTAGTATGTACGTACCTACAGATCACAGAAATCAGTTTGCCATTCTGTGCTGCACAGCGTAATGGGGATTTTGAATTTGAAAACTGTGGTATCAAATCAGCTGATGAGACTGATTTACCCTTCTGTGGATGCAAAGAAGCTAATACAAGAACGGAAAGTACAGTTTGGAGCAATCCAAATAGCATGACCAAGGTTTGGTTCCCATTGTCAGGCACCTGCTGCTGTTTAAGTATAACCCAGCACCAAACCTAAATGAGAAAAAAGAAGGACAGAAAAGAGTCCCTTCATGAAATTCTCCTGGGTTTTTTAGTATTCCCTATATGCATAAATCTCACCAATATGTGAGATTTATGCCAAGCAAAAATCTAGGATCTCATTTTCTCTTTTCTGATGGAAATCTTGTGTCTTTTAATATAAATAGATGCTATTAGTTCATTTCCTTTGTATCGGGTTTGCCTAAACTTTGCTATATTTAACAGTCCAAAGTGAAATGAATGATTACTTGCAAATAATATTCTATCATTGATAATACAGATTAATAGTATTGGAAACTGCTTTCTGCAAAAGCAAATGGATATTAGCTGTAGATGACACTGGCCAGATTGTTTGCTGTGACCTACTGATTTTGGTGTTAATCACTAAATATTCAGGGCATTAATATCCAAGCTGATGGAAGGTTTTAAAAAAACTGAAGAAATGCTTTAATGGAAATTCAGGGGTATAAGTCACCATATATGGCTCTTATAACACACATCTGTCCAATTAGTCATGTGAAAAACAGTGCTGACTTCTTAGCAGATAAACTTCTTGGGTCTGGTTCTTCACAGAACAGTTACTATCCCAGGAAAGTTGGCCATGCCTATTCCAGTTTCATATGTAAGTCCAATGATGCATTAAGTGCATCACAATACTCTTTGGGAATGAAGACTATGAGTCAAAAATATGGCCAGTATTTGTCCTTTGTATTAAAAGGAAGAAAAAACAGACATGCATCATGAGGACCAGAATCCACCACAGTTCACTGTAGCCATGAAGTAGATAACTCTTGGGTATCAGCAGTAGATAACTCTTTGACATAAAACCTGCAGAAAAAAAATTAATTGTTGTAATTTTTATGACCTGTGATGTCATTTCAATGCATAGCGGTTGGAGGATCAGGATTTCAGATAAAACTTTGTGAAAACCCTGATTTTATTTCAAGTTCGGTTCATTGTGCTTTATTTGTATTTATAGTTAAAATAGAATAAAATATAAATTCCAGCCTTGTTTGAGACATGCTGAAGATCAAAACCATTGGTGTCAGTTGTAAAAATCACTTAATGAAGACATATTCAGATGGTGTGAAAGCAACACAATTCTTTTGTGCAATGCTCGCTGTTGGCCCTGATAACCGCTGGGGTCTAGGCAGGATGATCCTGTCTATCAGAGGTAACTGAGAGCCTCACAAGTGACTAAACTAGCACTAATCACTCCATGGAGCCTCTGAGTCTCCTAGTTTTGAGAGTGGTAGGTTGTACTGGTAGCTGTTTTCTAACTATGGGAGATGTCTGGGTGATTAAGAGCAGTTGAGAAAAAGTAACATTTATTCTGTGTTAAGTACTTAGAGAACCCAGTCTAGATTCAAAGGATAGCAGCATCCACCATGCTGACAGCCCCCAGCACAATGTAGGTTAATTCCATCTCCTTTTTATGGTTTTCCTAAGTGCATGGTCAATTTAAATTACAATGTTCAGCAGAAGGAGCTTGACTTGATATTTATCTATAAATACTGCAGATGTCGCACAAGAGATACAGTGGCACTGATGAGGATGACAATGACAGACTATGCTTTGGGACAGTCATGTAAAACACCTGTCCCACTGGCAGAATGATACTCAGAATTTTCACAAGTTCATTAAATTGTTTCAGGCAATCTCCACAGGGCACATTGTTTTGTAACTTAGCTAATGCTATTTCTTTTATTCCTGCAATAAGTGCAATAAATATATGCTTATTGCTTTACACTACTGTTCAAGCATGACTTGAATGAAGCCTGGCAATTCATGTTAATTTCTTGTGGTATTTTCAGAACATGAAGAAATCTCTGTTCCACTAAGTACTACAAAGAAAAACAAACAATCTTTGTTCTCAATGACCCTAAAATACAGGTGAGATTTTTGGATCAATTTAATGAGGTATCTAAAATTAATAAAGAAGGGCAAATGTGACACGTAATAATATGACTTTTAAAAAGAAAACCAAATAAATTCATTGTGCCAGAAGTTAAAAAAGTACATTTTTCAAAGCAGTAGAATTCAGCCTGTTCAGAACATGTTCAGAACCTGTTCATGCACTCTTCAGAAAGTGGCAAAGGTACCTTTTGTTGGGCTTATCTGGCAAAGTGTCATGATTAAACCCCAGCTGAAAACAGCCACTCGCTCACTCTCCCCCAGTGGGATGGGGGAGAGAATCAGAAGGGCCGAAGAGAGAAAATTCCTGGGCTGAGATGCAGGCAGTTTAATAGGGAAAGCAAAAGCTGTGCACACAAGCAAAGCAAAACAAGGAATTAACTCACCACTTCCCGTGGGCAGGCAGAAGTTCAGCCATCCCCAGGAGAGGAGGGCTCCATCATGTGTAATGGTGACTTGGAATGGCAAACACCATCACTCCAAATGTCCCCCCCCTTCCTCCTTCTGCCTCCAGCTCTGTATGTTGAGCATGACACCACATGGTCTGGGATATCCCTGGGGTCAGTTTGGGTCAGCTGTCCTAGTTGTGTCCCCTCCCAAATCTTTGTGCACCCCCAGCCTTCTCACTGGCAGAGAAAACCTTGGTGCTGTGTGAGCACTGCTCAGCAGCAGTTACAAAAACATCTCTATATTATCAACACTACTTTCAGCACAGATCCAAAACACAGCCCCATACCAACTTCTATGAGGAAAACTATCTCTACCCCAGCCACAACTATCACACATAGCATCTTATTCTTAGCTATATCATAGGAAATATCAATCACTTATACAGTAAAAACAAAGAAAGAGAAAGGATCACTATGGCTAATCGTGTTGCTAAGGTAGAACACCTTTATGGTTTTTTGTGTTCAACAATATAATACCACTTAAGGGACAATATTAATCGACCTGTACTTAGTTTAGAACAAATAATTCTTTGCATTCTATTTTTATGAAAAGTTAATCCCTCAAAGAGACTTTTTAAACTCCTTTTTTAACCAGTAATTAAATCTGTTTAAATACCATTTTGAGTTCAAGGGGCTTTACTCAACTTTCTTCTCAATTTCTACATCAAAGTAGTAGAAATTGTAGAAAACACATTCTACTTTCATAAAAATCAGGGGAAGAGGCCTTGTATCAACTAATATAGGGAAAATTTAGTAGACCTTCAAGACAATCATAAAAATTACTTTTTATCCAAATGGAATAAACTTCTCCTATGTGGACTGCCATTTTACTGTCATTGTGGCAAGAGTTCTTCCTGCTTGAATTTGCGATATTCAATCAGTGTGACTAAGGTGGAAGCAAGCTGACCAAAACTTCAGGGACTATGACCAATGGAAACAGGCATTTTCCTTGGGTACATCCTATGTCTTGGGCGCATTTCTGTATTGCCATCAAAGGGAAACAAGAATGACTGAATGACACCCAAAAAATTATGAGTGTTGAATCAAATTTAAAAATTAACTTCATGGCCAGATATATATATATATATACAAAAAGAGGTGGAAACTATTCTACTGATCAGTGAGAACACCATGTATTTTAGCCCAATCACCTTTCACCTCTGCCGTGGTTTAAGCCCAGATGGAAATTGGGCACCAGGCAGCCACTCACTCAATTCCCACTCTCTCCCCCTACCCTGGTGGAATGGGGAGGAGGATCAGAGCAACCTAACAGAAAAAATACTTTCTAGAGTAAAGGGATACTTGGATTAGATTATTTTGTACTTCAAGGTAGACTAAGGATCAGAGGATGTAGAATTTGAAGAACATTCTTTGTTTATAGCAGGAGACAGTGATTCAAGCAGGCATGTGAAAGAGGGTACCATGGGAAGGATTCACTCTTCTATATTTGTTTTGTCTTTTGTATCCAAGAAAAAGACCCTTTCCAATCTATCAGAGATTAATTAGTCCAATCACTCTTCTTTCTTTACCTGAAGGTAATGCATCCTTTTTTAAAAATAAATTGCAACTCTAGTAAGGAATTTTTTTATTGGAAAGTATGAACAGAAAATGACAGATAAAGGTTAAGAAAGGCAGCAGCAGTTGCATGAGTCCCGAAATCAAGCCTGAATGAGTTGGTAAATTCAAGCTCCTTCACAGGTCATTGAGTCTGACGACAAAATCTCTGTATAAAGCTTTATGACCTGCAAAAAAAGTAGTCCAGAGACTGCAGAAGCTGTCCTGTGTGTCAAGGATAGGAGGTGTGCAGAATGGAGTTTAAAGAGCAAGAGCTTTGTGCTGCACCCAGTCATGGTTCCTGGTGTGACTCAAGTCATACTGACAATGCTGTGCAGAGGTAATGATTTCTTTAGGATTCCTCCTCCCCACCTCCAGCTAAACAGGGCGGAACCACAGAGAAAGGAACTATTATTTATATTTTTATTCCCATCTTTATCTGCCTAATTAGTTTGAAAATAATAATTAATAATCATGTGTCTATATAAGACAAAAAGCAACACAGTTGCTGCAATATATTTACAATAGAAACTTCTTCCGTGAAATGGGAATAGATTCTTCTATTTCAGAAAACAACTATGTGCGTTAAACAAAACATTTCAATTACTCAAGCTAAGACAATAGCTGCTGCAACAACCTCAATGGAAGCATTCCTGCCTAATTACTGGAAAAAGTGTTCTAATCCTTTCTATATCTTTCAGTAGCACCCAGTGCATTCTGGACTCCCACTGGAGTCTCTCAAATGACAGCACACAGAGGATGCAGCAAGGAATATGCAAAATGTGGAACATAGCCAAATAAAGCTCAGCAGCTTCCCTCAAAAGGAGAAATAATTTCTTGAGATTTACCCTTCCCTTGCAGTACTAAAGATTCTACTCAAAAAATTCCACCACGTACTGCCTTTTGTGACAGTGCTGCATAGGTGTTAAGTGACTGAGAAATATGTACTTCTACAAAAAACAAAGACAGACAAAGATTTTGTGTTTTCCTAGCACTTTTTTAAAATATCCTCTGAACTAGCTGATACCTTGAAACAGTATTTTATGTATAAACCTGATCCTTCCTAGAAGAATAAAAAGGAGATCTTATACCTGGGACTATAATTACTATTTTGGAATTTCAGAATATTTTTCTCATAGAGATTAACCATGGAAAAAAATCCTAACAGAAATGTTCCTTGTCCAGCTTAGGCAGCTATAAATATGACCCACAGTACGCTGCTACAGATGTAAAAGCTATCAAATGATCTGGGAAAGTTTTTCTTTAAATGTGGCTTTGCAGATGTTGAATCATTTGGCATTTACAAGTAGAATAAATATGGTGCCTATAGTATGTATTCCCATCGGCCTTCTGTGACCCAGGTTAGCTTTTCCCTTAAAGAAAACATAAAGCATTGACGCACTATTGCTTTCCTTTCCTGTGAAATTTAATAAAATAATGATAAAACCATTTGCTACTGTATAAAAAAAGGTTACATTTTAGGTCTCAAGCAGTGTAAGGTCACAGCTAAAAAATAGTTATGGACAGTTTCCCTATTTTCTTTCTCCTACAACCTACAATTTGCAAAGCCTTTTAGAAGGCATAGCTTCATGTTAGAAGAAAAATAGGAAACGAAAGGGTTTTTATATAATTAACACTTAGAAATGTCTTTAAATGCATGTAAACTTGATTTGTTTTCTATTGTATATTCCAAAAAAAGTAATTTTATTTTATGATAACTACTAGACTAGGAGAAAAATCCAAGGTCAAAACCAGCATGATTCGAGGATGACCCCTGAGAGTCACCTTCAAATAGCAAGTCCTTGTCAAATATTCATTCAGTGGTATCTGAGATACAGCTGCAGGTCTGTGTGTTCATATTTGCAGCATGAAAGAAGCAGGATTCATATGAAGGTTTTCAGCAGCAGCTGGCAGTAAAAGACATGAACTTATCTATTCTGTCATGCAAGGTTAGTTATTCTATAACAGCTGTTCTTTAATATCTCTACAACTTTTCACATAGGGCAAGGACCTCTTACTCTGTTTAGCTTCACTCACTGTGAGAGGAAAAGAGAGCAGTGATAATTTTAAGATCACATTTTACCTTCAAATGAATTAACTCTGTTTGTAGATAAATTCTATCATTGCAAGACAATTTATACAAGTGCCTAGTTTAGAAGCTTAGCTGTTGATTTTGGATAAAATTGTTTACTATCCTGTCAGAATCCAAGGCAACCAGTAAGAATTCTAATTTTTAGAAGGATGTGTTTAATAATTTTTTTCTTTGCTGCAAAGTAGACATGACTATATTTAAAGATCAGGAGCACATAAATCTGAATAACTAAGAGTAACCTGAAAACCCAGGAGAAATGCTGCTGTGTGGATAAAGTAAATCCTGTCCTTTCCTTTGGAAATATAGATTATAAGTTGTGATAATTCCATCCCAGCTTTCCTCCACATACAGGAGGAAATGTGGAGATATGCTGTTTATTATGGGATTGGATCACTGGTAGGTAGTCCGTATGGTGGTACATTGTAGCAAATGTTTTATGACATGAAGGGATATCAGGTGTTTAGTTTTACAAAAAAAAAAAAGAAAAAAGGAAGACAAAGTGGACACCAGTGACAAATGGGGTTCCTCAGGGTATGGTGTTGGGACACTATTTGACATCTTTCTTGGCAACATACACAAGAAATATAGACAATGGGATCGAGGGCACCCTTGGGAAGTTCACTGACAACAACAAGCTGTGAGGTGCAGTCAACATGCTGAAGGGAAGGGATGCCATACAGAGGGACCTGGAGAGGCCTCAGAGTTGCATCCATGTGAACCTCATGACATTCAATAGGCCAGGTGCAAGATCCTGCACCTGGTTTGGAGCAAACCCAGCACAAATACAGGCTGGGAAAAGAAAGACTGAGGACAGCCCTGAGCAGAGGGACATGGGGTTGGTGGATGAGAACCTCAACATGAGCCTGCAATGTGCATTCGCAGCCCAAAAAGCCAACCCTATCTTGGGCTGTATCCAAATCACCATGGGCAGTAGGATGAGGGAAGATTCTGCCCCTCTGCTCTACTCTGATGAGACCCCACCTGCAGTGCTGCATCAGCTCTGGCAGTCCCAGCACAAGAAATCTGTGAACTTGTTGGAGTGAGTCCAGAAAAAGGCTGTAATTATGATCAGAGGGCTGGAGCACCTCTCCTGTGAAGAAAATCTGAGAGAGTTGGGGTTGTTCAGTCTGCAGAAGAGAAGTCTCCAGGGAGATCTTCCAGTACCTAAAGGGGACACAAGAGAACCTAAGAGGGACTTTTTACAAGGGCATGTAGTGACAGAACAAGCAATAATGATAGAGCTATGTGGTGGTAAGAGAGTAAATTTAGATGAGATATTGGGAAGAAATTCTTTGCTGTGAGGTTGATGAGACACTGGCACAGGCTGCCCGAAGAATCTGTGGTACCCCATCCCTGCAAGTGTTCAAGGCCAGGTTGGGTGGGGCTCTGAACACTGCTCAGAGTGGTCTAGTGAAAGGTGTCCCTTCCCATGGCAAGACAAGACAATCTCTAAGTTCCCCTCCAACCCAAACCATTCTGTGGTTCTGTTATTCTAAGCAAAACAAACAAAAAAACCCCACAAATTCTTCTTTTGACAGTGAAGCTCCAAGAATCCTAAATCTAAATCAGCTGAAGATGAATTTGACCTGTGTCTCGGTTTGAGACAAATTAGGAGGAAACGTCCTGAGATGAATGTGTCCTCTAATGGGAGGCAGGTTTCTGCAGCCCCTACCCCTAGGTTCAAAAGCAGTTTCTTGGAGGAAAGTGAAAAAAGGATGTTTATTTAACAAGCAGGGTGCACGCAGGTACCAAAGAGAGGGGAAAAAATGAATAATGTTAGATAATAAACCTCGTTGTGGAGAAAGATGGTGGATTTTTTTAGAGTCCTGCTTGGCTTCTCCAGAGGTCCTCCGGAGCCAGGGTGTGGCACCTCAGGGCTTCCCCTCCGGGCCACAGCATGGGGCTCCTGGTGATCATCTGGTGTTTTGGACAGGAGCAAAGCTGAACAGGTCCAGAAGAAGAAGAAGAAGAAGCCACAGTCCCGGGAAAAACTTCTTGCCTCAGCTCACAGGCAAGAAGTTAGCTAAAAAGTAAAGAATTTTAACTCTCCGTCTCTCTCGTGAGAAACAGAGCCGAGAGCTGGGGAAAAACCGAGGGAATTATCTGTGTTTTGAACACAGGCCGCTGAAAGAATTCCACCAGCTTCCCCCCCCCAGCTCTCCCGGACCTAGCTTAAGGGGTACAGGACTCATGTCTGGCCAATAAGCAGACGATTGGGAATACAGTGTCATGCAGTCACCCCAGGACAACCTGCGTAGAAAGTTAAGGTCAATAATCAAGACTCTTAGGTCTTGTAACTCTGCATCATACTGGTGAGAATGATCTTTCTTAAAAGTAGCTGGAGGTCTAGTTCATAACTGAAAAATCAAAAAAAATCACCAAAAAAATCTGCAACACTATTTACTTTAAATAAACAGAATAAAACCGCATACCTCACTTGATGCTTTGGTTTTGATTTTTTGGATTTTTCCTTTTAGGAATACACTGTTTTCTATCCATCTTACTGCTCATTTCTCCCTATATTTTCTATTTCATGGGAAAAATAGCAGATCATTTTTTATCGAAGTCTGTGCTTCATAAGTGCCACATATATTTTCCAGCTAAAATCAATAGATCAAAATCAAGAAATAAGAATAAAGCATTTTCTTATTCTGCAGAGTAAATACAAATATGCATTAGTATACCTATTATTAAAAGCAGATGGAAATAAGTATGTGAGAAAATTCACCTGTTCTTTATATTGAATCTATTTGGGATTTCCATAGCAAGTTCTGTAATGCCTAAACATCAAAGTCCAGTAAAAGAAATTGTTGTCATTTTTTTGTTTTAAGGCCATTAAATAAGCTGCTTACTCACCTATATAACCTTTTTTCTTCCCCTTGACATGGCAGCTCTTTCTAAAACTCTTTTTTTCCCTTGTTCACAACCTCTATTTAACTCTGTCTTGTCTGAACTTCGAAAACACTTTCTTTAGGTCATTGTTTATACTATTATTGCACAATGTGACTTATGTGCAGTTATAAAAAAATACCAAAAAGTAATAATTAAGAGCATGTTAAGGTTAATATGAGAAACAGCTTTCCTTAAAATTTTGTCCTGTACTGCTTTCCAAAAAGTAGTAAAAGGATCATATTTTTATCACTTTTTCAAATTCCATCACCCTCCAAACTATATAAAAGGTAACTTACACTCTCTGCTTCCCACCACTGTCATACCTAGCAGCTTTCCAAAGCAGAACTCAGCAAGAGTTGCTCAGTGTAATGGCTTTTTCATGTTCAGTGACACTGAAACACATCCACAGAAGCATATCAATTTGAATTAAACTTGTACTGGTCAAAGTTACTGAAGAATTTTTTTATAATGCTGAAGTCCAGGCAACAGTGTGAAAGACAAACGTTCAAGTTGTCTTCATCTTGGTTTAAAGAAGAAATTTGAAATATGATGTCTCACACTCTGGGCAATTGCCCTGAATGATAGTCTCTGGCTATTCCAGAGTGAAGTTCAGGCTGAGTGGAGGTGATGAGAATGGTGGGAATTATTTTCTTTTTCCACAGCTTTGAAAGGTCTTGGATATTGCAATGTCATAAGGAAAAATCATCAACACTTCTCTGAATATTAACAATATCAGTGTTAATTACGTGGGAAGCTATGTGAACTCAGCCATGAAGACAAAAAATAATTTGCTGGAGGTATCTGGCTGGTGCCTTAATTCAACCAATGGATTGAATAGACCAGAAGCCTTAGAGGGGAAAATGTCACATATGAGGATCAGATATCTGTTCTTTGTAGTGCCCCAGTTTCCTTAGGGTAAATAACCCTCCATTTCCTGTATGTATTGCAGGCACTTGCTAGACAATAAAAGAATGTGAAGTACCATCCTGGGCTATGGAACACATTTATTCCAGCTGTGATAGGCTTGTTTTCTCTGCTTTCCTCTGCTTTCCCTCCATTCCCTTGACAATATCCCTTTCCCCCATCTGTCACTCTTTTAACACTCACGTCTGTCTTCCCTAATCTCTCTTCCTAGTCCTTATTGTGGCCACCTTTGTTGGCAATGATATCCTCAAGGAAATAATCTAGCTAGTTTTAGATTTTTGCTCTGAAAGTATGTGAACTGAAATTTTTAAAAGTCTGACTATTTGGTCATATTTAAGCAATTTTCAGAACATGGTAGGAGGCAAATTTCTGAAATTAGGTTGGTCATGTCCTTCCTCCCTCCCAGACAGATCCCAGGTACCTATCTAATCACACATTAAGGTGGTAGAGCTTCACAAATAAACAGCTGTAAAGTTTTCTTTAGATGGGCAAGACTAGGTATTTTCAGAAAGAGAAGAGCTGATTTAGGTCAGAGTGATAAAAACATTTAATCTGAATACAAGCTTTCTACAACATAATGAGTATTTTTCAGAGTTTAAGAATCATAAAACCAGTTTTCATAGTGAAAAGTTTTGTATAATATTAACTACAAATACAGTTAATAGGTACTGATAAATCTTAAATCAAAGCCGTATGCGAACACAATGCATTTTCTTTAGTGACATAAGTGCACCTTGCACAATTTAGCAGAACCATTCACATAAGATTAAGTCAAGACATGTGCAGCATCTCTATAAAAATAATCACAGTAAAGCAGTCTAAGAACAGTGTGACTGATCTGACTGTGCCATTAGGTGTGGGAGAATGCCTAAAGAAACACGGCTCCAAGAGACTAAATTCAAAAGGCAGAACACCACATCACAATAACGAATGCTGTGCATGACAGTCTTCAGGCAAAGGTGATCTGCACTATTAATCTTGTGAAGAAAAAAATGCAGGATAAAGGAGGATGGTATAAAATGTTTGTAGCCACTAGAAATTAGTATGAAATATTTCTTTGTGACAATCTCCATTATAATATAACTGCAAGCTGGGAAATCACTTTTGCTGAATAATTCATTTTGATTAAAGAATTTCAGCTATCTGCACAGTGCACCCGTTACTCATCAGGCCAGGGGTTATTATGTACAGACTGTGGAATGAGACACTGGAAAGCAGTGCCATGGAAAGGGACCTGGGGGTCCTGGTCACTGGCAAGGTGAACATGAGCCAGCAGTGCCCTGGCAGCCAGGAGGGCCAGCCCTGTCCTGGGGCCATCAGGCACAGCATCGCCAGCTGGGCAAGGGAGGGGATTGTCCCACTCTGCTCTGCACTGGGGCGGCCTCACCTCGAGTGCTGGGGGCAGTTTTGGGTGCCACAATACAAGAAGGACATTAAACTATTAGAGAGCGTCCAAAGGAAGGCAACGAGGATGGTGAGGGGCCTTGAGGGAAGCCATGTGAGGAGTGGCTGAGGTCACTCGGTCTGTTCAGCCTAGAGGAGACTGAGGGGAGACTTCACTGCAGTTACAGCTTCCTTGCGAGGGGAAGAGGAGGGGCAGGCACTGATCTCTTCTCTGTGGTGACCAGGGACAGGACCTGAGGGAATGGCCTGAAGCTGAGTCAGGGGAAGTTTGGATTAGATATCAGAAGAAGGTCCTTCACCCAAAGGGTGGTTGGGCACTGTTACAGGCTCCTCAGGAAAATTGTCACAGCACTAGCCTGACAGAGTTCTTGGGCACATGGTATGATTCTCGGTGGTGGTCCTGTGCCAGGCCAGGGGTCAAACTAGACAATCCTTGTGGGTCCCTTCCAACTCAGTGGAATCTGTGATTCTGTGATTGCCATAAGGTTGCTCTTTACCCACTCAGATGTGCAACACTAGAAAAAATAGTAAGTATATAATCATATGATTCATCTTGTCCTAGTGTAAAGCAAAGGCATATATTCTGCTTTGCAGTAGAAACTAATATAGCAGTGAAGTTGTCAGAATCACACTAGAGAAAAATGTATGGTTAAACAATGTTATATTCTAATCGTGGGACCATACTCTCAGACACTATAAATTGACATCTTTTATTTAGCTAAACAGGCTTGTTCTCATTTGCACCTCATGAAGATTTCACGGGTGACATATATTAATACTGGAGATACAAGTAGAAAATTAAAATCAAATTTCACCAAAAAAACCAGAAAAAAATTATTTTTCCTAAGTGTCCTTTTATTTATATTCTCTGAACCACTTGAAGAAAAATGAAAGCTGGAATCTGAATAGAGTTACACACAATATCTTGACATAAGGAGAATGAATGTTAAATTGACAAGCAAGTTGATAGTGAAGGCAAAAGTTTATGGAAAATGAATACTTTCCCAGCAGTTCAGGAGTCATAAGGCAATCATAACCCAGGTGACATGAATGGCAATGGTGTCTATTTACGTCTAATCTGCAATGCCTGGGGAGAAGGAGGTAGAAGGGGCTGGAATTTAAGAAATACCAGCAAAAAGCAAGGCTCAAAAAATATGTTAAACCCTCACTGAACCTATTTGTCAATTTGAAAAACTCCATGAGGCAGAAATATTAGATAGGAAGCTGGTGACCCTATTTGCTTTTAACAGCATTGGGTATGAAATAGCTGAATCTTGTAACCATACAAGAAGTATATTATGAGACTGAAACATACAGCTGTGTTCAGCATTCTTGTAAAAATAGCTGGACAATATCACACATGCCAAACAAAATTATTATTCTTCATCTCATATGTGAATTCCAGCTGAAATGAGATAGCAGGATTGGATTGCACATAAAAATGAAAGAGATCACAGCCTAGTATTTTGTTTCCAAATTCATCATACAGGTAATAACACTGGAGAGGAGGAAAAAAGAAAGTCTTACCTTAATGTTACTAAAAAATATGTGTCTTTTGCAGTGCCTCTCATCTGAAGATCACAAAGATTTTTTTAACACTAAGCCTGCCTCCTCCTTGTTTTTGATGGTAATTGATATTAGTATTGAAATGTATAAAACATGCTACTATGATTCTTTGGACAAGAGTTTATATTGATTTTGTGTAGCTGTTGGTAACTTCATAACTCACAAAGAAGTCAGTGGAAACCAATACTGCACTCTTTGAATACCATCATCCGACTCCTGAGTGAGAAAGGTCCTAATTGTGGCCTTTCAGTACCTGTAGGTGACCTACAAGATGAAGAGAGACTCTACAAGGGCACCTAGTGACAGGGGTACAAGGGAGAATGGCTTCAAAGTGGAAGAGAGTAGGTTTAGATTAGATATCAGAAAAAGTTCTTCACTGTGAGGGGGTGAGGCACTTGAACAAGTTGCCTAGAGAGATTGTGGCTGCCCCATCCCTGGAAGTGCTGCCAAGGCCAGGTTGGATGGGGCTCTAGTGGAAGGTTTCCCTGCCCATGGCAGAGGGATGGGAACTAGATGGTCTTTAAGGTCCCTTCCAAGCCAAACCATGTTATGATGCTATGATTCTATGATTCTATTCAGCATGTGCAGGTCTCCTAAGCACGTTAACTTTTACTGTGTGCAGTCACTGCTCCACCAATAACATCGATTTCCTTGGATCTAGAAGCCTTTTCCCTTACACACACAATAGCTTCGTAATGCTTTTCCACCAAACTATTAACATTACTGCTTCTCCTTCACTTTCCCTAGATTATCCCAAGATTATCTTAAGATTCAAACATGGACACTGTCATTTTTTCTTTGCAAGTTACCACTTGACATCTGAGTAGCCCGTTTAGGATTTCTGCATTTTCCTAGCAAATGGGCGTATAGCATAGCATTTCCATTTTGCCTATGGTTAGGTTGAATTAGTCCATATTTGATGAGCACATAAAGACAGATACTGTGGTTCAGGTGATCTGAAAATTCCTGATGTGGTAATTTTGATCAGAGGGGCAAATGGACCCTTGGCCCATTCAAGAATTAAATGTTACTTCAAATAAAGCTTTCTTTGCTGCTCTGATAAAGTAAGGAAATCCACGTCCAAAGGAGAATCAGACTCTCCTTAATAACATGTGTAGAGGCATCTTGCAGCAGTTAACTTTTGCTAACCATGCGACCTTGAAAGAGGGATTGTTGTCCTTTCTTCTCTCATCATGTTTGACATGTCTTGTTTCCTTTTGCTCATTGCACAGGGCCTGCAATTAGTCTTTAAGCTCTTTACACCAAGGAGTGTCTTATGCAGTTTTATTTGCTGTTTAATACCAATTAAGATGGATTTGCTCTTCCTTTGCCATAGTTATCCAAGTCACTCTATAAATATTTGAAAACAAACATTCCATTCTCTGGGCTTCATTGTTTGTTTGGGACTGTTGTAACTGTTATTCAGGATGCTGTCTTAACTAAGGTTGAAAAAATTAAAAAAAGCTTGTGGGCTTTGTGGAATACTTACATGATGCCTAAATCATCTTGCCACTTAATCTGTTTGGGATGAGGGAAGGTTTTTGATTGAGTATTCTCAGCTGATTGACTTTCTCTAAATTTGGTTTTTTTTCAAAGCTTTCTTACACTAGCAATAAGCCTCTGATATCTAAACCACAGAGGAGATATTTTATTTATGCATATTCATAGGTGATTAAAGGAAATTGCACTTGTTTATTTGCCCATCTGAATTGTAATATTATCCATGTTGACTCTTGCCTTAGAAAAAGCTGCTTAAAACTCATGTGATACAAGGGCAGGAATTCCCTGTAGGTCTGTTCATAGTTAATTCTATTTTGAAATAACTCTTATGCACAAGAGGCCAGATTTATTTGATGCCATAAGAATAAAGATTCATACTTGTTATTATTTTACTGAAATGATTTTGTAATGCAAATTAAGCAGCTTTAGTATTCAATTACTTTTGTCCTAATATAAATTGTAAGATTAACATAAACATACTATAGCTTCAGCAATTGGTATCATAAAAATCCAGCCAATTTCAACAGCTGCAGTTAAATGGTATCCTGTGGTCCAAATACTGAAATCAAGGCAGTGGTAATAGAAATGCTTGTTTTGGACACAGTGGTGATAAACAGAATACCTCACAATGTCTGAGTCACTGTCATGAATAAGTATTTCTAAAAAATAGATAAATATACAGTAGATAGCCTTTGTAATACTGTGTTCTCACAGGTAAGAGACCACAGGTAAAGGGATTCCTCTGCATCACCATCATGCCCACAGTGCTGTGGGTACTTAAGCTATTCTGGCATCACCTTGTGATGAGGAAATGGATGGTGGAATAGCAATCAGCAAGAGCTGAATCCCTTCTGGAAGAGATCCCTTGCGTGCTGTCCTTTCATACTGTCTAAGCACAAAATAGATAACCTGGATCATACACAGGCTATATGATTTAGTTTTATTTTACTTTGGTTTGTTTCATTTATGTTATTTTTAACATCAGGGAGGACAAAAAAAGAGAGAAAGAGATATGGTTTTGTATTTGACCACAGTACCTCTAAATAAACATAGACTGCAGAGCATCTCAGCTGGAAATGTTGAGAAGCATTTGGAATTAATGTGGCAGCTACTGAGACTGCTTCTTATCTCTTTCTGAAGCTGTCTGGGGAAAGTCTGTGGCTGAAAAAAATGGGCCTCATTCTCCTATTTGCAAGAACTAGTAGGAGACAGAAGAAGTTAATTAAAAAGACCCCAAAAAGGTATAGTAAAAAAATATACATAGTGTAGTCATTACCTAGCCAAAGTAACCACTGTGAGGGGCTGGATTACAATCCTTTTCCCATTACTGATGTAGCTGGATGCTCTTTAAGGAAATAGAAGACCATCAAACCCTATTTTATGGACATGTGTTGAAGCTGAGAGGAAAGCAGAAACTACCCTTATAGCCTTGACAGTACTACAGCATTTGGATTTAGCTATTAGCTCTTCAGTTTACCTGAGATAATGCCTCAATTAAAGAGCTAGCAGAGCCAGGTCAGAATGAGAGTGACTAAAGATCACACTATGACTCCTCCTAAGCCACCACCCCAGCATGTGGCAGTTGGAGTGTCTCATTCCTTGGATCTGCTCCGAGGATCCTCACTCCACTTAGAAAAATGCAGAATTTAAATATTTCTCTATGTTTTTACCTCGCGCTTTACACCTGTCTCCTCACTCACAAATAAACATGCACATGACTCGAATGAGTTTTCTATAGTTCAAAGCAAGAAAAATCTCCATCGTGTGATTTGAGCATTACCTGTACAGTACATGAAATTTATACTGATATTCAAAACTTATGCATAATTAGTTGTATATCATAGTTTTTAAGCTATGTTGCTGTTCTTGCTGTTTCAATAAGTTACCAAACAGTGCAATCAAATTTCACAAAGAATAAATCCCTTTTGTTTTAATTTTACACAGAACTTGGACAGAGTTAAAGTACAAAGGATAATATGATCTCTTCTATGATATCTTCTACTTGATTTCTGTAGAAATGGAAACTGTGGAAAGTTGAAAGATGGAAACTATTAAGAGACCAAAAATTCATTCAAAATTAATTTGATTCCATATTATTACATTTAAATGAACTTTCAGTATAAACTAACTAGTTAGATATCCTTGTGTTTTTCTTCATTTGCTATGTAAAGTCCTTGATAAAACATAGTCCCTACGCTTGTCACTTTCTGTGATACTGCCCCAGCTCAGTTTGTCTATGAGGACTGGGAAGTTTTTGTATAGACATGGTATATGCTGCCAAGTCATGTAAATGCAATCAGAGTTCTGGTGAGGTTATTGCAATGACATAAGTAACTGAGGCATTGATGGATGAGGCAGTAACAGTAACAGAAAAAGGAAAAGGGGTTATCTCGACATCACTGGCATCAAAGATGGAAAGTATGGACCAGATTTTACATATGCACCATCCTGGACTTCCTCCATTTGTCTAGAGAAGCCAGTGAGCTGAGATTTGGGCTGCCTTGCCTTACTGAAAAGAATTTGGTGTGTCACCTTATTTTGCTTCATAGTTAAAAAAACTTTTTTATGGAACAGAAAATTTTAGCTTGTTGATGATAAAAGCACAGTACAATTTTCTACTTTCTAGAGTGGTCATCAACTTCTCCCTATCTTCAGACAGGGACAGGTAAACAGGGTGAGGCAGCTGTCAGTCCCACTGTAGTTCAGTACCACTCTGCTTTCATACTTTGAATACAGAGGACAGTTGCCTCATTGGCTCAGTTTAATGGACTGCTTGAGCTGGTGGCCCTTGTCATTACATGGGAAAGGACTTACACCTGTCAAATTCTTAGTCTGGATCAAGTCAGGGTCTTCCTCAAAACTATTCAACAGCCTCAAAATCTAAATTACAACAGTCATCCCAGTTTTTTACTTTCATGGAAGAAAAATACACAGTATAGGTATAGTCAGTGCTACAAGATGCTCAGGAAATGTGATTATTTGTATAGCGGCTTTTGCCATCACGCTTCATGCCCTTTAATCTGTCAGTATTATGGCAGGAAACTTTGAACATAGTTGTGGATCTGTCAGGTCACTGCCACACTTTTGTTGCATAGCCATGAAACACTGAACACCAAAGAAGCATCAAATTTGAAGATTTCACATTTTTCTCATTGTCCTCAACAGCAGTCCAATCTTAAGAAACCAAAATAAAGTCAGTGAACAAGACACTGGTACTTGCAAATATCCACTACTGCAATCTGATTTGACAGCCCTTCTGTTAGAAGCAGATTACAGGGATGGTAATAACAGAATTATAAACCATGTTTACCAAGAAAACCACTGTGTAGTGAATGTGTGAGTGCTTCTAAACCTTAGGCGGCATGGAAGTACCACAGTGACAGCTTTTGCCTTACAACCCAAGAGCTCATTTTAATAATTCATCTAAAATCTGGTCTGGCTGATGTCCAGTCTTCACAGAGGCTCCCTCACTTTGGGATGTGTGTCCTTAGTAGAAGGCTGACGCAGGCCGAGCAGTGAGCCCGTGTCCTGCCGCAGTGCCAGCAGAAGCAGCTGCCGCCGGGGCCGCCGAAGGGCTCCGCACGGGTGCGGATGTCAGCAGTAGCGCAGGAGGAGGGGAAGAAGTAGAGGCAGACCTTCCTGGCTGAGTTCCAGCAACACTTTATTCCAAGGTTGGAGCAGGGAGTGTCACTGAAGGGGTCAGAAGCAGAAAAGGCACTCTGATGATCCCACCAAGGATATTTGAGGGCCAAGAAAAAGTGGGGGGAAAACTACACAGAACCAATGGAAATGCGGGAAAGAGGAGGGATTGAGGGTACAATAGCCAATCACAAAACTCTGGGATGGTAACCGAAACACATGAACCAATAAAGCACCAAACTTCACCCAACTTTCTGGAAAGCATGCATATTAACTAGGGAACGTGAAGAAACATAAGGGAATCAACATAAAACTGGGAAGGGAGCAACCCGGGCTGGTAGGAGGGGATAAGCATGATTGACTTATCAATCTATCTCCTCTTGGGTTTCCTCCCACCATAGGATTTGAGGTCTTTCTGAAACCCACTTGGCCTGGGTGACCCCTACAGAAGGCAATGGGAACAAGCCACAGACTCTGCTCCACTGTGTCATTCTCTGCTTGTGAGTTTATCATCAGCTGTGATGTGCTCCAAACTTTATGCATTGACCATGACAAAAGGGCTATAATCAATTAAACTATCTGCTGACACTTTCTCTTAATAATTTCCTGAGTGGCAATGCTTCCAATCCTCTTATTTATTGCCCACGTTCCTGAGACACAGCCCCAACCTACTACTTTTAGTAAACTTCCCTCTCAGAAAAGAGGAATGCTTAGTTCAGGATAGGGGCCTGATGCACAAAGGTGAGAGGAGGAGTCCCTTTCACTGCATCATTTCCTGCCAAAACAGGAAAACTTGGTGAAGGAGCCTTCACCTGCCAACAGAGAAGAAAAATCTGTTTCAACCCTGCTATGAAGACACATCTTCACCCTGTGTTCACATTCCTTTCGGAAATGGGAACACTGAACTAAGGTCCACTGACTTTCAAAGGATCCCATTTAACCTTCTACGTGTCATTGCCTGACACATTGCACTTTGCTGGAAGATTCACTATAATTCATATAGTTTAGAAGTATAAAAATTATATTGAAGAGGCAAGCACACTCTGAGGTGAGTTGCCATCTGGACTGCAGATCACCTTAGTGTCCACTACACAGCTCAGAAATTACCACTGAGCCAAGGATGTTCCCTCTGGCACTGCCCTCACAAGTGTATAGATTGTATTCTTATCTCAAGCAGTATATTTGGGCTTCTTCCATTACGTGCAAAACAACACAATTACCCTAGGTTCTAATGAACAAATGACAAGTCCTGTTCAAGCTACAAATTAAATTTCAAACAGACATTGCAGGTTGCATACCTGCAGTTGACCTTGGTTTACTTTATAATAAGGTTTAGAAGTCTTGGATTTTGATCAAATGTATCATATAGCATTTGGATTTTACTCTGGTACACAGTAGGTCTTATTTCCTATTTTTAAATTATCCATTTAGCAAAAGGGGATTAACAAGGGAACTAAATATAAAGATGCCAAACTGTTGAAAGAGTTGGTTTATATGCAAAATGTTAGTTTATAATGCGATGAAGCATTTTAGTCTGAATTTCTTGGGATTAATTTCTCATGCAGGGAAGCTGCAAGCATTTAGACAGTAAAATTCCTATAGAGGCATTTTAAATCTCAGTCTAGCTCTGAATTTTGTACAAGTGGGCTGTCATATGGGAGTGTTTTGGCCGGGTGTTTTAATCTGATTTCACTGTGTGATGCGCACACAGTTACTTAGATAGGAGCCATACCAACCCCACTGGGGTCAGCCCAGAGATGAATATAATCCAGCTGTCTTGTGCTTCACAGTGACTTAAGACCTTAGCACTAGCCAGCAGCATTGGATGGAGGCCACTTAACAACTCAGCTCTCACAGCCAAGCACAAGGCTCTCAAAACCTGGTCCATTGCGTATGCGTCTGCCTCTTGTATTTGCAATTACACTGTGTACACCCAGGCTTCATAGATTCCTAGCACAAATATGTAAACAGAAAAAAATTGGGGAATTACCATTCAAATGAATGATTCTTGTGGGGAAGGGTCTTACGAATGCTGCTCAGTATATTGCACCTGCAAGCAAAGAGCATTCTACCTGCTGTCCAGTGCCAATAGTAATTCCAGGTTTAGTAAGAGACTGGGGAATTCAATGGACAGCACTCATGTGACTGAATAAAATTTTGAGCACATGAAACTATAGAACTATGTGTGTTTATGCTCTAGTCTTTGAGTCTGTGTTATCCATTTGCTCATTTCAAGGCAAAATAGGAAAAATAATTATGCTTTCGGCAGAAAAATACTAGAGCTGTAAAAATTTCCATTGATTAATCCAGAAATTACCCAAGAACTTGAAGCATTTGTTCACCATAACCTGTAATTTTGCTGATGGGCTGCAGCAAGTGTCTAGGAGCCAAAAGGGTTCAGCTGAGGTGACACAGTAAGTGCAGAAACATGCTGCTCCAAAGCTGCATAGAATTTCAACTCACATCGTTAGCTTCAAGGATAATAACTGTGAACTCCAGGGCAAACTTTCCTTATAGAGAACTAATGAGTTTTTTGCAATACCTCAGAACATCCTGTACCTGCTGTTGAGCTCTGAGTTAAACAAGCAGGAAGGAAAGTAAGTGTCATCTCTCTTGCCTTCTTCCAGTCCTGTGCTTATATACTACTATATAATAAGTCTTTTCACCTCCAGATAACACTTTACAGTTCTGAGTCAAATTGTTCCTCTCCACAAATCTAAAAAAGAACAATTGAATTGAGGCATTGTGGAGATTTGATGTTTTCTATGCCTTATATTCCTACTACTTCATTTCAAATGTATTATGTTTGTAGTGAGAATGGGGAAAAATATTCAAGAGATGGATTTTCTATCAAACTACAGTTTTATCAGAACCAGAAAAATAAGTAACAAATGCAGCTCTCTGTAAATTGGATTGAACCCTTTTTATATTTCATTTCAATTTATTATTTGCTTCTTTTTCATTGTGAATTGCATATCATAGCTAATTTTCAAAGTCAGCTGCATTATAATTCAATTAGTGCTTAGTGTATCCTACTCAGCATGCCAAAGTGAGATTAATTGAAATTACAAAACACAGCATTTTGACATAATGAGAGAAAACTGTAGTGGTGATTTAACAAAAATGCATTCCTGTTCTGTGGGAAACATCAAAATTTTGTCATTTTTTGAAAAGGAAATCTAATGCCTAAACTCTGTAATTATGTACCCCAGGGGCTATTGGGGGACATAAGATGTGTGTGACATCAGGTTTCTCATAATCAGCCAAAACTTACGCAATCTGATCTGCAGTTTTCCAATTTTGTTTGGGTGAAAATGCACACATGAATTGCAATTGTCACAGCTTGGAGTTGATGCCTTTCAACAGAAATAAAATGCATTGATCAAGGTTCCTCATGACTGCAATATGCATGCAAGCAAGGTCTTCTTGCTTGTGTCAGGTGTGTTTAGTGAGGCTTTTACCTTCACAGGATGCTAACCTATGCCATTTAGTCTGGGGATAAAGAGATATTAGCATTTTCCAGGGGGTCTGGAGAGGGTCTCTTACTCCAGACTCACAACCATGTGATACCTCCATGAATCCCACAGTTGTAGTTTTTGCTGTGGACCTCACGGCTGCAGCAGGTCTCACCACAGCTTTCCTTTCTGGCTGCATGCACACCTCACATTCCCCTGCTGCAGGCAACATCAACAGCTCCTGATGGAAGCTGCCAGAGCCTTGCAAAGGGCAGGCACAGTAAACAGAAGCTGCTCAAGCAGACCTCAGAGAAAGCATGTGAACCGCCTAATTCACAATAATGCATAGGACACATCCAAGATTTCTCCTTGAAAATCACATCCAGACAGTTATTACAATATGACTAAATACCCCTGAAAACGTAGGTTACAGCACATTGGTAAAGCCTTCTGGTCCACACTGTGACGTCTGGCACCGTCTGGTGGCTGAGGATGGCTTGTGTCCATATAACCTCTCTGGATCAGACTGGACATTTAACCAGGGTCTTCCATACATCTCACATCATACCTGTGGGTACAAGTGTGTATCTAGCAACCTACACCATCTCAAAGCTCTTTCCCTGGCCCTGAGAACTGGCTACGCTCTTGATTTTCTAACCTTTTTGTAGAGTGTTGTAGCACTCAGACTACTGGGAACAGAGCCTGTATGTGTTTCTGAATTTTGCTTAATAGTAATTTCTGTTAACATTAGATAGTCTAACCAAAAAATTGTGCAGGTGACTCTCCAACTGCTTTAACACTCAACATGAGCAGGGTGCAAAATCTGGTCTCATCCCTTCACTTTTGGTGCAATACTTGGACTCCTTCCTGTGTTATTTAGTTTAAGAGAAGCTCTGAGGCAAAATTACCAATTTTTTCTTTTACATTTAATTTCAAACTGTCTGCTGTAATGCAAGTGCTCTGTCATTATTAACTGGAGTGTTTTCTGTATACTCTGATAACTTCTCATACACCTTTGGATGGGTCTAGAGAACTTGAGGGTGGCCACAGGTATATTGTTGTCCTGCAGAAATACTGGTGTGCTGGAGGAGAGGTGACAACGTATGAACAGGCAAACCGTAGGTGGTATAATCTACCCAGCAGAGCAGAAAGCACCTCTGGACCAAAGCATTCCTGAATCCACGTGCCATTTTCATGACAGAATAAATACTTTTTTCACCTCCCAAAGAGAGCTGAATGCACTAACAGAGATTCAGTGAGGATGCCATCAGAGCCCTGACCTCCTCCCAGGAGCAAATAGGAGAGGTCATTTGTTTGTCAGTACACCTCAGGGAAATTCCAGGCTAAATTAAAAAAGCAAGTTTGGAAGAATTTTTATCCTTTCCACAGCAGACTACAGAGATTTCTGTTTCCCCTCAGAGCATTAGAATGGTGAGAGTGATATTAAAATGGTGCATTCATCCACAGTGTTCTGGTGTGACCCTGTATGTACAATTTTGCCATGCTTCATAAAACCGTTCCTAGATTACACAAGTCTAGAGAAATGCTGATTAAGCTGCACAGTAAATCTGAGCCTGAAATATGAATAATTAACCACTGCAGAGGCTGCCAATAACTGCAGGGCAAGAGCTTCTTTTAATTTTCCTTCAAAAGCTGAAGGAAGCAAAGTTTGATTGTGATACTTCAGCCAGCCACAAAAGAAAACAGAGTATAGTATTTCTTTGCTTTTGAAATAACATGATGGAAATTATCAGTGTCTGCTTTGTGAGACAGAGAATTCTAAATCAGGATTCAAAAGATAAAGAATAAGTAACTGTTATACACATATGTCTTAGAGTAAGAAACAATAGTTTGAAGACAAGAAAAAGAAGTTGGGAGTCAAGAGAAACAGAACTGCAGGAGGATGGGGGAATTCCAGCTTTGTTTTAGACAAAGGACCGCTGTGGGATCTTGGAAAAGCCACATCCAAGTGAAGTGCCTCAGTTCCTCATTATATTCTAAAAGCTAATGACAATAAAGTTATATAAAAGAATTATATAATGTGCAAATATACATTATTCTCTAAGTGTATTGGCTATTAAATATGGAAACAATGACAGTCAGCAATATTTCTTCAGGACATGCTGCATTTGAGCCTGTAAGACTCATACACTCAATGGATAAGCATTCTCTCCTCTGGTTCCTTTCTTACTGTGAGACCAAATCAAGACGTAATTAAAAATATCAGTGGTCTGCACTGTAGCAATATCTTTCAATCAGTGTACATGATGAGGTAGCAAAGGGGGACAGATTTTCAAAGACAAATATAGACACTAGTCTGGCTAGATTTTCCATGGGTAGATATGATTTTGTTTACCTTTTGGAGTTCATAAAATGGCAGTCAGTACTTTTTGAGATTTGTGCAATACAATCTCCAGATTTCTGGAAAGCCTTCCAGATTTATCCTAGCACTGTTGTACAGAAAATATACAGGTAGAGACTGAAAGTGCTGAATGTAGTGAATATGTAGTGAAATATCCTTCCTGTGGTGAACGGATTTATGTGATAAATGCCTATATTGAGTAGCATGTAAATTAAGATTTGATCTGTTATCTGTTCTCATACTAAACAATACTTTTCAGTAGTCTTTTCAAATATCAGTAGGCTTTTCAATTTATTGCTTTAAAATCTCTGTCATAATGCTTTCTAATACTGCATATATATTGAGAGAAAGACTCAGATCCCTCAGCATCAGGTTCACAGCTGAGGCATGCAGTAGAACACTAAATTGTTTCTTCTCATGCAAAATCCTCTGTTATAATTACATTAAATTGTGTTAAAACTACATCTACAGGAAAGCTGAGGATATAATGACTTGCTCATGGTGAGACTAAGTTGTCACTTCCTATTCTGTCCAGATGGTTAAGTGACTGAAAAATGTTAATTGTTCAATATCCCACATGAAATGAGATGTGTGGTCTCAGACTGCTAAAGAAGTGTTTCACATTACAAGAACACCAACTCACTTGGCACTTTCTGGAAACTTTATTGTCAGCCTCAGCTTGTATGCAAATGCAGGGATGCAGAGACTGACCGAGCAGCTATTAGGATGATGATGGCATGTATGCAAAGAGACCCTGAAAAAGCAATAAGCAGATGGGAATTAAATTGCTACTGTTTATTTTATATCTGGTTCATGAATTAATAAAAGGCTTTTTAGGGCTGGAAATACGCTATCTTTGGCTAAAGGATAGTTTGCTTCAGAAAGGAAATCACATTTAGGAGAAAACAAAAGGAGACATCAAAGCATTTGGGGAGATTCAGCTCTGGGATATGTCACAGAATTGAGTGAGAAAAATCCGCCTGTACTGACAAGGGAATTCATTTGGGAAATTGGACATTATGGTCACATTTACCCTTTAGGTATATAAAAAGTTGATAATTAGTTGTGAACAAATTATTTGTGAACTCTCTATAATTAATGGAGAAAGAAAGAGAACTGAGTCTTTCTATCCTTAACACTTCTGTCTCTTTATTAGCTACAGAAGAAACCTAAATGGTGATTCACTGTAGGTAGTCTGAGGGTTTGGATTAGTCATGTTTCCATGGCTAATGTTAGGAGAAATTGCTATAAATCCTTCTTTTCATGAAGTAGCATTTTTTATCAAATGGCCTTTGTTCTCATTTCTCCTCACAGAATGCTGGAATTGTTCACTGGGGGACACCAAGCCTCAGTCTGCCCCTGCCTTCAGAGCCCTCAAGCATCTTGGCCATCAGGCTATGGCAGGGAGCAAGACTGCTCCCACTGCAATGCTAAGGGAAAATTATGAAACAGAACTGGGAAACATAAAATAAGTAAAGCAAAAAGTAATTTAACTTCAAAATTCTATTCTATGTATATATTGTATTTTCTATAGATTCTGTAAAAATTCACAGTTCATCTGAAAAAAACAACAGATATAAGAGAGTATTTTTCATTTTTCCTAGTCATGACCCATGGTGGGGTGAACCTGAGAGTCTCTGGCTACTAGTGGATAAAGAGAAAAATGGAAAAAATAAGACATGTATAAAGTGTCTGACTCTTGATCTGTCCTCTCAGTTACAGCAGCAATCAGTTTGAATATTTCCTGAACCAGACATTGCATCTGGGTTACTTATGGATGTATTCCCATGAATTTCTCTAAAGTCTGGTTTTGTCCATTTATATTTTTGGCATCCGCAACATCTTGTGGAAATTACCTCACAGTGCAGTTATGCAACAATACAGAAAAGTGTTTCCTTCTGTTTATTTTAAACTCACTACCTGATAACTTTATTGCATATGTGTCCTCCTGAGTTCCCATGCTGCAAGAGATCCAACAAGTATTCCCTGTTCTCCACAATAAATTTATGCAACCATCATATTTCTCTAAGCTGTTCTTTCCAAGATGAAGAGGTCCATTCTATTTAGTCTCCCTTCATATGGAACACATTGTCTATATCTATCTACCTCATTGCCTTTCAGTCCTATTCCAACTACTACAATATGGTATTTTTGGTAGGGGGTTCTTTTCCCACAAAAACAGCTAATACTCAGAAATGGTGTCCTGTTTTTATATTAGTACATCCCAAAATTTTCATATGAATGTGCTTCTCTTCAGCCAAAGCATTTAACCACCTCCAAGACTAAATCCTCAGGAACTATGTATGACATACAGTAATAGAAAATCAGTTCTTTCATATCTCATGTGGTTGCAGTTGTATTTTATTGAGGATTTTGCTTGTAACTGTCTTTTAAAATTTTTAAACATTATGAAAATTATCTAAGAGATTTAAAACTTGAGGTAGCCTAGTGTGCTGTTCATTCTGAGTATTCAAGACCTTTTGAGGGTGTGTTGATTCATCCAGATTTAGATATAAAGATGGGATCTGCAACAGATGTTTATGCTAATATTTAATGTTAGTGTATCATTTCTACATCTCTGCTCTGCCTAATGCATAAGAACAGCCAATTTTGTCAACCCCATAAAATGTCTTATCAGAATCTATCACTTCCTGTGGTGGCAGTGCTATTTATAAGTGAATTAGTGAATGCAGAAAAGAAAGAAATAAAAGAAAAAAAAAGACAAAAAAGGGAAGAAAATAATAATTAAAAATAATATTTTCATGTTATTTATCCAGAAGATACATTTCAGGATGGAAATATGTACTGGCAAATGGACTAGGTGTGGGATTTGTATCATTTACTGGAACCCTTCTAGTAGCATAAACAAGAACTTCATCAAACTCACACTTCAGAGTCTCAAGGCTGACCTCACATGCTCTTTGTATCAACAGATGGGTCTCTCTGACTCACACTTGTTCCGTGTGCTCGGGAAGCATTCTGCCTTAGCAAGCTGGGACCCCAAGGAACTACAGAAACCAGTCTGTGAGCTGGAATACATTTCTTTTTGATGTTTGTTGCAGATGAAAGTAGCAAGTTCATGTGGTTTGGGGGAATGCTGCTGATGGTATTTCAAACAAAGAAAAAGTGATAAAGAGTTCAGGAAACGTCTCTCGACATCTGATTTCTCAGATTTTGAGTTTACAGGATGTGTCAGGTGTACCTTTTGGTGTCAGTAAAGGTTTTTGCCCGTGATTTTTCTTTCCTTTTTTGAAATCTACTTATTTTAATTCAGTAAGTAAATCACCAAGCCAAAGAAGGGAGATAAAATACTTTAATGTTGGCTTTTTGGTAATTTTTGTACAATATAGATTCTTGTGTCATCAGAACTGTGTGTTCTGGTATAATTTCTCATGACATAACAAACAGCAAACAAAAAGAAGTAGAAAAAAATGAAAATTAAAACAAATAGAATTAGTATCTCCGTGAAATTATACTTTTTTCCCCCCACAGGTCAGTTGCATTTAAGTAACAGAGACATTTTACATTATCAGAGTTGTAAGAAGAGATCTTGACACATGTGTTCAATCTAGACCACATAACTACTCCCTGATTGCCAGTCACGTGCTAGACATCAGTTGTCTTGGTTGTTATCCTTGACTTAAGAATAAAATTGTGGTTTAGTACTTAGGGATTCACTATGAAAAGCATATTCAATCTGAGAGGCCATATGGATGATTTGTGAAGATTAAAACTTATTATATGAGGTCCTAGGTTCTGTTCCTGCAGCAATCCATGACCTTCCTTTTAGCTTATTTATAAAATATGATAGCAGTTCATACTCAAATGTCTCCAGCTTAGAAGGGAAGCATGGATTTATTCAGTGTAAGTGGTAAGTGCATGAAAATAAAAGCCAGGGTCACTAGATCTGACCAATATAAATCCATGCCCTCAAGAACTTTTCCCATCAAATAGGAGAGAGTAAGTAGTACTGCCTTTCTTCTTCCCTGCTGTAACAAGAAAGGATTCCCTAAAAAATACCATATTGCTCAGGTGAAAGCCCAGTGTTTTAACAGGCCCACACAGGGCTGTGCAAAACAAATCACCCAAGTGACCCCAGTCCTGCAAGCAGCCCAGTGCTGCTGCCCTCAGCATTTCCCACTCACTGCAGTGCCTCAGCTGCTGGCATGGCACAATCCTCCTAAGCCTCACAACAAGTTCAGATATGGAGGGAGTCCCCACAAACTACGCAGGGAATCTGTCTGTCCTACATTGACTTATAAATTTCTTTTCCTTCCCACCGAAAGAAGCAATTAACTACTTTGCAAGCATGTTTTATAGAAAAAAAGTTGTTTATAAGACCTGATAAGTCTCAAAAGTGCATGCAAAGTGCACCCAGTCAAGAATGAGATTCCAGAACTCCTCTTTCTGGAGAGGTAAGCAAAAATTTGAGACATAGATCAAGGTAAATTCTTTACAGGAATGACAAAACTAGACAGACCTGTTTTGGGTTTGCTCTGCCACTCTTAAGTACCTTAATGTGTTATAGTTAATATGGTAATTCTTCAAGTAGGAGCCTACATTTTCTTTATACTTAATAAAGAAAAACAGGTACCTCAGGGGACAGATTCATTTTGCCCATCTTTAAACATTCTTCCTTGCATATATAAGCAACTATGTGACTCCCCTTACAACCATTACTTTATTTGGTGCTTAATATAGTGCTCAAGTTAGCTGACAAATTCAATGGGTTGTACCAAGAGAAACACCAAACAATATTGAAATGTTAAATTCTAGGGTCTGGGAGTGTTTTTTTTTTCTTTTATATTTAAACAAAAACCCAGACGGGAAACACCTGTTAAACTGAAATCTTTTGCAACAACTTTACGTGGGGTATCTAAAGTGTCCTCATGATGATAAATGTGATTTTTAGTCTATGATAAATCTACTCACAGTGGATAGATTATCTCACTTACTATAGCCAGAATCATTCTCATTAGGACAAAGGGTGACAGAGATCATCCACTTTAGAACAAGTTCATTTTGACTGCTTTATTTTTATCTCTTAACTAACACAAACATATTTTCATCTATGTCCTATATCCTTTTGACCTCTTTTTTGCTTCTTTAGTTTAGAAGTTACAGGAATTTTAAAAGTGTACTTTTTACTTCAGAGCTTCTTTGACATCCCATAAAGTAAGTGCTGATTGGAGTTTTAATTAAGTAGGATGAAGGCAAAAGAGGCTAGAGTATTAATGGGAATCACTAGGTATGCTTATAATAATGGATATCTAATAGGCTACAAAATTTGCTTCTTTACAAGAAATCTATGCTGATTGTCTCATCAAGTGAGTTCTATTGTTTGTTCAATGATAATATTATAGCCTTTTAAATCCTGCTAGGATTTGAGCCTAGAGATGCCAAAGGTGGAGTGATTAAAGATTGCTTAATGTTCTAAACTTCTAGATACATTAAGCCAGAGGGGTTGGATACAAGAAAATTGGCAGAAAGTAGATATGTTTGCAGTAGAGTCCTGAGATTTCTGCTGCTGAAGAGATGGACTGACAGTGTGTGTGTGCACATGCAAAAATGAGTGTTTCAGAGAATCCGGACCTGAGGTCTTTTTTGTCTCTGTCATCTCTCAGAAGATACCCCTGCACATTCTCTTACTCAAGGATATTTGTAGATATTCATATTTGTTCTCACCACCACTGAGGAAGTACTCATGCACAGCACTAATTTTATATTCTCTTTGTTTCTTCTTACCGACCTCCATCTCCTGTTAGAAACATACTTGTTGCTTTTCCCATCATCATAAGTCTGATGACTTTTATACTTTTACAGACCTTTTTACATTAGTGTCATATTTTAAAACTTCAGGTAATTAATTAAAATGCTTTTTCAGAGTGGAAATAATGTTGACCTTAATCCTCTCTACAAGGGACAGAAAGCTGGAACTAACATTTAGCAGTCTGAAATTTTCATTTGGAGCCTGAAAAACTCCTTTGCAACCAATGGTAAATTTCTCGTTCTCAAGTGGGTTTTGGAACAGTTATAAAATGTGAATTTTTTGTATGAAAGTCAATAGTTTCCTCTGGCACAGGGAAGTTCTGCATCCATTTCAATCAGACATGGTTTGAAGGAGCTTTCCAACTTTCAAAAAATTTGTACATAAGCTGGTTAAGGCAAAATTTGTCCTCTGTTGTGTAAACCCAGCTTTTTCTTCAGCTTCCTGTTCTAAAAAACTGAGTTAAATCTCCTCTGAACAGTGCCCTTCAGTTGTGCTTACATGCAACTGAGTGTAGGTCCTACCAAAGCATACGAAGAGATTAAACCTGTCATACAAAAAACCTACTGCTCCCTGTTTTCAAGGGCATGCTGCTTTTTCAAAGTACAGTTTCTATCAGATGTTCATTCTTTGTTTCTTTCCAACCTAACCTTGATCCAGTCAGTGCAATGGCCCAGTTGTGAGCTTGTTAGGTGATGTTGCTTATGTTTTCTGACAAAAAAGCTTTAATCTGGGAAAAAAAATTCTGAGGGTATAATAAGAAAAATAAACTTACAGTCCAAGGGTCCAATATTTAAATTAATTTCTTATCTTCATTTTTATGACAGCAAAGCAGATGCTCCTTAAAGCAACATAGAAGTTAAAGATGAACATATTTTTAAATGGGTGCTTTATTTTCTAAGGAGTACTGCTGCTATTTTATAACTAAAAGCAGTACCGTGAAGGTAAAATTGCAGACATAAATATCCAGCCGTAGCTAGTGTTTCGCAGTACTTTCTTCACAGTTCTTTGATGGTTTTCTTTTTTTTCCCCTTTGAAATATGGGACTACTATGGCCAGCATTGCAATAAGATTGTAAATATTTTTTAAATCCCTCAAGTTTCATGAACTACTGCAAAAGTGTTCAACGAGCAAAGGAGGCTCTCAGAGCAAAGGGGGTTCTCAAGTTCCCAACGATATGAAATTTGCTGTGAGCTTGTAAATAAATTCAAGTGGGAACCAAAATGAAGACACAAATCAATGTCCCCAACCTTTGTCACCTGAATGAAGAGCATATTAAGTGCTTTAATAATTTTCACTGTTTCACCTACTGTGCAGCTACTGGTGTTATTAAAGTGTCCTAAATAACAAATCAGTAAACAGTTAAAAAAAATAAAAAATTCTGACAAATTTTTATTTGTGTGAAAAAATATGAAATTTCTACTAAATCCATAATCCTGACATTTCACTGTTTTCTCCACATTACACTAGTGAAAAGTGATTTATAGTTCCATATTTCTGTGCAATGGGAATACATGTATTCTTTATATATAAAGATATACACACTGAAAATCATCACATTTGAATTTTCAACAATATTCTATTTTAACACTTATGATGAAAAAGATTAACTTTCTACAAATCTTTATTTTTTAAATAACTCAGAGATCTTTCTCAAGAAATTTTAACATTAAACTGCATTTTCTTATAACCTAGAGAGCCAATGACTACATTTTCATTAACTGAATTAGTCTTCCCGTGTGCAAAAAACATGCATTTCCTATTGACCCTCAGAGTGAAATTTGTTGCAAAGACTTCTGGAATATAGAATTTCCTGGGAAGAACAGTAATCAGGAAAAACAGGGATCAGAACACTTACTTCTGCTAGGAATGTATTACATCAGGAAAATTTTGCTTGGTGTTTTGCTGAACTAATTTGGGCAATTCATGTATTCTGGTTTACCTTGTACAGATAAAAGTGAACAGAATATTTATTGGAAATTTTCCCTCATGAAAAAGTAAAAAAATAATTGAGATACATGCAAGTTTTTCTCTGTTATTCTTCTTTCTTAGAAACTGCATTTTTTCTTAGAGAAAATACTCTGAAGAAGACTTCAAATATGGGTAAAATCTGGATGCAATGGCAAGCACCTTGCTGCAAGCAGGCTACAGAGAGTACTCTCCACTAAAAGAACAATTTATTTCAGCTCTGTTCCCACAGCCCTTTGAAACCACAACCACCTGCAAAGAGAGCATCAAGTGTGACTCTGCACCAGAAACCATCAGAGCCACCACCTGGCAGCCAGCCGTTGTTATGTTCCACTGCTGCAGATCTGCAGGAATCTCGGACTTCAAGCCCTTTTTTGTCCCCCCTACCCCTCAATAGTCTGTCCTTTCAAAATGAAAATTATTCTTTCTAAAACCAGAGTCTCTGTTTGAGAAGACTGAAGCTGAAGCCTCGAGAGAACATGTAGGAAATTCCTTGGCTGGTGTAGATACTCATCTGTTAATTAGAAAAACCAGGTCAGGAGGGAAGAGTGGAGCTTTTCATCTTTAAAAAGCAAATTGTGACATCACTAATGGCAGGAATCTCTGGATATTAAATGAGGGTGACACAGAAGAATGGTAAAATTGGTCTTCAGAGGAGTTTTGCATTTCATTTCTATTGTACTGAATTTAATTTTTTTTTCATTTACTAAATAAAAATTGAAAGACCTGCCACTTGCAGGTGAATCAATAAATGAGCTGAAATGAATCAAAATGTCATTCATTCATTGCTTAAGATTCTCCTGACAAATAGCCTTTCCTTCACCTGTTTTATGATTCTAGGGTAGATAGAACTCTGTCCTAGAATTAGTTATCCCAAAAAGTGCACTTCTTTCATCCCTGAGACAACTCACTATAGTCTCTCAAGGAATAAATCCACATTCAATGTCATTGCAAAACATCCTTTGCCTGAAGAAAACTGTTCTAGCTACAGCACAGCAAAGCCCAATAAATTTGATCTTTTCTTATCAAGGTGATCAAAATGAAGTTTGCAGGTGACAAAATACATTTCAATAATTAATGTCTACAGGCTTCAGAAGACGTGAAATTAGGATGTGGAAAAGCAAGAAAACAGAGAAGTTTTGCCAATATATTTAGTCTCCCACTGTTGTTTTCATTTCTTACATAGCAAGTGCAGTTGTGATTCTGATGCCTGTGTGAAACTGATACCATCTATGACTCAAAAGCTCTAATGAATGACTCACCAGTGCTGAGAATAGCTACCAAAGGGTCACTCTGGGACTGTAAGGTTCCTTTCAGGAAACACAGAGAATAGAAATGTGTATCAGTTCCTGCTTGACAGCAAAACACTCTGAACAGATAAAAGGGAATTTCAAATACAATTTTTACGTAAAATTAAAATTATTTTGTTATAAAATAAAAGCAGCATACATATAAACACAAAAAGATTTTTAACCAAACTGTTTGTTATGGTTTAACCCCAGCCAGCAGCTTCAGCCCCGGAGACCCACTCACTAGCCTCCCTCTGGTGTTACACCCTCACAGTGGGATCAGGGATAGAATTGGAAGGGTAAAAGTAAAGTATCTCGAGGGCTGAGATAAAGAGAGTTTAATTGGTAAAGCAAAAGCTCCACACACAAGCAAAGAAAAGCAAAACAAAAAAAGCAAAACAAGGAATTCATTCACCACTTCCCATGAGCAGGCAGGTGTTCAGCCATCCCCAGGAGAGCAGGGCTCCATCACATGTGATATCACATGTGACACTGACTTGGGAAGACAAACACCATCACTCCAAATGTCTCCCTACGCACCTCCCTTGTCCTTCCCCCAGGTGAGCATGATGCCGTATGGTCTGGGTTATCCTTGGGGTCAGCTGGGGTCCAGGGTTCTGGCTGTGTCCTGTCCCAACCCCTTGTGCATCCCCAGATCCTCCTTGGTGGGGCAGCACAAAAAGCAAAGAAAGCCTTGATTCTTTGCGAGCACTGCTCAGCAGCAGTAGCAAGAACATCTCTATATTATCAACTCTATTATCAGGACAAATCCAAAACACAGCCCCTTACCAGCTATCGTGAAGAAAATTAACTCTATACCAGCCAAAACCAGCACACTGCTACTGAAGTGTTAGGAAAAGGAGATCTGAGATCTTAGATTTTGCTTCTATAGATGTTTTCATTTCACAAAGGACAACCTGGAATGTGGAATTAGATCTATTATGAAATTTATCATTGGTATCTTATTACTCAAGAAAATACTGCAAAATAGAGCCAAAAACTTTTCTGAATTTTATTATATATTCTGACATCAACATGGCTTTCTGTATAGCTGACAGCATCAAAATGTAGAGAGAAGTGAACGCCATAGGATGTGGACTTGGACATTGTGAAGAAGAAATTCAACTGCTTTGTTCGAGAGTTGGTGGTGCTGGAGGAAGACAGACTACATGCATTTTCTCTTGAGATGGAGAATCAGATAAGATAGAAATGAATAATTTCTCCTGATAGGACAGGAAATGAAGTTTGGACTGTGGCAGATCCTGGGGTAAACAAGAAAGAATGACTGCTGTAAGAAATTCAGCAAAGAGCAGGAGGAGGAGAGAAGAGGAGATGAGAGATGTTCAATCTGGAAGTCCTGGGGTGGGGGAGGAAGAGAGGACCAAAAGGAAAACAATGGAATGAAGTCCCAGTTCTCTACTGCTTGGAAGCCATGGAAAAGACAAATGGGCTGGCTATATCAGATGAAATTTCATGTGATATATTAGGTCATGCTTTGATTATCAAGCAAAAGTCAGCACTTAGTGGACATTTCTCAGTAAAGGCTTTAAGGCCATAAGGAATCTATCAGTGTTGGATAGGACTGAAGGTCAGATGAAACCACGAAAATGACTGAGTAGAAGTCGAAGAGATTAACAATCACCTGAATGAAAGTTGACACCGCAAAAGATTAGGCAGAGAGATACATTATCTCATCACAGCATGGCTACAGGTTCTTTGAAACAGTAGATCTTTTCCATCTCAAACATACTCTCTAGGGCCTGGTACTTCCCTTTGACTCAGAACTGATACCACACCTCTGATAGCTTATTACTGTTACAGCTGAGCACCTAAAGCTGTAGGATATAAAAAGCAGAGCCCTGCCTTTAGCTCTCCACAAATCCTAATGCATTCTTTCATTCATTGAGAGTCTGTGGCTGTAGCAGGCTGTGATCTCTGATCTCTGACGATGAGCAAGCTCCTCTGACTAGAAGGCCTGAAAAGGCAATGACAGCCTAATAGAATTTTATGATTGCATTTTGAACATTTCCACTGTGAGCAGAAGGCTCCTGACTCAGATATATTTATCTTCTGCTTAAAGAGCAATAAAAAATTACAGGAAAGAATCAACAAGTCATGGCAGAAATAACTCAATACCTCTGCTATGTTTCCTTCTGCAATATTTTCACATGAAATTAACTTACTGAAATACAGTGAGAGTAATTTGGGAGTTCTGAAAAAGAGGCCAATACTTCCCAACTTGAATGGATGGTCAGTCTGCATTTCTAAAAAGGAGATTTTGCTCCAAGTATACCAGTTCTGACAATGAACGAATGAGCCAAGCAGGGTAAACTGAACTTTGAAGGAATATTGAGGACAGGAAAAATTCTCTATGAGATTGTTCTGAGACAAAATAGCTTCCCAAACAAAGCATCAGGAAATCTGAGCAAAGCCTGTGAGCATGTGCCCATACTGAGGCAGAGCCACAGCACATGTTGGAAAGGTCAGGCTTTGCATCCCTTGGTTTAAGAGACTTTTGTTTCAGCCATCTAACCCAACAGTGCCTGTTTATCAGGAAAGCTAAAATAAACTTTAATTTACTAAATCACAGACTTTGTTTTTAAAATGCGCTCATGAGTCTTTGTACAGCACTTGGAGAGCCTTGCTTGGCTGTATAAGCACAAAGTGTTATTAAATCAATCAGCATAAAATGTCCTTTACCTCATTATATTTTATAGAGGTAACTTTTTATTATCATCTGATGGCAGTAAAACATGACACAGCTCATCTAGCATGCTGGGGCAAGGTCTTGATTGAAGTTGATTAAAGTTTTTTCTGAGTGAGAAGTGAATAAAAATTGAGTTAAGAGAATTTGATTTCCTAGTAAGGCATTAGGAACATATATATGAAAACTAAAAATGGTATTCTTCTAATGTATAGGTTGCTAATGCCTTAGGCTCAATTGACTCCTTCTAATAGGGTTATTAGTTCTCCTAAATTTCAATTAATTCAGATATTTTTTCTTATTACTCTAACTGTCCTCTATGTACCTCCCTCATTCTGCCTTTTTAATGTAACTACCATAATTATTTTTACGATATAGTGAAATTTTTTTCAGGAATAGTGAGGATAATTAGTATCATTACTGATACCATTGAATGGAAAATAAATAAACATGTGATGAAGACAATTTTGCAAAGAGAACTTATTTCATGAGGAAACTGTGTCCTCAAGAACTGATTTGTAATTTTATCCTGTGAAGCACTAGCTTTGGAGGAGTTAAAGAGCAGTTAAATACTGGAAGAGCAATGGGAAGAGAGGTCATGATACAACTGTCACCCGTTGGATAAGACATCAGTGACCTGGGCATCTCTTCCAGACATCAGCACATAGCTAGGGACATCTCTAGCTGAAGAAGGTGAGCTAAATCAGGGTCCATCCCACTCCACATTTCCTCTTTCACTTGCTGGTTTTGTTTTTTTTTTTACATTCTAACATAAGTAAATTTTGTGTTTTCTGTTTTAATGCATTGTCATTTAAAGCACTTCTCATCTTTTTGCCTACACAACATTACTCTGAGTAAATGCCAAAGGCTTTCCTGACTTTTACCATGCAACTGAATATGTTTTTCAACTATGGGAGTTTCCCTCCAATCCTGCTTAATGCTTTTTCCACCATCCATCACTGCTTTCTGTGGTACTGGAAGTATATGTAATCTAAAAACTTAAATTAAAATATTTTTTGTGCAATAAACTGCCTTTTGGTCTCACCTCTCTCCAGTAATTATTAATTTTATAAACCCCTCATAGAGATATTTTATTTTGAGAAAAAAGGAAGGAAAACAAGTTAAAAATAACTAGCAGCCAGCATCACCACAGCAAATGGTTTCTACAGAAAACTCAAGCCACATAGAAATCCCCTAAGTAGGGCCAAAAAGAGCAGCATAGGCCACTGGGAGTAGAGATACTACTCAGTGCAGTTTTGGGGGAAAGTGGTGCAGAAGGGAGCACATCAAAAGCTGGTGAATAAATATTTTACAGAGCGGTCTGGTGGAGTCTGCAGTGTGGTGGCTGGAGAGAGGAGGTTCTTGCTATTGGTCTGTTCCAAAGGTCACAGCTACATCAGTGTAACCAGTCTGTGTGCTGCAGGCGAGTAAATGCTCCCACCCAAGTACCCCAGGCATGCTGCTCTTCTGGCCAAGCGTCCCTGCGCCAGCCCAGCAGTGGGATGCTGTGATATATGAGGATAAAGCACCCATGTTGGCTGAATAGCAGCATTAATCGTGGGGTCCCCAAACTGTACTATGAGATGAGCTTGCCTTCTGTTTCAAAATTATATTCATGACAACAAATCTGTTAAACTCCTCCGCTGACATGTTTTACTTTCCCAGGACGAGAACATTGTGAAGACTGCTTTTTGGCTCAACTTCAATTTTCATGACAGATTTCAGGCAGTGACCTAACCTAACTCCCTTTACAGGAAGAAACATGGAGATTCAAATGAGCTACAGGAGCTTATTGATAAATTGGCCACTGATATTTAAGAGAATAATGCATTTTCTGTTTATAAAAGACCATTCAGCCCCAAGTCTAGGTTGAATCCTTGTGCATCTTTAAGGGAAAGTTTCCTTTATGAATTAGAAATCTGCTTCCGAGGAAGAAGAGAGACTTGATGTGGAAGCTACAGACTTTTACTGCTAGCATTTCTCCCAGGGGCACCCTACAGCCAGAGCCAGCTAAAGATGGCCTAGGTCACTGGTAATAGGTAGCAAACCTTTCCATCCTACAGCTATTTTGAACACTCCTCAGATCAGGACAGGGAAAAACATGGGACTTTTATCAGATAGTGGTTTGATGGTGAACTATCGTAGACTTTACTTAACAAGTTAACTTTACTTAGTCACTTTTTCCAAAACACACATGGTGTTCACAGGCAGACCTCTCAACTCACCAAGGAGATATAAAACTTTACTAGGCGAATAGAGAAAATAATCTTCCACAGTTTAATGTCAAAGTCAAAGCAGGGAATTCTACAATATTCCTGCTGGGCCAATTCACTCACTAAGGGGTGAATCACATTTGTCAAGCCAGTCAATAATACAATTGTGATCAGCAGTAAACTTAACAACTTCTGCCCCCTTCACCCTGAGAGATCTCCTGTCTGCTCTCCAGAACACAGGAATCATTTCTTCTCTGGGCTGACCAGGGCTGAAGAATGTCCAGCCTGTGAGAGCAGGGGAGACAACACCTCCTGCAGATAAAAACAACACAGCCAAGAGGAGGTGAAGGAAAGGAGCAGAACTTGTACAGAAAAATCTCCCTGATCCATAAATGCCAAGCACATTTCCATAGGTCTGAAACCTTTGTCTTTCAACACTTGATGTCTCCTCTTCTGCCATCCTACTCCAGGACAACAGCTAATTTGAGTAATGGGGGATGGAAAAAACAGTCCGAAGCCCAAGCTGCTGCTTCTTTCTCCTCTATTCACCAAACACGATGGCTGCACATGAGCTGCACGCTCAGCCCAGTGGGATTAGTTAGACTGCACTGAACTCAGGCAATTCACAGCTTTGTTTCCATGAAAACACAAAGCCATTGTGCATCACCTCAGTCTTTTTGCATACATTTTTTGTTTTAATTTATAAGGACACCCAGGCAATCTTCCCTAATATTGTGTTTCCAGCACAAAATCATACTTACATGCATCAATCCATAATGGCTCAGAGGCTGTCCTTCTTCCCAGTTTTAATCTGGTAACAGACCTGTATCACTGCCAGATAGTGCTTCAGTGCTCTGGAACTCCTCCTTTCACTGACAACATGCACTTCAAGTTCTTACTGCAGCTGGATGGGCAGGGGATCATGGGCAAGAGGAGAGAAGTTGCTGAACACTTTAGCAGTCTAATGTCTATTAAAATTATCAGATATATAACATTAGTCCTTCTTGTACATCTGTTATGCTCTTCCCATGGGAGTAAAGCAGGACAGACACCAGATTGTCTGTTTAATGAAAACAGAATGATTTCCCCCCACTTTTTTTATTTTTTCCCCATCAAAAGAAACAAAAGTTAAAACGAATTGGGAAAAAAAAAAGGGTAAAATTAAGAAATAAGACATTTAAATCACTTCAACTGCTTTGATTGAAAAATTGTGACATTTCACTTGAATTTCAGTCTTTTTAAATGTTAAGAACATTTTAGTAGAAAATAATTAATTTGATTTTCAAAAAGCATTTTGTAATTAACATAATAAAGTGTAATTCCAAGTGTGTCAAAATAAGATAGTTTTTCTGTGGCCCCTAAAGCACCTCTTTTAATGTGGGACCTGAAAAATCCAGCTTAGATGGAAATTCAGAGAAAAAATTATTTCTTCTTTTACACTAAGATTTATAGTAACACTCAGCAGAGTAGTAAAGAGGAACAAGCCCCACAGAGTTCTTGGTGGAGCATCAAAATTATTTTATTTATCCTTGAGTTTTATGCAGGTAGCACTCAGAAGTTCTCATGTGGACTAGGTCACCTTGTGATAAAATCCATATGGAAAATCTGTAGAAAAAATCCCATATCTGTAATGCATATGTATTTTTTTTAAATAGCAAAATGGCAGTGCTGATATTTTGCCTATGGCATCAGCCTATTTTTATACCCTTTCAAATACTAAAATAAAATAATAAAAATTAAAAATGACCCTTCAAATACTAAAATAGGATAATAAAAATTACTCTTCCCTTTTTCTCTGGAGTCTCTGATCTAGAAGACGAAAATGGTCTCAAGCTCATGAACACTGAAATCAAACAAGTTCCACAGAGTCAAGCTCCGTTATAGGAAAGAGCAGCATCGTCTTGATCTGGTAACTTTGCAGTCCAGGGATTCTACACAGCAGTTATGCTTTTGAAATAAAGGGTTCATTTTCTTTTCTTAGCTCACACTGACATTGAAACTTTTTTTTTCTTTGGGGATAAGGCAATTATGAATAGAAGCAAAAGTGCACAGAGAAATCACAGGGGCAATTCTGCCCCACGATGAAACTGTATATGCTCCTGAAGGAAATTAAGTCAGCCAAAGCCTGTCTGACTTACCCAACTCATTATCCTTCCTTTACTAAAGGTGAATTATGGGTTCCTGTCATAATTAAGCCAGGTTAAGGGGATTTGGCTGACATTACCTACGATATATCTTTCCATAAAGATCAAGCAGCCTGGAAAATGGGTAGAAAGTAATTTCTCTATAAACACCTCCATACAGTGGAACTTGAGCAGAAGATGTACTTTCACAGGGGGCAGCCAAATTTGTGATGCCTTTCTGCACAAGGTCTCGCTTTTCTAATAGAATAAGCCTGGGTGTAACCATTGCTATGATGGCACGTGGCTTCTCTGATTCAAGGATTTGAATGTCAAGGCTGTTAAGTGCAGTGTTAGCACCCCAGAAGCCTTACAGGTCAGCTTTCCCATTGTGTCAGATTGTAGATAAGAGGTCAGACGTTGATATCTCTACCTTACAAGGAGGTGCACCAAGTCTGCCAGTTCAACTCATTCATAACATTCACACACTGCTAGATAATAATGAAGAAAAATTATGATAAACAAGCAGTAGCCTGCAAATTAAGCAGCCAAACCTCACCAGACACACGCCCGATCGTGGGTAACTATTGACAGCATTACACTGCAGCATGAGTCCAGTTCGGTGTGATCACAGGGGGTAGCAAGCCTGTGGCAGCTGTTGTGTGATGGAAGAGGAGACACAAAAATTCATTTCTGGGATGCCATTTCAGCTTTTAGTTTCTTTTCCTGCCTTGTCACAGGTTTTCTAGGGAATTTGAGTCATGCCACCATTTGTTCCTCTAATCCTCTCACACACGTGTATGTACACCACTCTTAAATGAAGGACCTGTCTCACAGGGATTCTGAAAGAATAAAAACATTAGACATTATAAATATAGGAACTGATAGCGGTAGAGGGTAAATGTAGGAAATGTGGGAAAAGCTTAGAAAATAATTCCTTTTTCTTTTCTCTTTGATACAAATACCCATAGAAAACAATAGTTAAAACCAAAACTAAAACAAAACTTCAGTGTAGAATTTTTAATTCTGCGTTTTCTTGCTAAGACACACTGCTCCTGTAATAAATACTTGGACTTCAGGACTAGAATTCAGAATATGTGAGGCCAGAATCCTAGCAGGCATAATTTATTTAGCACAGATGACTTCAACATTCCAAAATGGATATTTTTTCACAAGTAAAGATTTGGTGACTGGTTTTTTATTCCCCTTTATTCCTTGCCTTTGTTCCATAGCCCCAAGGAGATAACGCTTCTCTCATCCATAAATTTAGCATAATAATATTTGTCCTTTCTAAAATTACCTCCTAGATACAAGGTGCTTTTTTACATCCTTTGCCATTTAAATTATTATTAATTTTCATGTGTCAAGTTTAGCACCCCCCCAAAAAAACATGTTATTTTTTGAGGGGCACGAAACACCCCCCTCACTGATGTCCTGTCTAATCTGAATGCCAAAGCAAGGACTGTACTAACAGACGTCTGATGCCATCTATAGCTGGCAGAGTGGCAGCTTTTCTCTGTTCTCTGTGAGCACAGTCCCCACTGGGATCAATTTACTTTTTCATTCACACCACACAAAAGAATGTGTCGATAGTGCTGGAGCTGACGTCAGTGCAGTCAGCTGCAGAGAGCTGTGCAGAGTGCAAGGGCTGCAAACAAGAACAGCCATCGACAGCACGCTCCCGGCATGAAAACCTTTCTATCGGAAACCAATGGTCACATTTATGAAAGCTTTGTTTTGAAACACAGCCAACAGCAAACCAAAACAGCCAAACACACCAGAGTAGGAAGTTCATCATGGTGATTTTATCCTGAAATAATTTACAGAGCACTGAGCATCAGAAAATTTCATATTTCTAAGGAATTTTTCTTTTGTGTAAGTATCTTAGTAATAGAATGCACACCAATTTTGGTGCATAATTCACTATCAAGGGAACGAACTGCTGTGGCTATGGGACACACTAGCCCTCTGCCTAATCCACAGAGCAATACAGCTTCTGGTTATAAAGCAAGAGGAAAATTTATTTTGTTGTTTAAAAAAAATTAGTCTGAGTCTTCAACATCATTTATTAACTGGTGTTCATAAGCTCTAATATTGTGCAATATTTTTGAAGTCTATTTACTATAGAGAGACCATTGTGGCTGTAATAATGGTGTGCTCACAACCCACAATATTTTATCTCGTATTCAGATGTTAATTTGGAGAGGGCACTAATACATTGCCTCAGAAAACAACTACATCTGAGTTTTATTTTGGTAATCAATATTTTATTTAAATTTAGAGAATGTTACAGCTGTTTTGCCAAAGCAAATCTAAAAGAGTGCCTACGTAATCCCTTTCCACCTCACTTGTGATGCCTGGGTGCTTTAGGGGAGGTAAGCACTTCAGCAGGCTGATGAGCTGTGAGCTAAGCACAGGAAGGTGCTTGCAAATGGGAATCTCTCCAGTGACTTCAATGCCCTGCACATCAAAGCCTAAAAAGTAGGAATTCAGGGCTGAAACTGGCACTTAGCCTGGAGCGGGAGGGTTAGAACAGCACACAGAGATGTATCAGACCAGCTACAATGTGGCCAGCTCAGATTAATGGCAGCGAAATTACAGTGCCTGCACAGACACGGCTCCGTGGCCGGTGACACCGCAGCTTCCCCCGCAGTGACATGTTCTGGCTGCTCTGAACTCAGTGCCTCCATCGCAGTCTGCACGCGGTGCAGAAACAGCCTTGGGGACTGATGTCTTTTATGTAGGCATGAAAGAGAACAAGGTTCCTCTGCTGTCTTCCCTCTCCTGCATCCTGAGAGGACCAGACCTCAGAGAATTGCTGAGTCTCTGTGTTTATTTGAGTCTTTGTCTCGGTGCTGACATTCACTATGAGAAGGCTAATTTGAACCAACTGGGAGGGGTAGCAACAAAGAAAAAGAAGCCAAAACCACATTAGTTGGAATAAGATTAAGGAAATAAGTATTTTTCTATTTTTTTTTTAATATGGAACTACTGGAATGATTACAAGCCCATTAAACTGCATAAAAGGCGCTTTATTGATATCTTTAAGGTTTGGTTCAGGAACAAAATGTGTAAAGTCTGATCCAGCATTTTCTACAATGAATGGAAAAATCCTCCTCACTTTCAGTTGAGGCTAAATCAATCTGGAGACTAAACCACTTGGGGTAATTTAGTGTTTGGGGAAAAATAGTAAAGATTAGCCAACACAGACTGGTAGACCATCGACTTGTTTGAAATTCATTTACTTTTTGGTCTATACACTTCTCTGCAGTATCTTTGAGGACCCTAAGAGATTCCAGATTTTTCAGTGAAGTCAGAGGGTAACCGTCATCAGGTTGATTCAGAAAAAGCCTGAAGCACAGGGAGGGAGGAATTCAGATGCTCAGCATGAAGCTGTTACATATAAAGGGTTTCTGACTTATGTACACTGTATAAAAGTTTCAAAATATGACCTTTCTCCTGTGCATACTTACAGGCAATTCTGCTTGGAGTAGAGAATTTCATTTTGTTTTGGTCAGTGAAACGGGGAAAGTCAATTTAGACTTTGCCTACAGTTGCAAAGCAAAGTTTCTCTTCCCTCTCTGGGCACAGAAGAGCATGATAGATCGTAACTCTAGATTTGTGGTTTGACATGGGCAGACCGGTTGCATGGAAAGGATATTCCCATTTCAAAGGCAGGTTGCTGGTCTCTATTTGAGAAAGAAGCTTTGTATTTATTGTCTTACAGATTCAAGGTATTGTGAATTACCTAAATTTTAACAACTCAGTTATATTTTATACTACAAAACTCTACTGGCTTATTCATACATTAACTTATACATAAAATACACAGATAGACACATGCATGTATAAAAAAATAAGTGCACAGACACACCAGGGAGGGAAATCCATATACTTTTAATTTAGGGATTATTCCTGTTAAAGAGCAGTCATGGAGGCAATCATTCTGGCACTGCATGTTGCCTGAACAAGTATCTGGATTTGGTTTTGTGAACAAATATCTGAGTAAACATACACGTATGTTTTATGTGCATACTATGAACCCATGCAATGTTCATATAGAAGGCTTATAAAAGCTTATATTAGGGATAGACTGTATGAAAGAAAAACCTGTCACTTATCTTTTTGACATGCAACATATTTTGGTTGGTGTGCATATTCTAAGTAACAGTGTTTATCACAGTAGTAACTGTTGGGGTAAATTAGCCTGCCAGAGGCCAGTGGCAGCTGGACAATATAGAAGTGTAGTGTTCTGACAGGCTGTAAAGGTTTTTAGCACTAGCAGCCTCAGAACCATGCTGCTGCAGCAGGTAAGTGCTGCTGGGGTGTGAGGCTGTGTGAAGGGAGCACAGGTTGGCGCTGGCCAGAACCTCTGGAGTCGGTGGCTGTAAAACCAGTTTCCTGGAAAACAGAAGCAGGAGGATGAGGGAGAACAGAGGTGGTAGTAAAATCAATGGGCTGTTTAAGTAAGGTAAGTGATAATGGAAGCAGATCATCCAAATTCAACCTCAGTGAATCAAAAATCCAGCCTTTATGTAAGACAAATGTAGTGTGTAGGAGAGGCTCTCCTTTGAGCTTCTGTCAGACCCCCAGGCAATGTTCAATCCATTCTTATTAGTGAGTGATTTTTCAGCTCTGCCAGCAGTTGATTCTATTTGAATAACACCTGGATCGTTACATTTGAGAATCCCTCAACGGTAGCAACCATCTTGCTCTTTCTTCACTGCCCACCCTTTTAACGCTCTTGGAAGAGTCCTGCTTTTCACAGTTGATGCCCTTTGAAAGAAACATTCTAGCTGTTTGGGTTTTTTTTTTTCCTTTTCTTGAGAAAAGCCATAGCTGCAGCCTTAGCACAGATTTCCCCTTTGTCTTGCATGTCTTGCTGTTACAGTAAATCCAGTTATATGCTTGCAAAACTACTTGTCTCCTCTGGGCTTTAAAAGTATACAAATGCTAAGTAATGTTATGCCATAAAAATGTCTGCAAAGTTACAAAAAGGGGGCTGTACCACCCCTGTCCTATTGTGAAAAATGCAGTAAATAGGCATGGAATAGCCTAAATTACTTTGGGGCCAGGGACTGAACCTGCAAAGAGAAGGCAAAAATTACTGTAATTTAGACATGTGAGTATCTGTTTCAAGGAGCAATCAGGTGCTTAAACACTTAAATATAGATACAGATTCATCTGCAGCTAATTACAGGCTTAAAGAACCTAGACAGGATCCTAATTTTTTTCCTAGAACCCGTAATAGGTTTCTCGAATGCAAACAAAAGAGGACTTCAAAGGCACAGTGAATGAAGCAGATTATTTATATCTATATAGGACTCTGCTTATCAATATCCCAAAACATTTTGTATTCATTATTTGATGGCAAGACTCAGGATCTCACAGTGTTATCAAAATTAAAAACTGTACCATGAGGCTCACACTTTAAAAAGGACAAGCTGTGATAAGTTAGTTTTCTATATAACAGCAAAAAGAAATATAGAACAGAGTGATACAGATGGAATTGGAAGCTTTACACAAGTGACCTAGATCTTTACCTAGTGAATCTCAGTACAGGAGAAAAAATACGTAATCCTTGTCCACAGCTCACTAGTTGTTATTTGCAAATATGGATGCTTCTTATGAGAAAGGAAACAAAGTCACAAACCAGCTGCTAAGTGGTAGTAGCTACATTTCATCCTGTTTACAACACATAGACATAATCCAACATGAATTTTTATTGCAAGTGACAGTAAACTTTGACAAAGCTGCATGCCATTTGTCAAACATTAGCTCTAAAAGATGTGCCAGAGCTTGTACTGGTGCAGTGTGAATGCTGGAACCATGCCCTTCCTAAGGGCTTGCCCATGGTGCTCAGCAGAGTATCCCTACGTCATTATGTTAGAGGGTGGCTTTTTGCATCAAACTTTTTGCAGAAAGATGCAGATTTTTGAACAGTACACCAAACCACTGAGAGAACTTATGAACAAGAAAGGAAGATTTTGGTAGGTTGGTTTGGTTTTGTTTCCTCACAAAAATGGGGGAGGGTATCAGCAATTTGGTGCATGTGAAAGAAGATGAGACTACTGCTTCTAGAGAGAATGTGCCCACTCTCTCTCTCTGGCATCAATCCAACACCCATTGAAATCAATGGGAGTGATTTCATTGACTCAATTTCTGCTATATCAGACTCTGTGTACTACACAGGAACATGCATGGTTTTAAAAGCAAAGGAAGAAGAGCAGTTTGAACTTTTTCATCCTCAGTATAACAATCCTTTGTAGCAACCAGCTGCCCCTTTCCCCAGGACAAGACCTGCTTCTGCCTGTATCAAAGAAGATTACTTTAATATTTTGCTTTAAAAGAGGCACAAAATTCCCATTACCCATATTACCATTTTAGATGTCATTGATCTTATTAGTTGATGTCATATTAAACCACTCTCCCCACCCCCATACTGCTTCCTCAGATTGCCAAAGGATGCTAGTAGCTATCTTGAGGTTGGTTACATTCAATTCATATTTTGAACTTCGTATTCAACCACAAAATCATGAAGTTTAGTATTTTTTGGGTGAGATTCTGAAGCGTGGTGACACAGAAGCAAAAATTATTGCTGAACAAAGCAGAAACAGCAGGTCACTTTGCAAATAGTGTAACTTATAGGGTGAGCTTCTGCCAGGCTGCTGCTAGGGAAGGAAGTCAGGAGCAGTAAGGAGAGTTTACACGTTTTTGTCCTTCTCTTAGTAATGGGAGGTTAAGCACTTTTTTTCAGGGAATTCTGGATGTTTGAAAGATTCAGGTAAATGACCACTGCCTATTCGGAAAAAGCTCTGTGAGATTTGTTCCACACTAGACCTAAATGATGTGCCAGAGCTTGGAATGATGCAGCTGAAACCATGCCCTATCTGCACACCAGTGCAGCATCCTTATGCCACACATGGAGATAGGACTGGATTCACTGCACATACGGTGCCATATTTTTGCTTAAAATTTCCATTTGATTTAGGGATCCAAAAGTAAGGGGTGCAAAACCTATAATTACATAGAGCTGGGTTCAGTGCAAAGCAATACATTTACAGGTGCTGACTGAGCAAAGAGCAGCTGTGTGTTTACTACAACCTCCACTATAGACATTTAAAGTTGGTGTTGGCAGTGTCAGATACCTTTGGCAGCAAACAGTCTTTGCACTATCAGCAGAGACATGGTAGTCTGGATATTGCCTATGGCTTCATTCCCTAGGAAAGAGCAAAAGAATCTTCAAAGAAGTTAAATTCAAAAATAACAAGTATAAATGGAATTATGTACATAGTCTTTGAAATTTTTCATTGTCAAAAGCTTAACTCAGGCTGAGATCAGGCAGTGGACCCAGACTGAAATGATTACACTGGAGAAAAGAAGGAAAAGAGATGTTGAAAAAGAAATGTTCAGCACTCCACCTATGGCACAGTGAACATCACTAGGCTAGGCAGAATGTCTTCAAGCAATTTATTATTAACAACAATAATAATGATAATTCTGATACACATATTATAGTTTTAAATTGAAACTATAATTTACTGAAACTGCATCTTACTTTATGCAAGTAAATACCATTTATTAATACAGACTGTATATTAACTTCCTGTGTAATTACTTGATCGCAATCTCATTGCTAGAACATGTATTTTTAGAAAATAGATGCACTACCTATATCATAATTAGATATCATAATGACCTTAAAATTATATGCTTAGTAACAACATGTACCTACAACAAATTCCATAATTAAAATGTTCTAAGTATAGAACTGAATTTGCCACATAAGAGCTCCAGACCTCAGTATCTGAGTAGGTATCTTGAAAAAGTCAAAAGCAGTAAATATGGAATTTCTAATTTTCTAAACTGGGTTTTTACATTTGGATTATTATATAACTCAAATTTTATTCCTTCGCTTAAATACTGGCCTAATCTTAAAAGATTTCAAAAAACAGCTATTCTTCCCACTTCATCAAGCAAGGCAGCCTACAAAATATAAAGGGTTTTATTGTACCAAAAAAATAAACTGCAATATAGATTAACTGTCAGTGCGTTGTAAATGTTAAGTAAAGCATAAAATTGAGATCCTAAGGTCAGCATTGTTGATATCCTTTATATTACAAATTTATGAAACTGCATTTGAAAGTTTTTATCCTTATTTCCCCAGGCTTGCTTGAAGCACCCATCTTAGTTTTTACTGTTCTATTCTGCAAATACTATGAGTATGTTTTGTATTGTTTCATAAGAAAAAAATTAGCCACTAGCAAAAATATCAACATCCCACAGATGCTACAGCAAAGCGATCAGCCTTTTTATTCAAATGTTCTTCTCTTTGGCTTTCAGAAAATCTGTAATAGCTGTCAGAAACTGGTACATGCAAGGATACAAGTGATAGGCACTCTCTTGTGATGTGCTGGGAACTGAAGGAAGGATAATGCTTTAAGCCTTTCAGAACCTGGAAGCAGAAGGGTAGTTCATGCTTCCCAGACAAGACCCTCATTAAAGTAAACTTCTCTCTTTCATCTCCCCCATCTCTAAAAACTTACTAGAAACACTGGGGCCAAAATTTACGTCTCTTTAAATGTGCCCATTAACAACTACATGGCCTGATTTTTGGATTCAAACCATCTGTGTGCAAAAAATTACAAGGTTATTTACTTTAATGGTCTAAGTTCAGAAACATCAGTGTGCTGCCTCTTACACAATACACCCTATACAAACATTTCAAAAGACAAACAGTTAAAATCTGGCAACTCCCTATACAAAACACTTTTTTTTACATATTATGCCTTTTGATGACAATTTACAAAACATATACACAACTCTATGGCTGTACTTCTTTAAAAATACAGTATGAGCTTTTCAATGAGACAGACAATTCCATCTGACCTGTTTTAGGATGAGCTGAACACTGCATTGACTGCCTTAATTTTTCTCCCTTGACTGTGAGTGACTCATTCAAACATAGCTAAGTTTTAGATGTCCCACAAAGGACAGATAAATTCCACAGTTCATCTATTTAATGCAAACAGATGTATTCAAATGGTTGATCAAATTAACCCATTTTCAAACACGGAGTCTACACAATTTATCAGCTGCAAGTATTTTAACAGAGAAAAACCTCTGAGCTTTGACAAGTTAATGTTGTGAGTGAAACAGGTGTCTTATTTTTACATGCCAAGTACCGAAGCACATAAGAATGTGGAGCTTTAACAGACATCATTATATAAAGCAATTACTTGAAACCTCCAGTGTTGCAGAATCTGTGAAGGTGCTATAACTTACTCCAGAAGTATATCCACATGTGTCTGCTACACTGAGCATACTGTTTTGTTGGTTTGTGGGTTTGGGGGGCTTTTGGGATTTGGATTTGGTTTTGGTTTTTTTCTATTTTTATTTAAAAGGCAAGTAAACTAGTTTTTGTGAATCAAAAATGATCACCTAACTGTAGAATGCTTTGGGTACAATCCAGAGAGGCTTTTGATTACATCCATCATTTTCTTTGTGTGTCAGAATAGCCACACTTAACAGTTCTACTCAAGTAGATTAAGCTTCATGTGTAAGTAGAATTGCAGAATTAGGACCTTTTAGGTTTTGCTTCTTGATCTAGAAACTGCCTATTCAATTCACATAGAACTGAATCAGCAGTCAATGAAATGAGTGTTTAAATTCTGCTGTCACTGAAAGCTTGGCAGCCCAAGGGATGCTGATAACAGAGTTTCAGTCCAAGCACTCTGGCCAAATCTACTGAAGTTTTTCAGCCTGTGCTATCTATCTTCTCCAGCTCCCTGGAGAAGTGCCATTGCATCTGACTGGCTAGAAGTCCTTATTGCATTTACCCTCACAGCATGCCTCATGGCTGGGCAAATGCTTGTATCCTCTGTTACAGAGGATGACAAAGGCAGATGGACTAAGTAATGCAGGCAACTAACTTTGCTTCTTCAAATTACCTCAGAGAAAAAATATGCAAAATAGGTTCTGAAGAGATCTCAGAGGTTGTCTAACCTATCCTGCTGTCCAGTCCAGCATCAGTCATACCTCAGTCATTTTTATCTGATAATTCTTCAACCTGTTTCTTAAAACCCTCCTTTAACTGAAATTCTACAGGCTGCCAACACCATGCTACTGCATCGCTATCTCCTGTGTAAAAAGATTTTTTAATATCTGAATGAAATCTTTCTAAAATTTTAAGCCTTGACTTTTATTCCCTATGGAAATGGAGAACAGTTCGCTGTCTTACTTTTTTTTATCATTCTCATATATTTAAAGGCTCCCCTCTGGCCTTGTTTCTGAGCAGACATTTCTCCACCTCTTTGAACATCACATTTTCTACTTTTCTGCTGATCCTATGATTCTATGAACATCTCTCCAGTGTGGCAGAACTCAGACTTGGATGTTCCAAGCTGATTAACTGCATTTTTCTTTCAGCTTAAATATGCAAGTATCCAGTATATTTTAATATCGATACATACCTAAGATGGGTTGCTACTTACGTGCCCCACTGCCTCAGATCAAAGCAATCAGGTTCTTGCAGAATTAAGTCTTGAGTGAGAAATGGAAATCAGAACTTTTCACAGTAATAGCATTAAAATTAGGACAAGCTGTATAATCGGGTACAAAGATATGTTAACTGCTAATAGGATGTTAATAATAGCTCTGTATGTCAACAACTTGAAAATCAATCAGTGAATCTTCTCCTGAAGAAGAAGGTATTCTGAAGAATAGAATAAGATTCTAGACCTATATTCTCATGCAGTTACGATAAAACTTACACGCAGTCATTCAGAAAGGAGATTCCCTGGAAAACATGAGCTCAACAGCCAGAGAGAGGCTTGAATGCTGCATAAGAAATGCTTTGACTCTTAAACAAAACTGCACTCAACTATATAATGGATATATTGACTTGAAATTGCTAGAGAAATCTGTCTGTGCTGCAAAGAAGGAATTATATTACAATACTGCATATAACGTCTATTCTGGAAGGTATGATATAAAATGTAACAGTTAAAACAAAAGTCCTTATGTGACTTAAGTCAGAGGGCAGGGGTTCTACAGCAGTGCTCCCCAAAACCTATCTCAAATGCATTATTCAGGATCCATCCTTGATAATCTCTATTCCCAGCATATGAAAATTGTTGCAAAGATGTATAACTTTCAGCAGAGAGTGATCACAGCTTTGGAACTGCAACTGCTCCTGAGGCTGTCTCAGTGGTCACAGGTACTTCTCTGGAAGGACCAGGTGTATTGCTTGTACATATGATGGACAGCCTTGCCTTGAGTAGCCTCAGTAGCCATTTATGTTAACTTGAGATCAGATAAAAGCTACAAAGAATGCAAAATAATGAAAAGGTCAGTATTAACAAATCTGTTGGGGGAAGACAAGTCAGTCCAATTCTGAATTGCATCCAGGGGTGAGCATGTACAAAGCTAGTATCACAAAATCACAGAATATCCTGAGTTTGAAAGGACCCCCAAGGATCATCCAAGTTCAGCTCCTGGCCTGGCACAGGACAGACCCAAGAATCACACCATGTGCCTGACAGAATTTTCCAAGCACTTCCTGAACCCTGCCAGTGGTTGCTGTGACCACTTCCCTGGGAAAACCTGTTCCAGTATGCAACCACCCTCTGGGTATAGAATATTTTGCTGAAATCCAACCTAAACCTCCCCTGATGCAACTTCAGGCCATTCCCTCAGGTCTTGTCACCAGTCACCACAGAGAAGAGATCAGTGCCCGCCCCTCCTCTTCCCCTCACAAAGATGTTGTAACTGCAGTGACATCTCCCCTCAGTCTTCTCCAGGCTGAACAGACCAAGTGACCTCAGTCACTCCTCTCACAGCTTCCCCTCAAGGTCCTTCACCATCCTTGTTGCCCTCCTTTGGATGCTCTCTAATAGCTTGATGTATTTTTTATATTGTGGTGCCAAAACTGCCCCCAGCACTCGAGGTGAGGCCGCCCCAGTGCAGAGCAGAGTGGGACAATCCCCTCCCTTGCCCAGCTGGCGATGCTCTGCCTGATGCTCCTCTGGGCTCAGGTGGCCCTCTTCACTGCCAGGGCTCTGCTGACTCAGATTCAGCTTTCCACTGACCACTCCTCCTTTCCCAGCACTGTCCTCCAGCATCTCATTCCCCATTCTGTATATACATCCTGGGTTGCCCCATCCCAGGGCCAGAATCGCCAGATTTGTCTCTATTAACCTTCATATGTTTGGTGATTGCCCATTGTCTTGTTTGACAAGGTCTCTTTGTGGGGTCTCTCTGCCTTCAAGGGAGTCAACAGTTCTTCCCAATTTAGTACCATCTGCATCTTTTTACTCTGAGGTAAAAAGGGCAATGTAGAAGAAATCTATTCCACTGTAGAAAGGTAGAGCCCAACAAAGTTTTGGGTTTTTTTTTTTTAATAGAGAGATGATTTCTAAAGTGATAATAATTGAGACCTTATGATTAGGTGGCAAAAGTTAGATTCGATCATTGTCCTTGGCCTTTGTCATTTCTTTTTCTTGAAATTTCCACCTGTCTTGTATCTTATCACCAAGGAGACTGGACAGTAGGTACATTCAGATTTTAGGTTACTTTCCTGCATTATGGTGATAAACACTTAAACGAAATAGTCACACATAAAATGATTTGCAGATAATAATAGAAATATAATAAAGAGTCACAGAAGCAAAAATACCAAGGCTGATAATGTTTGTACACTTTCAGGGGTATGCACTTGTAGCGGGTTGGTTTGCATTTTTACCTTTTGTGAGATACGGATTAGGAGGAATGCAAAGCAGGCTCCAAACTTAAAGAATAGGAAGAAATTTATTAACATAACTAGACGAAAAGAATTAATAAGAGTTAAAATACACCTTCAGAACACTTCTCTTCCCCCCTCTTTCCAGTTACAACATAAAGGCACAAACTTGAGATTATTTCAGTCAATTTATCCACGCTGTAATAGTCTTTCATGAGTTCATTTAGGGAGAGGAGTCTCTTTTGCCCATGCCATGGGGCTTCTCCACAAGAAGGAGTCTTCTCGTGGCT
>VZRQ01008683.1:399971-567815 GCA_013397975.1 Machaerirhynchus nigripectus | reverse complement strand
GTAGCTGTAGAAAGTCCATCTCTGGCTGCCCTGGAGAAGGCAGGGGGGGCATCCCGGCCCTCACGGAGCCGTGGGTCTGGCCCTAGCCCCTGCCGGGGCCGGGTAGTCAGGCCCGGCCATGCGGCCAGAGCCCTCTTGCCAGCCCGAAAGCCGGAAGGAAGAGAGATTTCCTGGCCTCCCACCTGGTTTAAATAGGTGAATTTCGAGAAGCGCTATTGGTCTATACAACTGTCCATCAACCCAGGGTCAAACCATCACACACTTTATTTTAAAAGGCCCATCCAAAAGCAAGATATGTGGAGATGTTTACAAAACATGGAATGTTATGTTCAGATTCTCAGCTGGTATAAATTATTACAACTCCGTCTATACAACTGTCCATCAACCCCATACATGTGTACATACCCCATGCACTGTACATACCCCAGCTGAAACTCTGAGACCTTGGTCGTGCCTAACCACACATTTATTAATGTGGATAGCAGACACTGCAGGGGAATAGTATATCTCTCACCTAAGTTCCTAATCACATCTAACTAATACACAGATGTGAGTACATTTAGAAAAAACTGCTCAGAACTGTTATCTACTGCTTATTTCCAGGACTCAAACACAAGCTTTCTGTTAGGTTCAGAAGGCAACTGAAGCATTTGAAATCCTGCTGTGGGTGAAAAGCAAATATGATCTTTGGCTTTCAAAATGAGATTCTGAAAAGAATAAACTGAGATTTGATAAATTAAAGAGAAATTACCACCTCCATCCCCCAAACCCCCTCTTTTCCGTCTGCACCAGATCTTCTGTCTCCTTTGTTTACCTTGATATATCACAGAGTTTCTAAGAGATGATGAGGAAAGAATGACTGTTTTTTTGCTCTTTTTTTTTTTTTTAGGGTTTTTTTAAATTACAATAATCTATTGATTTTCCTTTTATTAACTTTTAGGTATTTCAGTTTAGAAATACAACAGGTATGAAACAAGATCCATGACACCAACTCAAAATTCATCATCTCCTATGTCATTAACTGACCAAACTGCACTACTACCTCTGTGTTAGTAGGCAGGTCTACGTAAGCATGCCTTTAAGTGATGGATCTTGAAATTTGTCCTGGCATGGGGTTAAGTACAAAACATTGTGATCTACACTTTACATTTCACTGTACATTAAGCTTGCCTAGAAGAAGTCAGTATTTTAATGGTAAGAGTTCAAATATAACCTCCTAGGCCACCACAATGGACTTCCAGCATGTCTTCCAGTAGAGGAAACAAAATATATACAGAATGTTTTCAAATAATCAGTACTTTAGGAAAATAGAATTGCTGCTTAGAAAATCTTTAGTAAAAATATTTGTGGAAACTTTATTTTATCAATAAAAAATTCTTACTTGCAGGCACCCTCTAACGTCCAGCCCAGTACTAGACTCGAGACGAGGCAATATGGGGCAAAAAAAAAAAAGCTCTCTTACAGCTCAGTTCTTAACACTTGTGGAAAAATGGAACAATAGCAGCTAATTGCTGATCTTCTTTGTTTCTTTCAGGTTTGTACTATAGGTAATTTTAACAGCCTTTACCCTAACCTGGTGTCCCTGCTACTGACTGACTTCTCCAGATTAGAAGAACATGTGGTGTCCACAACAACAAACCAATGGAGAGATGGTACCAGGGTGTCAGTGTCACCAGTGGTTTATACACATCTGGAGCGTTCCCACATGTGTCCTGTAAAATCACTTTGGTCGCTTTGGCCCTCAAGCCCCACTTTTCCCACATTAGAACTAATACTGGGAGTTTAGGTAATGTGTAAGCCTGAAGAGATGGAAGAGAGAATATTTCTTTAAAGATATTTGACTTTGGAATCTGATTTTGGTTCATGATCTTGACATATTTTTGCAAATCTGCAACATTATTTGAAGAGCCACGACTTTACTCTTGAGTTGTGGCCCGGTGTTGTCACTTCAGTTCTAGGCAAGCAATGGGTGTTCATTGGTTATTTAAAAGCATTTCTGGAGGGCTGAGAGAAATTTAAGCAATTAATATATAAAGAGCTTGATGCAATTCCTTTAGAAAATCCTAACATGCTGATGGAAAACACATCACCTAGACAGTCTCAACACTAGAGGCATTCTAGCAAAGTGAAAATCCCAGTTTGTGTGTAAAAGGTGGAAGCCAGAGGGAAGGTTCTTGAGGACAAATTTGGAGTGTAATGCCTGTGTCATTGTGGTGTGCAAGTCAAGAGTAAAATCACTGTTAATACGCTAATGTGAAAGTAAATGAGGAGTTTTGGAAATCATGTTTGAAATATGAGATGTTGATAGGGGTGTTTGAGAAACAATGAAGGTATTTTACTGGGTATGGAGTAAAGCGACAGATACGTGGGTTTTCAAAATTCAGTTCTTATTGAACAGAAATTTTAATGGAAAATTTTCACACTAACTCAGGATCATTGCAATGATCACAACAAAATTTTAGCTTTTTAATCCCAGGCAGTGGGACCGCCAAGGCTGCAATGAAAGATAAATGTGCCTTGACAGCAGAGCTATCAGGCTGCTTGATTTTCTCTTTTGATAGGTTTATGTTTCATGCCAATCAATCCAGCTCTACTGTGCAGCATAGTCACATTACCTTTATAACGTAAGCTGCTGACAGCCTAAAAGCACTGAAGGAATACAATGTCCTCTAACTAAAGCAGGAAAAATAAATTAAGTGTGAGGATGGGAAAACATTTTTAAATTTTTTTTTTCTTCTGTAAATTATTTTATCTAATGGTTCAGATATTCAGATCTCAGCCATTTTGGTGATTACACATTTCCCTGGGGGAAACACATGCTCAATGCACTCACCTCAGTGGGGTTTCCCACTTACTCATTGCAAGAATAAAGAAAAATCTCTCTGGGAAGATGTCTCTAAGGAGTGAGGTCTCATGGTGAGGGATTCACAACAGAGTACAATCTTCTGTTGAAAAAATAGCCACAGACAATAGCAAATATTAGATCAAATGCTGAAGTAAATTCATAATTACTAAGCCAGATTCTCAGTTAATAGAAATCCAAGATCAGACTGTTTATTTGTGTGCTGAAGCTGCTTTGGATTTACTCCATTTTAATTAAGATCAGAATCTTGCTCTCTTTGTTTGTTTAGATTTTTTTTAATAGCTAAATTATGCCTACATACAGAAAACTGATGAATTCATTTCCGGCCCTGTTACTTTAATAAAAGCTTCAGCAGCCCTTAGTACCTTAATCTTGCTCCTGGAATCAGGACAATGCTTTGGGGGTATACCTACCATATGCTGCAAATCAAGTTATCTCACTCAAACCTAATATTGTAACAGCTCTGACTTCTAATAGTCAGTGAACTGTAAAATCTCAGTGCAGGTTATCTCAAATGAAAATTCCAGAGACAAAAACAGTTTGGAGGTTAATGGGATTATTTGAAGTCTCAGGATGAGGGACTACAATATAACTTTATGCTGGATCTGCAATACTGGGTGGAATAGCCAATTTGATTTCTTTTTTACGCCTCTCCCTCTCCCACTCTTTCTATTTCCTTAGGTTCTATGAAATAATGTGAGAGTTCTGACAGATACTCTAAAAATGAATTCTGACAAGCCATATGCAATATAATATAGCTTCTTCCTCCATTTTAAAAACAATTCTCCTTCTCCGAACGCTCACAAACATGTCTAGTCCCATTGCATTGTTCCAGCTGTGCTCAGCTATCCAAGTGAAATGGAACTCATCGTGTGTCATAAATCTGAGTCACTACATGGTCTGATGGCCCTGAGTTTATTTTAAGAAGTAGAGGATAACAGATGAGACAAGCAAGCAAGATTCAAAAGTAAAGGGACAGCAACTCAGAAGCATTGCCCTGTCCTGTTCCCAGGTCATCCTCTGAAATACCTCATGGGTTTGTAAAAAGACGTCAAGCCAAAATTTTCTTCAAGCATGGCAGTGGAGTGTCCAGCTTGGAGTATTTGAGCCTATTATAACTTGAAGGATCAATGAGGTTGGGCACAGTTTGGGAGTATACAGGCAGGCTGAAGCCTGTGGCTAGAAATGGGCTGGAAAGAAAAATTAAGCTAATTACCTTAGTTTAAAAAGGCAAAAGTTGCAATAAGGTTGCCAGTTTTTCCTACTAAACACATCTAGTAATTGTTTTTAGCGCAAAGAAAAAACAGTAGAAATTTTCTGTAATTAGAATAGCATCTGGTTTGGCAAGAAATATCCTGTGAAGGTGAGAATAATTAGAAGAAGTAGAAAATCTTCTAACATGGACCAACTGCCAATAAAGGTAGTTTCCACATTATTAGCATCTGATACCCTCCTTCTGCTACCCCTCCTTTCCCTACATTCCAGTGCAGATGGTTTCAGTTCCCTTACTCATGACAAATGCCCAAGCATTTGTTTCCTGTCTGAGTCCTAGAGAAAAGAGGGCAGACAAAAGCTCTCAGATTCTACAGAAACCTTTTAAAGTGCAATGATAATTACCATCAGAAATTACCTCGTCACCATCTTAAATTATAAAAACCAGATAAGGTAAAAATCATGTATTTTGTAGAATGTATTCAAAGCAATACACTAAAGGTTTGACACTAGAGACAGCAGGACCTTTTAAACCCTTTTTCCCTTCCTTCAGATTTCCATCCGTTGATTGATTACATCTCTGTCAAATGACAGCCACTGACAAGGTCCAAGCCCTACACCAAAACTCAGGGTTTTAGTACTACAAAGAAGGCTTCTGCAGACCAGCCAGGCAGGACTGGACCTGAGCACTGCTGTGGCAAACCTGCACACTAAGCATTTAAAGCCACCGGCACATTGGCTTCATCTGCTGCTGGGGTAGACAGGCTGTCCTTATCTCCAGCTTAATGGGCCAGTGTTGTTAGGGAGTCAGATTTCAGCCAGAGTTCTCAGTATCTTCAACCAGAATTGTAGTATCTGTACTTAAGAATACCTTAAGGCTCTGCAGAATAGAAAATGAGCTGCCTTCTTTGGAAATACAGACACGAGCTTTCATTTCCTTGTGATCTAAAATCTAGGTAGGAAGGTGAGCACTGACAAGCATTAGTGTGAGAAACTCTGGCAGATAAAGTATATATATGTACAATATTTATATTTGATATTAATATCAGTGATTTAGGCAAGATGTGAACTCTAAAATTCTTGTGAACTGTGTGCAACAGCCATTTCTGACTCTCCCTTTCTCCTCTGAAACAGAAGCAGTATGCGTGCAAAGGTAAAGCTGGGATACGTATAACTTTATTTTCCGTGCTGTGCACATTTGCATTTTTTAGTAGCAGCCTGTTTGTCCTTATGTCTATGCAAGGCAACAATATCTCAGATGTCTCCAAATGTCCTCGCTGTGGAACAGGAAGCAGTATAGCTGCATCAACATGGCAGAACTAATCAGTCTGGGCACTGTGCCCTGCTGACGCAGCTCTCCTGTTTCCAGGACCCCAGCTAACATCTCTGCAAGGCATTAAGCACATGCTGCTGAAATTCAAATACTGTAGTCATGGGGACAGACAGAGAGCAGCAAGAGATAACTGACCTTACAGGCTACTGGGTCAGGCACGTAAGAGGGAAGGGGGAAATTTATCAAATATTATGCAATTATTATTTTTTTAATCTGAAGGAAACTGTGCATGTATTTCACCTGGAACATTCCCAAGATGCTGTCTGAGCTATTAGGTTAGGATTAGTGTTCCAAGTGCTTTTTATGTTCTTGGTCACACATGCTACATCTATATTGCTAAATTTAACAGTGTCAGGACCCTTTCTTTGACTCTGAGATCAGCAGCTTGGCCCAGATGTGTCTACACTATGCTTCCAAAGTGTAGCTGCCTTCAGGCAGCCTGCTGGAAATAGATGCCAGCCTGTGTTTGCTCCAGGGAATTGTTCAGAGGACACATGTTGACTCAGGTCAAAGTCGTGCTGGGAAATATGCTACGAGTATACAGATGGTGTCTGAGCCCGGAACTGGTCAAGTTGCTAGCATAGGTGCTGCTTTGAAAAATGATAGAAAGTACTCAAAGTATTTGAAGACTGTCCAGCTTCTGCATGGTAAGCATCAAAAACAGCATGTTCATACTAATTGCCACAAAACTCAGTGAAATCCAGAAACAAAATAGCAAATGTAAAACCATGAGTTCCTACCCTGAGCTAGACTCAATGCTTTCTGAAATGTGTTAAGTGCGTCTGATGTTCTTTTGAACTCAGGAGACTGTACTTCTCAGGCTTGAAATATTGAGGCTATATGAGCCAAGAATGATTCACACCATCAAGGACCTAGAAAAAAGGAGAACATATGAGAATATAACAACAAACTGAATTTGGAACACTATCACTTTTGGTCCCAATGGGAAAAATAAAAGCGGATGCTTACACCATATAAATTCTGTAGCATAAAAAAAATCAAACACAAAATTTACTTTGTCTCCCAAGTGATTTTTTTTTCCCTTGTTCAATACAGCATTTTTCTTTATAGTAAATATAAACACAACTACTAATAGACCAGCAATTCATTTTTCTTCAGACTCTATATGAAATTCACAAACAGGATTACAAACTAGACTTAAATTCTCTAGCAACCTACTTAGTATAGCATAGCTACTTTTTTGTATTCTTTTTCTTTTCAGTAGCCTAAGAAATCTTTAATTAATCATTACCATAACTCAGGCTTCTATTTAACTCCATGATCTAGACTGCCATGACCATTATAGGATAAGCGTATTTGGTACTGGTATTTTAAGGAGACTCAATATTCAGTATTCCAGTGCACGTGGTTAATACACCCACTAGGTTGAGTATAAAGCCTTTTTTGAGCACCCATATGTGTTCTGTATTGTATGAGAGCAGCACAGAAGACCAGAGGAGGCTCACAGGAGTGGTAATGGAATACTGATGTGGCATTGCTGTACTTGCTTGCTGTAGGGGAAAGAGGAGAAGCACTGCTGGGAACTCCACGCTCCCATGCCTCGAAGATCAACAAGGCTTCTGGGCTTCTGGACAACAAACAGAACCTCCCATCAATGTAAATGTCTTTCACAACAGCTTTGACCTGTGCTGGAATCAATTTTCCTTCTCCCTTCATTCAGACTCTGGGGTACAACTATAGGATGATGTAAAATTATCAAAACTCATGACGTCCTTGATGGGCATATTCTGTGCTTTTCTGCATTCTTTGAAGTTGTTTTATACACTTTTGTGACAAAGATATTTTCTCAAAATCTGAGCACAAATTCAGATGTCTCTATCTTACTCACTTGCAGTGGAACCATATTGAGGAAGCCAGGTCATGAGGGACTCTGAGGCAGAACAAAAAGCAGCAAGGTTTCCTCAGTGCATGTAAGATGGTGAAAAAAATCTCTCACTTTTTCCCTGCCTCTCTCTCTCTCCCACACATCACATCACAGTGACAATAAGCTGTGGCACAAACTGGAATATCAATAAATCCTTCATCAACCTGAGGCTGAAATACAGCCAGCTAAAACCTATTTTTAGCCTACCTTGGGCACCCGCCAGAATGAAAGCAGCAAGAATAAGACTGCAATAAATGCTGGTACTGTAAAGCTGTAGATAGGAAAAGGGGACCTTAATTTATATGCCGTGAAAATGCCCCTTAGTGAATCCATTCTGAGAAGATTTTACTAAGTGGAGCCATCCTCATTCTTGTTATTGATATTGCCTTGTTTGGACTTAGCCCTGGCTGATGGTTTTCAGGCCACTTTATATTGCTTTGAATATTCCAGTCAGCAGATACTTTTATGCAGCCAAGGATACCCCCTGCCAAAATGGCAATGGACTATAATCTGCTTTTTCAGAGCCTGATTACAATAAAACTGTTTCCCAAGGCTGCATCCAGTTCCAAAGTGCCAGTACCCCTTATCCCCCATAACACATGCACATACAGACACACAGACATGTTTGAAATAAGAAGGTCCCTTAGAAGAGAAAGGAAAAGAGATCCACCTGGCTCTGGTCCCTTTCCTACTTGTGTGGTCCATCGTGATGTTTCCATACATTTCCTTGGTTGCACCTGCCTTTCCTGGCAGCAGAACTACACAGTTTTGCTGTCAAGGCACCTTCGCAGCTCCAGAGTGGTTCCCTCTGAGGGGACTTATCATGAAAGAGGGATTTATCATGAAAGAGGGATTTATCATGAAAGAGGGAGATGCTCTGTGGCAGCTCACAGCATCCAGAAACTGCTGTTATGAAACTGGGCATTGGATTTACAATTCTTTTTCAAACATGAAGGTCCAGCTTGTCCAAAATCCTGTCTCTGACAATAACCAGTACCAGATGTCCAGAGGAACAAGACTAACATGGGGTGATTAAAGTATACACTCATCCTTGCACTCCTCCTCTTCATCCTGATAGCTAAAATTTGGATTAAACCCTGAAGCATAAATTTCTTTTCCAAAGTTTTGTAGTACTAATTTTCACAGCTCTAAAATTCTTTTGATCTTTGGTTCTTCCAAAGATCAAACTCCTTCCCACAACTCATTTCAGCAGTAGCATTCCTGATTGTCTGGTGATACTTCACAGATACTCACTGCTGTGAATGGTATATGTTCGCCCAATACTTTACAGTGTTTCAAATTCATATGCGAAAATAGGATTTACTTAAAGCTACCTTTAATTTTTCTTTTCTAAATAATAAACTCATTTGAAAATAATCTGATTTTGCTAACAAAGTAATATTACAGGCATAATATACTGCCCTCTCTATGTACAGAATAACTTCATATAACAAAATTTTTCAAGGACTGATACAGGCCATTAGTAGTGGAATGTGAAAATAAGGCAGGAAATATGTCATTATTGCAAGTCATGTAATGGTCACTAAAACCAGTTCATTCCCAAATACACCTATTTTAAGCAGCAAGACAAGGCAAGAGGACAAAGATAATGGGCAGTTCAATATGATAGCATGGATTGAGCTGAATGATTTTCATCTGGAATGCATTGATCTCAGAATGCATTAGAGGACTCAAAGTCCATCCTCTTTACTCATCTGTGTGAGTCATCCTCATTAAATTCAAAGGATCTCAGAACATCTGTGTAACTGTAAATTGAATTTTAACACTCAAATGAGCAGTGACTCAATACAGCCTTCTATGCCTGATACCAAACCTGGCAAGTGAAGAATTGCCTGAAAGCAACAAAGCAGTACAGAAATTTGACTTAGAAATGTCAGACTCGGTATATGACAGGTTTAAAAATTAATTTCCTGTAGATTAATAAAGTACAACTTTAAATATATTTCAAATATAACAATTATCCAATTAGTATTATTAATTTTGTGCAGAGAAGATTAAACTTTTTGTTTTCTCAGAGATACAAACAAATAGACACAATACAAAATGTTCAACAGAAATATACAGAAGATAAGGATCTAACAAAATATATAGTACTATTGAAAGATTACCAATATTTTCAACAAAAATTCCATGACATTAAATGAACCAGAGGTTTCACTTTAACACTCATCACATTTCAGGGTTGATCTCTTGCTGAAAAAATTATGTCAGGTAAGACCTGAATGTAAAAGGTGCTTGTAGTTTTGAGTGTTAATATGCAAAAATCAAAACATTTGGAAGTGCCAAGGGATTGGATTTGTAGAAGTATTGAGATCTAGACATCAGAATGATGGTTCATGAGATCTTTCTCAACTCTGAAATAAAAGAAAGTTAGGTACTAAGAATCCCCCTGAAAATCTCATGTGTTTTCAACTGGGTTTTTTTTTCTTAATATCACCTGAAAACCTTTAATATCTTGTCAGTTAGAGCCACACTGGTCTTCAGTGTTATAAGCTTCTCTTTTTTTATGAAGTTGAGCTCCTAACAATTTTATTCATACAGTTCATTGTATATTTACTCATTACTTTGACCTTGGCTTTTGGTTCACCCAGGCATGAAGCGTATGTTCTTGCAACTAGCAAAGCTTAATTCCTGCCTGTATGCATGGAAGGAAGTTAAACAGTGGACGGGAGCCCTGCATGCTGGAATTTGGTCACCTGCAATTCTCAGATGTTAGACCATTGCCAGGCATACTACGCCTTTGCTTTCCACAGAAAGTAAACTTGACCACAGACTACTTCCTTTAGGCACTTTAGACACAGACACACCACCGCATAAGGTGAATACCATGGGCATGAACTTTATGTTCAGGGTGCACAGAAATGTCCTGGGCTCTGCCAGGTGCTAGGCACAGCTCATGAGTTATAGGATTGTCACAGTGAGATTAGAAACTGATGGTTTGTTGGGTTTTTTTCTACTCCTCCTATCTGAAATTTATTTATAACCGATGCAAACCATACTAGTAGTCAAGGAAAAAGGGACTGGCATCCAGTTCTCTCTGCTTTCAGAAACATGTTATAACCAGCAGAGAATTGTGTGCTCTCTGGACTGTCCCTTTTGCCCTTTTGCTACCTGTTGTCCCCATCATCACTGCAAAGGTGATCAAGCTTTGACTCATCAAGCTAGGTATGGGATCACTGGATTGAGGACGGAAGCAGATTTACATTTCACCCCTAATAGGAGAAAGCTCCAAGGCTCAGATATCTCACCTCTCACTTCTTCCTGTGACCACTTCCAGGCACTCCCTCTGCTTTTTGCACTGTACTCATCACTGCCCTGTGTCTGCTCAGAGCATTTCTGGCTGCAGAAGAGCTTCCCAGGACCAAGGGTTTAGGTATCCTTCTGAGCGCTCACTGAACTGCAGCAGAGCAAAAGCAGCATTTTGGTGCGTAGTTCCTTAAAGTGGAACTTTTCTGTACATACTACTGCATATTTAAGTTCAGGCATGGATGAGCCTTTGTGGTGCTGAATGAATTTACTCATCTCCGAGCAGGGCAGTTGCTGGAATAGGAACAGCTGCAACCCCTCTTTTCACTTAGACACGTACTTTTCAGGGAACTCCATTTTCAACACCAGAGTTTAGGGTCTGGCTGTAATGCAGCCATATGAAATGTAACTCTTGTCTTTGCTGTGATAGTCAGAAATCTCTGAATCCCTGGCTTATACTCCTATGGCTCGTTGTCCTCCAGCATTATCCTTTGGCTTCCCTAGTTCTATTATGTTAGGACCAAGTATTTCAGAAGGGACATAGTGACCTTGCTCTAAGGTTTAGTCTGAGAAGAATTTCTGTACTTTCAATTATTCAAGTCCCACTCCTACACAGACTAAGGAAGCCATTGTCATAATGGCCACTTGTATTTTGTGGTGTTTCTTGGTGGATTGTCATATGTAAGGCTGTCTGCAAACAGAACAAAACATAAAAATTATTCTAGTGTGGCTCTGAAAAATAAAACTCCTTATTTCTCCTGTTCCTAAAAATGTGGAAATACAGAAAACGACAAGGTGATTGTGAAGTCCTAGCAAAACTTTACCCTAATATAACACATATTCAGACATATTCATCATTTAATTCTGGCAGGAAATGCTCTTCAGGGCTCATCCATGCCTGAAATTATTCAGTTTTGTAGAAGAAAAATCCTGTTTATTGCAAACAAGATATTTCCTCCTTTTTTTTAACTGAGAAAACGTTGTTTTAAAAAAGGCACAGTTTTCTCTGTCATTACACATTCCTTAAACCATGGAATGAACATTTTTCTGACTGGTTTTTTTTGGTATTACACAGTCAGTAGCGATGACATAGCCATTTCCTGCATAATAAAATCTGTTAGAAATGTTACAATATCTGATGCAATTAAATAGTTAGAATTTTAGCAGTATATCATCATTTACAGCTGCTAATAGTAACATTGAAAGACACAATTCTGTCCACAAACTAGTTGAAAATTGCAATATTTTTTCTCCAGATATCACATTGGGTCAAATACTGCTTACTGGGGGAAAGTATGTTATACATTCCTTGTCATTAACTCTTTCACTTTGCAGAATAGATTTTCAGATACTTTGTCACTTTTAGGAAAATTTTGGAATTATGAGGGATTTGTTTTATCAGTGTTACATTCACAGGAATTGAAGTCTCTTTACATAGAAATAGTTTGCCTTCAAATACCTTACTTCCTATTTTGCTTGCTGTGTATTTTAGCTAACACAATTACTCTGGCCTGATTCAGCTACTTTTTCTGCAAAATGTTGACATTTCAGAATCCTAAACATCACTAAAATGGTGAAACTTTGTAAAAAGCTTGATATAGTTTATCTGCATAAAAAATACTGTGTTCCAAAAGCTGCAATGGGTGCAGTGAAAGGCATTAAAAACTCTACCCACGCCATAATTTTCACCAGCCCTTAAAGTGAAAGAAAGTTTATATTCTTTTTTTAATTGAAACACTGGAAATAGAAGAATAAATTCCATAATTTAAAAAACCTTGAAAAGACTGCATGAATTAACAAATATTGATTCTGAAAAAAATTCTTTTCATATTAATGGCGATGGAATGTGTAAAGAGCTTTCTTTTTTTTAAAGACTAAAAATGGCTGGTTTTTTTTTTACATACTCAAATGGAAATGCAATAAAAATTATGAATGATAGGCAATATTTAAACAGAATTGTGAAACTTACAATAACCAAATTATACACTGGAATCACCATATATATATGTATGTATAAATACAATATCTCCATTTCCAAATTATGACTATTAAGATAAAATGTTGACGATGTTTTTTCATGTATTTGTGTGCATGTGTTCATTTTTTCCATCCATGAAAACTGACAAACCTAGGAAACATGAATAATAGCACATGAGAAATATCCACAGCCTGGGATCTTCTGTCCCACACACAGCTTTGAAAAGAGATTTGAAAAGTTCACTGAAGATAGAAGTTTCTGTCACCTGAACCCTTTAGCAAGGTTAGGCCAAAAATTTCTGCCATTAATATGTGATGAAACAGGTCCCCACCTTTATTGCAACCATGCTGAAAGTGTGCTCAGGCGAAGCAAACCCTGTGATGCTGCAGCTGCAGTTTTTAGGTCTGTGTAGCAGAATTGGGTTACAATAATGTAGTCTGCAAGCAATAAGTATAAATTACTATGACTCTGTAGTGCTGATTGACATCAATATGTGAAAGAAAAGATAGAAAAGGTCTATTAGGTCATCTTGTCCATTTCCCATGATACATTGTAATGTCCCCAAATGAAATATTAAAACATGTTGTGACAAGGACCTGGCTATTAATAATGCCATTAATAATTGCTATGGCATTTTTAATTCTCTTTGCTTGGGTATTTTTTTCTGTGATTTGATAATAGATGCCTTGCTCTTTTAGAATGGTACCAATACATGCAATATGGTTGTATTAAATGTAATCAAATGTCTGATTGTCAAACAAAATTATAATGTATCAAGTGATTAAATTTTTTGGCGTGACCAGAGTGTCAAAATGTTACTCTATTAACAAACAGCAAAATTGTTCAAAATTTATGTTCTTGTGTCTGATCTCACTTCTCATCCTATAAAATAGAAAGGAACTTCTAATCCTGCCTGTTGTCCATTTCCTATTCTATGGAACCAAAATTTTGATGGGTTTAAGACTGAGCAGGATTTGGGGATGTGCACACTGCATCCAGAAAAAAAGGTTTAAGCATTACTCTGTATTTTCAACAACTTCTGTCCCTTTTCAACTACTCCATCCCTTTTGGGGGTAGCAAATCCAGACAGTGCAACAAAAATCACCCTAGAAAATGTTGGTCAATCTGCTGTTGAGTTTGACAGAAAAGATTTTTACCTGTGAATCACCCAGCATTCAACCTTTGGCCATACACCCTTGTGGGATTAAGACTTGTTCTACTGCATACACACATATAATACCAGCAATTCCACATGGCTCAGTAGATGAAACGCAGGTCTGGGACTTGGGTTCAGGATCCACAGGTCTATTAACATCTTACCTGCCATCAGACAAGTCACTTAGTTCCTTTCGTGCAGTTGTTTCCTCTCTCAATTTGTATGCTTCTTCTATTTACCTTGCAAAGTCTACAGCTAAACTACGGCCAGTCCCTGGGTAAGGTGTGGGCTGGCACTTTCTCCTCTCTTGCCCCCAAACACTGCTTGCTGTGCTTCTCAGGGAGAGGAAATAGAATCATGGAATGGTTAGGGTTGGATGGCACCTTAAAATCATCTAATTCCGACCCTCCTTCCATGGGCAGGGACACCTTCCACTAGACCAGGTGGTAGAAATACAGTGATGGGTCCACTGCATGTTCCAGTTGATATCCTTGTACTGGCAGCTGAACATCTGGTGTGGTGGGACATGCAGATCACATCTGGCTGCAGTTTAACATGTTGAGATGATAGTCCCTGGAGTTTTGAACTGTACTGCACTGCAGATATCTAACAGGACTTCCATAAATGATGTATTTCTGTCCCAAGTTCTTCGAGGCATCGGGAGGAGGTACAGGGCCCCTGGCCAAACTGGATTACCAGGGGTTTTCCTAATAAGTTAAGCAGGCTCAGTGCTGCCTCTTTTCTTTGTAGCCTGGTTATTTGTTATTTGATCCTTTTCACTCCCTGATGTAAATTAGAGAGGTTTACACATTTTATGTGAAAAATTGGATGGATTTCTATGCCAATTTCAGTGAATGAAAATTTTCTAAAATAGTTTTTGTTTTATATGCTCACCAAACAGGAAAGCATAACCATAAACTTAACTGATGATAGCCTGATAAGGCACTCTTAAGTACAAAATATAATTTTATATAAAAAGTGTGTGTACATGTATGTGTGCAGAGTCTTTATTAATATTTATGAAATAATTACTAGATGCAGCTAAATTAATAACATTTTAGAACATATTTTATAAAAAGCATTAAGAATGAATCATTAACAAGCAACGTCACAGCTAGCTATTATAACAAATTCTGTAATGTAGATTTCATTAAAAGAAAGCACATGCCTGATTAATATATTAATTCACATGGTAAAATAACATCCTTTAAAGTATAATAAACTTATTAAATGATAATCAGTTGTATAAATTGATATAAAAAGTCTAAAACTGGAACATAAAGGCATCTGTAATGTAGTAATCAAACACTCTTGGTCTAAGTAGTTTGGGAAACACAAAAAACAGTGGAAAATGAAAGAGCACACCATGAATACTTTGTCTAAAATAAGTACTAAAAGTTCATGCATAGATGTCATCGCTAAGGGCTGAATTAAGTAAGTTATGTGATGGCTGGTTTCTTCATCTTTTTTCTAGGCAGCAGAGGAGGTGACTGAAGACAGGAGACAAGCTAGGAGCTCCAAGTGTCACTTCGAGAGAACAACTCTCCTTCTACTGACCACCCAGAAAGTCTATGGAGATTATTATGTAGCTGAAATACACAGCTTAATTACTTTGCACAAGTCAGATGCTGTGATTTCTCCACTAATCATCAACCGCCTGCAGAAATTGCTCATAAACTCACTATTTACCTAGCTACACATGCTACTTTGAAGCTATTTTGCTGTGAGATAACCCTGCAAACTTTTGCAGATATGTTTTCTAAAGCAAGCTCTACATGCTGGCTCTAAAGCTCAGTTTTAAAAGCTACAGCCAATTTTGTTGGTTGAGTGACTTTGAAGACCAATTTTTATGAAGGATTCTTTCAAACTCAGACTGTTAATTTATTACATGCTGATCAGTAATATGAAAGGACTTTGTGTTTTGGAAGTTCAGTGGTTCTTAATTATGAACAAGCTTTGAAGCACCCAGCCATGCATGACAGACTTCCTGATGTCTCCTTGTCTCTCTTCCTGCAGCCTGGGCTCTTCCCTCCAACTTTCATATGGCCTGGAAGGGGTTACCTTTACCTCGAGGCCTTTTTTGAGTCATGTGACTACTGAAAGATTAAGAATACAGAACCAGACAGATTCACAGTACGATTTAATACGACAAATCATATCCTGTGCAATATTGCAAAATCAGGGAAGGTTAACCAAAATTTATGTCAGTGCTAGAGGAATCCATATTGTGTGGGTTTGTCTTACCTTCAGCACAGCAATTAACAATTATCCACTAGAAATACAGAGCCAATTTCTGATCCTGCAGTATTTGACTAAAAAGCCTGAGTGCATGTCAGTGGTGCATGATGCATTAGTAACTAATTTGGCCACAGACTGTGGGGGGATTCTCTCAGAAATATGTATCTGAACAATCCCAGGTTATAAATCACAGAGTAGCAAATTTCCTTCGTTGGAACAATCAATTAATGGGAATCCTGCAAGGACAGAACAAACTGGTCTAGGCATCTTAGTTTAACTGAAAATCAATTAGATTTTAAATTATACTAAAACACATTCTCACAAGGTGCAACACTTGGTTTCTAACTTGCAATCTGGTGATCAAAGACCTGGATTCACTCATTCTATTTTATGCATCCAGTATAAGGTGGTTATCTAATTTTCATGTGTAATTAGCAGAGAAAGAAACAAAGCCCAAAAACCATGGGATCAATATCCGTCTGAAAAATCTCATCTCTTGCAGTGGCTATAGCGGTTGCTTTGATGAAGTGCACTACTTCTGGATACCATAGATGAGCAACCTTCTCCCTTCTTGTCTTTTTTCCATTGTCCACTTACATCAGGAAAATCAAAATTCATACAGATCACCTATATTGGAATGGTGCTTTTCAAAGAAAATAATTTGGTTGTTGAAAGTAAATTTCCAAAATAAGATGTGATGTCAGGACCCCATGTAAATGGGGCACCCCTTAGAGCAGGGGAATGGGATCAGAAGCTTGCCTTTTGTCTACCATATTACTTTCTTCCTGCTATTTTTCAGCATGTGAGAAATGTTAGCCCTGCACTAAAAGACTTGGATCCTACATCTGAGCATTTCCATCTCCTAACTGTTTTCTGACTTAGACTGTAATAAATGTGAGGAATTCAAACATGACAGAGATGAATGCTGTGTCACAATTTGGCTGGATAGATATTATAATAACTTTGAAAAGGTTCCCTCTGGACAAACTCATGCACTTTTATGAGTTTTTCATTTCTTTGCTTCTCTTCCCTGTACCTCTACCTCTAAGCAGTCAAAAAAGAAAAGACCAAGAAATAAACCTTTTCTTCACATATTAAATTTCTTTTAAAAAATATTTTCCAAAACAATTGCATGAATAATTCATTACCTCTTTCTCTTTGTTCCTATTAATATCATGTTCCAGAGCTCTGTTTGTTTGGGATTTTTTATCCAGTCCTTTTGGTACTTTCCTCATTTCCATTGATGGGGTGTTATTTATTTTGCAAATTGAAATGCCTGAAACTAAGCCATTAATCCTAGAAAGGCTTTGATACAATTACTGCATTTTTCAGAATAGTGGAAATGCAGAAAACATCTTTCACCTTCTGAAAAAGGTTGTAATGCTTAACTACTTTCAACATGCATCAGAGAGCTACGGTATACTAGCCAGCAGGAATCTGTCAATATTTGCTCCAAGTATGGGCTAGGCCTGGAAATACTCAAAGAAACAAGAAATCCATGTGCAGCCTTTAAACCAAGGCCATGAGACCCAGTATTCCTCCACGTGGGTGAGTGCTGGAATCTCTAAGATACAGGGTCACCATCTCTCTTTCTGTCTCTTTGGAGGGGGCATAAGAAGGGCAGCTAAAGAATCATGCATAATATTTCACATAGAAGTGTACAGTCTTCTCTCACTCCCCATTTTAGCTCCCACACCAGACACTAATGATTAGGGCAGGCTCCTATTCTGAATTGTCTCAAAGAGCAGAGAGAGCAAGTCTTGGGCTTCACACTCTCAATGAACTGTCCTTTAATCCAAGATCTCACACAGATGGAGACTGGAGGATACTGTTCTGTTTTTCTCACCTTTGAAAGAGAAGAACAGTCCCACTATGACTTTTAAAAGGAAGATTGTAATTACCTTTTTTGAACCAAGGGCTCCAAGGTGCAATGCACTCAATACCAGATTACAGTGTAATGCTTTTTTTCTCATTATGGCTAAACAGAGCATGAAATTAATGAATTCAGACACAGCTCTATGTAATTTCATTTGTTCAGAATACAGAGGCATAGAGCATGGGTGTAGGAGAGCAAACAAGTGCTCTCTACCTCTACCTGTACCTCTTCTCTGCATTCCTGTGGCATGCACAATAGAAGAGCTGTAACAGGGAGGACCGTGTCCACCAGAACCAGGGCTCAGCTGTAGTCCAAAAGGGACTGACACTGTCATTATCATCCGACAAATGGTTTTAGCAGGAGCTGCTGTTTACAGTAGACTTCCAAATGTTGGGGTTAAAAGTTATCCTACAGAAGAGCATGCAGTTCTTCAAGCTGCTGGGCTCCAAACCCAGCTGTGCACATCCAAAGCCTTGCCTCATTAGCACACTAAATAAGTAAAACCTTTGGTCAGTCACCACATTTCCTCAGAAGAGTGGTTTAAATGGAACACAAGCTCCCACTGCGGTGTCAGGAGACATGAGAGCATTCATTGCTGGCTTCCTGTTGGTGTCATCTGCTCATAAACAGAGACCTGCCTCCCTGCTCTGGCAGCCAGACACAGACCACTCTGGGGAAGATGATCTGGGATTTCAAAGCCTGCAGCATCTGTAAAATAAATGGAACTATTCTACAAGTTCAGTGGACAGTTGTGCCCTTAACTTTCCTGCATTTTTCTCAGGTTTCAGAGTATTGTTACAGCTGGTGTCCTGCCCATCTCATAAAATGCTTTTGCTGATCAATATACCAGGGGAGAGAAATAAGTCTGATCCTGACCCCGACGCTGCCCCAGGCATGAGGCCCATGAACCAGGACAGTTTTTGGCTATCAGGACTCCAGGTTGATGCGTCCGACCCTCCTTCCATGGGCAGGGATGTCAAGCCAATCCTAGCCCCAGCCAGGGGCAGCCGTCTGGGAGGCACCAGGAGAGCCCCGACCCAGCCATCAGGCACTTCCCTGGGTATGGGGACAGGCCAAAGCCAGGCCAGGCCCATGGCCAGGCAGGGTGGGCTTTGGAGAGCGGCTTTGGAGGCATCACTGGGTCAGGGGCAGGCGGCCGTGGGGGCTGAGGGCTCATGCTGTTGATAAACAGCTGAACCTGTTGTGTGTAACTTTGTAAATGTTCAGCAGATGCAAGAACTAATTTGCTTGTGCTACTTCAAGTGAAATAGCCAGATTCTAGTAAAATGATCCCTTTGAAAACCTGGTTCAAATTTGACAAAGCAATAAAAACATCATCGTTTATGTCCTGCTATCTCCTCCCTGTGTTTTGTTTCTTGATCTCAGTCCAGAATAAAGAAGGAATAAGCATAGTGAACACATCATCAAAATTCTATCATCTTCTTCTTGTTGTTAACAGAATGTAGGGAAAAACAAATGGGATTTGGAGGGTTGCAAATTTTTAGGCCTGGAAGAGGTAAGAGTTTTTCTCAAATTAAAAACCACTTAGAGGCTATCATGTCTGTGGACTGGAATATAGCTATCATCCATCAGCTACAACTCAGAACAAAGTGGTTGGAAACTTAGGAAAGGAAATCATAGCCCACATAGTAATAAGAAAAATATATTACCATCGTGTTCAGCAATTCCTGTTTCTTGCAGATGTTTTAGGAATGTTTCAGGCTTAGGCATGTTCAGAAGAAATGGTAAAGGTATATAATATCTAGAGTCCATCTGAATACAAAAATGGGAGCCAAAGGTTTTAGGACTAACATTCAAACAATTCAGATTTAGCTATTAGGGAATGATTTTCAGAATACACTAGTGTTTGAATTGCCCTTAATTATCAAGGCTTTCTAAACTAGAACTCTTAGAGAAGTTATTAATTTGGTGCCTCTTCTGTTGTTTCTTTTTCAAGGGTGCTCAGTATCCTGCCATCAGAGTAGTGGCTGCGCAGTGTTAAACACCAGGCTTGGGTTGTTGTAAATAATTTGAATTGAATGGTTTGGGTTGAAACGGACATAAAAAATCATCTAGTTCCAACCCTCTAGAAGCTTCCATGTTCCAGAATGTCACAGGCTTTCTGTAGATACTCTGTTTTACCTGTAAATCCCATGTGGTTGTCTGAGATACTCTCAAGATGTCTGTTTAGGGAACCGAATTGTGCTTTCACCATCATGAACATTCGTCATTCCTGAGACTCTTCTGGCTGTGAGATGAAGAACAAGAATTTCCAGGCAGATATGAACTCTGAAAATTCCTAATTTCATTTAGAGAAAAAAATAAAAAAGTAGGAAAGGAACTAGCAGGATGTTAGAACTGTTTTAGATGATTCTTATACAGGCATTAATACTGGAAACAAGATGGGCCCCTGAAAAGAGCACATCCCACTTGCTTGTAACTAAACAAAATTGTAAGGGGCATTCATGTCTATTTTTAGCAATTCCCTGCCTGTCTTGGTACTCCCAGAGAGATCATCCTCAGCAGACACATGGCATAACCTGCTCTAGAAAAGCTAAAACCTTAGCTGATTTCCTACCTGGATGATCTATTCATAATGCTTACTTTAAAAGATGACTAATGATGGACACCAAAGTCTGTTTGTGGGGTTGTACAGACATGGTTCTTCACACACAGGAATACTGAAAGTGAGGTTCTCACTGCTTCTGTTTCAGCAGTTGCAGGGCTTCCTTAAAATTCGGTCTTTGCATTGTAAGGAGGGTTTGAAAACAGAACCTCCAGATTAGTGATGCAGTAAATATATTTCTTGTGCTTCTAAACCACTGAATTCTTACAGGCCTTCTAGCAGAAACTAAAATGAATAAACTTGCAGAATGTGCTAATCTGCAGAACGAACCATGAGTGGTAATTTATGTATCTCATAAACAGCTAGCGAGCTGTTACTTTACAAGCTCTATTTTGAGGTTTCATTATCTCACAGATATAGGCAAATCTGCAACCTTTCACTCATTCAGCAATCTGCAGTGCTTAGTTGTGCAAACTTTAGGAGCTTGAATAAGAAGGTGCCACTTAAAACAGGCAATTGTAAGGAAAAGCACATAATTGTGCTACACAATTAGCCAGAACAGTATTGCAAGCAAGAATCTGCAGCAGTAACTTTTAAGAATAGCACAGCATGCCTCAGAGCAGAAATAGAGTTTAGGCAAGTGCAAACCCCAGTGAGCTCAGGTTTGTGGTCAATATTAGCATAAACATTCTTCGGGCAAACATCTCAAATAATCTTGAGAGATGTAAGGAATTGTATCATCAGTTGTATCCTTGAGCATCATAGATGGCACTAGCAGTCATCTTTGGTAGTCTTGAAACAGCCTGGAGAGTAGATGACCTTTGATCAAAAGTTGTTCATTGCATTTGGTCTGAGGCATGTTCCTGACAGAGCCTGCATCTTTAAAATTGTCAGATTTTTTTTAAAGGACACAAGAGGTTTCTCTTAGATGTTGTCTATTAAATCAGAATTATACTTCTTTGTGAGGCTACAGAGATAAGCAAAAGGTCAAGGATGGAGTCATATCATCTGATATGATATTCTGTGCACTACATTAAGTTATGCTATTCCAAACTCACACATGGTGACACCTTATTTATTTCAGTTGGGCAGTACTTTGCTGGATCTTCAGACTCTCACTTCTACCTTCTGCTGAGGCTTTGAATAGGAGACTGTCCAGTCAAATAAAAAAAAACAAACGTAGTTCACAAGCTCTGAAATGTTCATGTGATTTTCAGTTGAAAAGGACTCTATATATAATTATACCTGTATGTGTGTCCATGTTGTGTGTAGCAATGTGCAGATATACACACACAGATTCATCTGTATACCTCATTAAAGAATATTTTTTAAAATTGTGTAAAATACAGTTTATCTACCTGTGTATAAACTAAATGAGAAAAAAAACATCAACAGCTTATGTGTGCGGTTCCTGGATTTACAGTTGTTCATTGGCTCACTGATGGGTGGGAGCACATCTGCTGTTTCTATTCAGAGTTGTTCGTGAGCTGTGTGGTCTAACCCCCATAGGTGGTGGTCAGGAATAGCAGAAAAGAGTGCTTGACTCACTAAATAAAGATTCCATTTTCTTTTTAAGTCTGGGTAACTGAGTTCTCGTCAAAGTGAGAAACTAACAGCTCATTGTGGAATTACTGATAACACAAATTGGTCTTCAGTGTTTTGATTTCGCTTTCAATGTCATATCTTCAGCCCTCCCATTTTTCTGATTTTCTACCTCTTCCACACAGAAAGTGTCTTCATGTTGGATTGTGCAGCGGCTTAATGAAATGGATTGATGTCTACCCAGGACTAAACCCTTTAGATACTCTTTACATATATTATATGTTCACCTTGCCCTTCAAACCCAGCCACTTCTACACACAGCCCTAGTGTCATCTACCCATCAAAGGGAGAGGGTGACGTCAAGAAAGGGTTATCACAGACCTTCTTTGGACCTCCTTCCCTGACACAAGAGACTTTCATGTAGGGTCTTTGCTGGCAGGATGAGCTCTGGGGCTCAGGGGCAAAGGTTCAGGAAGATGCCACAAAAGTAATTCCCAGCTGGGAGCATGCATTTCACCAGTGATGCGCTGAGCTGGTATTCCAGGCAGTGTGTGTGGCTTCTCCCTTGCTGCTGTGATGCCACAAGTTAAAACAGGTATTATATGGCATGTGGGACCAAGAAAATTCTCTCTGTAATGCCTCAAATGAAGGCACATGAAAATCATTGATAGTAAGAGTGAAGCATCTGAGCAAGCCTCACCCACAGACCAAGAGAGCTGGCAATATTGGGTATGAGAATAGAACAAAGTCACCAAAAATTAGATTAGGTTCACACTTGAAAGAAGATGGAAGATTATAGCAAGAACTACTGCTCTCTCATGCAAGTTTTATAGAAATTGGCCATGAATGGTCAATGCATTAGTACTGCTACACAAAGGGGTTCCTGGAGAAAATCTGTCATATCTGGAATTTTGCTAAAAAGAGTAATGATAAAGAGTAAAATGAATAAATAAATGTTTTATAGATATTCTGATCCCAACACCTAAATTACTTCTAGCCTTCAGCCTTTGAGTGACATCACAAAAGTCCAGGCAAAGTACAAATAAACTGGAAATTAAAATAAAGACCTGTTTTGTTGCTGAAAATACAAGTTTGAGGTGCACTTTCAGAAATCCTTACTATCACTTTGGGCTAGGACTTTTTGGAAGAGCGACAATCCTTCTCCAGGCAGATTTTCTCAATAGATATTGAAGACTATACTGTTCAACATGTAAGCCAGCCTCTACCTCTAATTTTTCAATGCATATTTGCAAAATGCTTAATAGGATGCCTTAAAAATATTAAAATGAAAATTATCCCACCCCAAACAGCGGGTTCTGATCTGCTGTGATGGAAAGCAAATTGTTTTCTCTCTTTTCTTTTAGGTCACCAAATTCAGGCCCTGAAACAGTAAAGACTCGATTTTTTTATAAATCAGTGCATAGTTTCATTACCCAGTACAGAACTTCCAGGGCACAGCAGTTTGGTAAAAGCATATATCATTTCTGAACTGCAAAATAGTTTGCCACCAAACAAAAACAATTCAATTATTTTGGAGTGATTTTCACCTGGGTTTTGATTTAAGTTAAATGTGTTGGAAGCATTCCATTTCTGCTCTTGATACATTTGAAATGTATCTGCCAGACAAATTGCCAACCTCTTGTATGGGCTTCACTGGTGAGAGCTTTGTATTTAGTAAAACAACTGTAATAAAGCAACTGCTTTGTGGTCAGGGCAGTTATATTTCTGTCAGGTTCTCTTTCTGTATTTGAATAATGACTATCTTTCACTTCTGCATTGAGACATTTACTAAAATCATAAGGATGGTCATGCTGTGACAGCCCTCTTCTTATCTTTTGAGGTTGTATATTCCCTTCATTTCTGTAACTATTTTTGCCATGCTGCAAGAAAAAACATTTTCAATATCATTGTGCAGTCACCTAAAAAACATTCAGACATAGGTAGAAGGGTAGGTTTGACAATATAAGAATTTGTAAAATAAGCCCTAAGTCTGTTCCAAACAAAATTAGCATCTTGATGCAAACGCTTTTTTGTTATAGCCTTGCTGAGAATGCTGTGAGAATGCTGTGAAGTGGGGTAAGTCTTATATAAGACCTGGATGAAATTTTCCATTCAAAACATCTTTTCTGACCATTAATAAGTGATGAATTCAACAACGGTGCATAAGTCATCTCTCACACCAGTTTTCCTTCTGCATCCTGCAGAATCTGGGGAGCCTGTGTCCAACCTCATGCTCGAGCACTGCCTGCAGCCCTTGGACTCTTCAGCTCTAAGGCTCCACCTGATCAAAATCCGCCTGTCCTCACCCGGCCTTGCAGTTCCATAAAGCAAAGAAGACATACAAGAATCTGGAGACCCCCTTCTCTACAAAACCCAGGACTGTGACTGTTCAGAGTAGTTTGGATTTTCGTTCGAAAATTTTTATATTAAGTCAATAATTACCCTTTTTTTTCCTTCTCCTTTCCAGTTGAAAGTAATTTTTTTCATTCCAAAAACTAAAATGACTAGGAAAAGCTATTTAAGAATTTAAAGACTTGTTGTAATTTTTAAAATTTCCTTTAAAAAAATTTGAACACTCTTAAATGAAAAAAAGTATTGATTTCAACCAGCAATATCTCTGGACTGAAATATTTAGGTTACTGGTGGAACTATTCAGGAAGGCTTCAGCAAATGCATTTGTGAAAGTCTGTTATTTAAAAAAACATCTTTGCTTTATGTAACTTCTGTTTTGTAAAATCCAGCCTTTCTGTCATGACCATAATCTACGTCATCTCCTAGAGCCCAGGTATTTTGGGTTGAAGTCTTCAGAGGCTGGATACATTGGAATAGTTTAAATGAGCAAGACCCTTAACATGCAGTAAGTGAGATAATGACATGGTTTGCACAGAGTATTCAGAATATTGTTCTACCAAGCCGTTCAAGATGAGACCACTGTTTTAACATCTTCAAAGCTGATTTTATGCCAAAGAACACAGCTAAAAAAGATACTACTCAGAAGCTCTTAACTGAAAATCTAATTGCTACTCCATCTTGTGTGACAGTTGAACTAAATGGAGACACACTAGAACATCATAAAGTAATCAATTAAATCATGCTTTCACTGTAGAACAGCAACAAAAATCTGTAAGAAATTCAATATTTGCCAATAGTTAATATTCTCTTCTTCCTAAAGAAAGCATCAAATTCTATCAGCAAAGTAAAACACAGTAAGTGGTTTACTTTTTAGGCTGGCAGCCTCTTAAACCAGCATATTGCAAATGAAATATTACAGAGGGAACTCATCTAAGAAACTGAGAAGATAGAGCTGGTTGTCTATAGAAGTCATATATTAAAATTGAAGGGAGCTCAGGAAGAGCTCTGTAGTTTTCAGAAGAGCTTCCAGTCTTACTTCCACCAATTACTACAGTCAGGAGTAAAGCCAGCTCCCTTTACAATGGCAGTTCAGGCAGATGGAAATTATATCACATGAGTCACCATAAAACCATGACTGCTGAAATTCTCTTGAATATAATTTCGTACCAGTAGTTCTTAGTACCTTTGTAGACAACAGGAATCCACAAAAAAAAAAAAAAAAGGAAAAGAAAGACTTGGAGACTCCCTAAGTAGTCCAAATGTAAATGTCTAAGTGTCCATAATGTTGGTGATGTGACTGTAATGATTCAACCAAGCATCGAAGTCTAGGAAAGCTCATCTAAATTACATTGTGGACTCTGCTCTAATTTATCATAATGATATCATCACCTTAGGGCCATATTCTCATTTTCCTTTCATACCTTTGAAGCTAAGGCTATTCCCAAGGGGTAGGAGTTTTACGAGTAGTTGATGAAAGAATGAGAATGTCCTGTTTTGAGGTAGACATGAACTCTGTCAGATGTATTGCAGGGGCCTATTGTGAGTGTGTGCCCTGAATGTCCATCAGCATCAAATTCACAGCACTAGACAGAATGCCACAGGGCTTTCTTTATCCATTCTTTTGGAGCTCGCAGCTGTTACCACTGCCTTTGACTATGTGCTTACAAAACAGGTCCTTAGTCTTCTGTGTCTTCAATCTGTTGAAGTGCTATTTACATTTAGGGAACTGGCCATATTCCATCCTTATATCTCAATGTTTACAGCTTCAGTCAGGATACTTCTTCTATTTTAATTTTAAACTTACATCTCTGGCATTATGGTACTGAGGTTCCTGGTCAGTGCAACTGTACAAAAATTTGAGGAAACCTTGAAACCACGTGGAGTTCCTCTAGTAATAGTCAAGGGCAATAAAGTACAACCCACATCCATTAAATCCATTAAATGCTTGATCATGAAAGCTCAGAGAGCTGATTTTGAAGTTCACTCTACAATAGGAAGCAAAACTGTCTTGGTCTCAAAAGAGTGCAACATAAGGCTCTTATCCCTTCCACCTGCACTGAGAACTGTACTAATGTATTCTCAGATACTGACATCCTTTAGGAGTGTTCTCATCTATGTCACAACATTGAGAAAATGACTGACCACAGTTAGTGCCCTAGAAATCCCTCTAGATGTCATATTAAAGGGCAGTGACAAAAGCACAGGCATCAGTCTTACTCTTGTCATGCCTGTTTTCTAAAAAGTGCAGAACCAAAATGGACCATCACTGCTGCTGAGAGTTTTAGTTCAGTTATGCCTGTAGTTAACCTGCAGAACTTCCATCTGGTTTCCTCCTATAACTTCTCTGCTTGATGGGAATCATAGCTTCCAGCTAACTTTCAGAGCCTGCATGTCACATTTCAGCAAATCATCTCATGCCAGGGATAAGGACAGAACATATTGCGTGTCAACACTGTAAACTGTAAGCAAGTTATTGGTATGCAAGGTCTAAATCATTGCCTATAGGAGATTTTAGTTTTATGTTACAAATCCTACAAGTCAAAAATAGTTCACAGGTAGGGAAAAAAAAAAGTGAAAGTGAGCAATCTTCATTTAGTTAGCCTTTTTTCATCCTTCTGGAGTTTTAACTTTTTTTCATTATTATTATTAATTTTTTATTATATTTTATTTTCTTTTGAGGGCTCTGAACTTCAAATCTCTTCCAGTGATTTATCATTGATTTAATGTACCTTTAAATTTTACCCTTCAAATAATCCTTCTGAATGTCATAGGTTATTGTCCCTTTAAGCCAAAATTGTGAACCAATATGCAGGGATGACTGTACTTGACCTAGTTATGGCTGAGCTTTCTGTTACACAAGACAGAAAATAAAGTTGGATCATTGCATATTCTCATGCTCATGTAAGACTGGCACTCTCTTCCCTCACTACAGATCAGCCAATGATCAGTCTTTGTATCAAAGATCCAGTTTGTTTGCATACAGCAAAACTGGGAAGAAACTGTCAGACATGCTCCTTTACTTTTTGAGGCAACACCCATTTTTTTATGTTATATTTTACAGCACCCAGTACTAAAGGTCCTTCTCTACAGCTGTGACTGTTCGGCCACATTGCATTATAGCATTCTCAGCAGTGATGAACTTGGGATGGCTTCTTAGTTTGTTTAATATGCATTCTGGTCTTGTCCAAAGAACTTAGTTGAGACTGAGCTTTGTTCTCCTTGGTATTAGAGGCTCATGTATATTCATGTATATAAATATAAAGTACCTATCCCAGTAAGTCAATAATTTAAATGGCCAGGTTGATACAGAAAACGCAAAAGAATCTCTTTTGTCAGTAACTTCAAGAAATGTCATACTTCCTGTCCATGCCTTTATATGCATGAATCCACTGGGTCTTCAAAAATTACACTTGTGTAGAAATGTTTAAAACAAAAAAATTCATGGTCTGGACATCCTCTGTGTGCAGATCAAGAGCACTCCTCTGGGTGGATGCACATTTCAGTAGGTGTATTCAGTGTTTGTAGAAAGCATGGGCACAGCAGAGCACCTATACAATGTCATGGCTCACCCTCCTCTGTTATTACACGTGAATCAATTCATACTTTATATTGAACATTTTTTATTACATGTTCATACAGCCCCATGGGAGGCACCTTCCCTCACCGTGTCATTAAAGAAGTGTAAGAGCAGAGATAGACATTCCTCTGTGTCCTGTATCTTACCTCCAGCTTGCAGAGGCTATAACAGATCTCCTAGATGTCTCCTAGATAGATATAGCAGAGGCTATAACGGATCTCTGTTATAGCCTCCCAGATAGGCTATAATAGATTTCCTACAGCAGATCTCCTGCTAGAAACCTGGCACCCTAGTTTGGGGCTTGATGAAAACATCCATCGACATTGCTATTTCTGTGTGAGTTTGTAAGCCAAGAATTGACATCCACAATCAGGTTTCTGGAACTGATTACAGTGATCCCAAAATGAGCTTGACACTGTGTTGTCAGAGCTGTTCCAAGTCTCTTGTTGTAAATGTGAATTTGCCCTCCAGTTTGTTAACTGTCTTGCAGTGATTTTAGTAATGGTCAATGTGGTGGCTAATTCACCATTGCACTCTTAGTTTTGCTTCGGGACATCTTTAGCTGTAAGACTTGACTCTGAAAAACTTCCTTAGCTTTTTGAATATTAAGAAGCCAGATCAAATATCTCTGTCAGCATGCAGGAATTATATATTCTCTTTGCTCTGCACAGCTCCAGGGACCCTACTCTCACAGTATCCTATGTACTGAGTCCCCATAAATGTTATACAATTATATCACTGGTATTTTAAGCAGATGATGACGAATCATCTCCTGCCTTCCGATACCACTGTTTCCTTCAACACCAGCCCTCTCCAGCTCTCAAGTGATACTTGATGTTACAGATCTTACACTTCTGTTTTCTAGTGAAAAAGGAAATCTCTAGCAGGAATTCAAGATACAGCCTTGAATGAATCTAGTTTCACTCATATTATTTCTGGCACAGAATGGCAAAAATCAACTGGATTGATCTCTCTTTAGAGATCTCAAAACAACTCCACTGCAAAGTCCACAATCAACCCTGCAAACAAGTCAATAGTCCCCAGGTGACTGACTAAATACTTCTTCACATCTTGGGAAGAAAGGGAAGACATTGTGCAAAAACAAACTTTGGGAAGATTATTTTCATCTGAAGAAGTAAGACAATTTTAAAACTTCCTATGTGGGAAGTAGACACTTGGACTAGATGATCATTGTAGGTCCCTTGTAAGTGAACTATTCTATTCTATTCAAATTCCTAATGTCCCTATTTTCCTTCCTTGTTTAGTCCACCTGAGTCTGAGCCCCACAAACTGAGAAGTGACTCATAACCCTTCATTACCCAGTAAATGAGAGGCCTCTCATGAACCTGGCAAGTTTGGCTGTATCTATATTAGCAGATTAAACCTGGTTGAGATTGGAACTGAGCACTTATGCTTGGTGCATGCTGCTGCTTGCCTGCTGCTCTCTTAGTGCATTCTTCCGTGGCCAAATTGCACACAACACCCAGACTGAGGTCACGGTTCAGCACAAGCCAGGGAACGTCCTGTGGATGATTCTGATTTTGTTTAGAAAGACAGTTTAAAGTAATGAAAGTCTTTCCATGCTACTTGTCTTCCACCACATATGGTAATCCTTAAGTCGCTATTGAATTATAGACAGAACCTAACAGGCTCGTGATTCAAACTGTCCTGCCGTAGCCTAGACTGAAGAAGTCCCCTGCTAGCCATTACTTCTCTTGATCCCCCAACAGTTATGTTTTCTTTAAGTCCCAATCCCAAAAAGTACATTGTTTAGGATAAATTATTTGTTTAACTTAAGCAGAAAAAAAATCAGTATATTATGTCATTTTTCTGGTGCTGTAGCTCCAACTCTGAAATGCAGTTGGGTTTCCATAAGAATCTCTCACTTGCTTTGGAATAAAATGAGTTTATCTTAGAAGGAAAAGTTCATATTGTGAAATCAAGATGAATCTCCAACTGTTTCTTGTCTAAGCAAACAAAGGTTTTGAAAAAGGAAATTCACATGAGTGGGGAACAGTAGCTAAAAATAAAGTAACAACTTTATTACTATGTTTGTGACACTCATACCTCTAGCAGAAAAGAATGGACACATAGTCCCTGGGCTGCCTCCCAGATCTGTGGCCATGTGTGACAATTCTTTATTTCATGTTCACATCACACACAAGTGTTCTTGAAATTACAGGATCTGACTTCCTCAGTTGTATATACAAATCCAAATATCAAATAAGATAAACAAGTCCTAATGCAATATTTATGAACACAATGATCAACAACCTAACACTGGGTCTTCATCCTACTCATCACGGCTGTTATTTTGGCTGCCTCAAAACTCAGTGGAAAGAGACAGGTGCATGTAAATGGCAGTTAATTCCACCCTGCTTAGACCCCTATTTGAAGAAGACAAAAAACATTCTTGAAATTATTATTTATCTTTTCTTCTGGGGAAAAAATTAAATATCCAGAAGAAATCTTGTAAAATTTCCAAAGGTAGTTGATTATTAGTTGTTACCTACAGGGACAGTTTGAACAGAATAGCCCTTGAACTATTTATAGCAAATTTTCTATGTGTCTGCTCCTATTCAAGGATAAATGTTACCTTTCTTTCGCAAATCAGTTTTATCCACTATAGAGAAAGTCCACTTAAAGTACAGCATTTGCATTGTGGAATAAGCATATCCAATCAGCTATTCTCCCCATCACCAATAACTGGTGTGCAATTTCCTTCCCTTTGACACAGACTGTCGCGTAAGGGGGTCCGGTCCGCACCGGTGTGCCGCGACCTTCCTGGAGAGAGAGCGTCCTGCAAAGAACAGCTCTTCCAGGGGCACAGGCAAGACTCCCTGAGCGACGGGTGATTTCAGCAAGTGTAGTGATTTCTCACCTACAAGTGATTTCAGCAGTGATTTCAGCTCCAGTGTTCCGGCTCTTGCATCGAACACCCAAGGCGAACTCGGGGACAGAGAGACAGGAGGCCGTGTATGACAGTTCCACGAAGGCAGCCTTTATTGAGCAGCCACCCCGCAAAGGGTAGGTCAGTGACACGGCCACCCTGGAGTCAGGTGGCAGAGGGGGCTTCTTCTATGGGAAAGGAAGGGGGTGGGGTAGGAACCAATAGCCAACGGGATGTCAGGTATTACCACAGAGAAACAAGGCATGCTGGGTTGTCACCCTAACCGAGGAGAAGTTGTCTGTCTCTGGGGGGGGTTCTTTTGGCCTTCAGATCTCTTTCCTCCAAGGGAGTGCAAAGGGCTCATGTGCCAAGGGCTCACAGCCCTCCACAACAGACTATCAAATTCAATTTTATGGCAAAATATCAATCTTCTTTTCAGGGAAAACACCAGATCTTGAAAAACCATCTAGAAGTTTTGGTGTGTTGAACTGGGACTTGACTCATTTTTCCCTGACACACACAGGGAACAAGGCTTAATCTCTTCAACCTCTCACTTCTGGGAATACAAGAGTTATTCTTGGTTCTGTGTGTTCCACATCCCCCTTTGTGAACATTCATTTGCAAAACACTTAGGAAAATTCATTAACAAAGATATAAAGTCTGCTCACTTCTTCTTACAATGAACAGGATAAAGAAAGAGTTTAATAGCTTGCTTTCTGCTAAAAATAAATTGGTTTCCTGCAGCAATCAGAATTCTACACGGAGTCTGATTCCAGTAAATGTATTGGTTAGAGAAGAGACTTGAAAATCAAGACTGTCCAGGTTACTGGGAATTCTCATGTCTCTTCGTGATCCTTAACATGGTTTGTCCTCACTGCTAAACTGAAGACTGTAACAAAGCTTTATTTCATAAGATATGAAAATTGTTCAGTTTGCTGTTATTTTTATTTATCCCTCTGAACTTCTTAAATTAGAGCACTACATTAAGGGCATAATATTTTTCCTGGAAGTCCACAGGACTTCAAGACGTATCTACTAAAATAAGCCAAGTCAGAACACAAACAGGTCTGTAAATGGAGCTTCTGAGTATTTAATATTGTCAGTGTTGAAGCAGACAAGGAAGAGCTAGCCTGGTTTCAGATGCTGAGGACTCAGTCCTTGGGCAGATAGAAATATCATTCAATTAAAGACACAAAACTCCCAGTTTGAAGATGTATGTTGCCAACATGTGAGGGGTCAGTTTCGGTGCAGTGGGAAGTACTTTACTCCTGCAGGTCACCACCTGCACATGGAGCGTTCTTAGATATAAACATTCCCACAGATCATGGGAACAATTTGTTTATGAGAAGAAACAGCATACCCATTTTTCTCAGTCCAGAAAAATGGAAGTTCAGAGGTTGATATAAGTGTTCCACAGCCGGAATAAACTGTGAACTCCCTTTTACAAATTTTTAAGTGGTTTAAAGGAAGGATAGCTCAAAGAGCCAGTCATGAAGTATAAAGAATTTCTGCTGTAGGACAGTGTTTTAAATATGACCCAGTCATATGATCTTCACCACTGGAGGCAGTACAGTGGTAAATATAAAAAGGTCTTGTGGAATTAGGCAGTTTCACATCACAAAAAATAACACCACTGTTACTGGAACTAACTGAACCCCTTTGTTTACAGTGCTAGAGATAATACATGATAGAGCAAACAGCTCCCTTCCTGATCTGGTCCATATGCATTGGGACCAGCTAACCAATGCCCTCAATGGCCTTCCCAGCAGATGCACAGGCCACTGAGTATTCCCACTCTATAAACACTGCTGCAAATGTGTTCTGCAGTGCGTTTTCATAGCACAGAAGTAGCACATGGTTGCTGCTGTTGTGCACCCAAGACAGAGATTACAGAAATCAGACAGAAATCAGGAGTGAGGTCAACTGATGGACAAGTAAAACCTTTTAAAACCCCTCTCCATTTCTCATGTAGTATTTCTCCCAAGATGTGATTGACTACGTATTCCTTTGAGCAGAACTTCCATGCCTATCTTTAACAGCACCATCTGGTGATTTCCAGCACTGTAGCAGATTTTGCTTGAATGAACTGGGCATGTAAAAAATTATCACTATGGCACCTGAAGGTTGTGTGAAGGTCTCATTTTTTGAGTAGGAATCAATTAAGTAGTTTTCCAGTACATAACATGTAATGTGTCCTAACCAAGAGGGAGTGCCATATTTTTTGCAAGCACTATAGCTTGTTCTGGGAAAATCTGTCTCTGGATGATGTTGAGGAAACAAAAATTGGGTGCATGTAGCTGCTGCTGTTTTGAAATGCTTCTGTTACATTTTGAGATGCAAGTGGTAAGTATGTGTTTCTACATTTGAAACCTTGTGTAATATGCACAGTTTCTTTATGAGATGTGATATCCTGTTCGGATAATTTTTTTTATCTCATACCAGAAAGAATCCATTTCAAGCTTATGGTACCAGACCAAAATAAAAGAAATTATAGTGCCTTAGAGACTTCGAAGAAATGTCAGTTTTCAAAGGCATTCATTTAGATACAGCTAAGGTCAATATTAAGTTGGAATAATGAGAAAGAATGATGTGTGGAGGAAACAGTCGACATAGGAAGTTCTGATGAATATTTCAGTGACTGGAATCAATATTTATTTTACTTGGGTTAGCACTGTATGATATATCTACTAAGAAAAAAAGTAAGTGTGAGGAAGCCAGGAAAAGCTTTCAGAAAGTTATTGCAATCAAAATGGCCAACCAGTTATTTTATTGGCAACTTCTTGTGCTACATCTCTGAACTTCATGGCTTAGAGCCCACAGATCGCTCCGGGACTCCAATCCCACAGCCAAGGGGAAGGCTGTGCTAGAGGGTGTTCCACACAACAGGTGTTGCTATTATTTTTGCTGCTCTCTGGAATGCCCTGGCCTCTGATCTGAGACATTCTGCTTTTTCCTCCTTGCTTTTAAGCCCAGCCTTAAAGAAATATTCCCTCTATATAAGTATCTGGGTCTGCAACATTTTTAGATATGTGTTATTAGTATTAAAGACTCAGCTTATATCGGGTGTTAACATGTTTTGGTGGAAAGGTCTCCTGCAAAAAAACCGTACTTTTGGTTAGCACACAGAGCTGGTAAAACCGCCCTGAATTCGATGTTATCTGTGGATATAAGATGTACTCAGAGACTCCAGCCCAAGGCACTTCCAAGCATTCATATCCAACATAACTTGTGGAATATATAAAAGACTTGGATTCAAAGCATTTCACTTGGAATTTTTTAAAGCCAGAGGTTGAGTCAGCTCTTCAGATGCATTACTGCTAAGAACACTGATTGAAAAATAACACTGGACTTCCAAAAGCCTAGCTTTACATTTTATACTCACTTCTAGTTCCAATTTAAAATGTGGTTCAAGATCTGTCTTGAAAAATAATCTGCAAATGTAGGAAAGCCAGCATGCAGGGTCTATAATTACCGCAATAAAGTAGAAGGAACTGCTTATTTTGTTGGTTTCTTTTTACAGAACTATTTCCACATCCTGTTTTTTGTGGTGGTTTTTCCAAAAAGAAAAAAATGATTGTACACATGGTGAGGAGCAGAAAATCCCCCATGGGGGTACGTTAATGTTTCCACGATGAGGGTGGGAAGTGAAAATGGATTCAAGTTCTCTGAAATATTAATGACTGAATATAAACCACACCAACAACATAAGTCTCAATGACTGACACCCAAGTTTAATAGGAAAAGGGGAAAAAAGTCTGAGCCAAACCAACACTAACTGAAGTGCAAAATGCTATTAGAATCAATAGCTGCCACCAATAGATTGAATGCATCTGTGCAAAAGCTGTGTCTATTTAAAATGCCACCAATGAAAAGCTGAGGAGCTAAGTGTGGCAAAGGACAGCCTTTCTGGGAGGACGAGGGCTACCTGCAGTGACATCGTACCACTGGCTCTTTCCTTCTGCACTCCAGGGAAGGCCTGGTAGGAGCCCTGCTGCCATGGGCTGGCTTTCAGATCTGGACACTACCAGTAGTGTTTGCAGCAGTAGTTACACTACGGCAAGGTCTGGATGCTGAGATCCAGGCCACCAGCTTCTGCCTATTATAAGTTCACAAAAAGGCACCAGGCCTTATGCTAGATGCCTTCCTGACGAAGAGATTCAAAGTCACTGGTGGCTGGCTCACCTCAGCTGAAACTGAAGTGGCTAAAACCATGAATGTTACAAACAACCCCCATGCTGCACAAAATAAAGTCAAAAGTGACCATCAGGGGATATGGCCAGTGGCAGGGTACAGCTACATAAAAAGATGTTTTTGTGCAAGCTGATGATTAGAGCATGGCTAAGATATTCACCAGTTTCAATGGGAACCATGCACGCAGAGAGGCCTTTGCAAGTCAAAATACCAACAACCCACCCAAGAATCAAAGTCAATAATTGTGCCTGTTTTTCTTTATGAGGGGTCAGCCATCTCTATCACACTGCCTTTATTGGCTAAATTATGTAAACATGTAAGTGTGCAATGAAAAGAGGAATTAACTGTTAAAGGGAAAAATATGTTTTGATTTCTCTTGTGATAATGTTTTATCATGTTACTTCATCTACTTGTTCTAACTCAAATTCTCTGTGGTAGCTAAAATTTCAGTTTAAAAATAAATATATTTCACATGGGGAAAAAAATAGAGAAACTACGTAAAGAACAGTCAAGCCACAATAGAAAACATACAGTCTATAAAAAAACATGGTCCATTCCAAAAAAACCCCAAAGCTGTTTATGATCAAGTCAAACACAACGCAATTTGAACTAAAGATTCTGCAAACAATACAGTGCAGGTGGGATGCTGCTAATTACAACAGGATTTTACAAGCAGGTACAAAAATTAATCAGTGTAGACAGGGCAAAGGAATCAGGAATGCTCAAATTATTATGCAATTCACATGATAAATGAAATACAAATATAAAGGTTAAAAAATGGATGGAAGTTTTTTTAAACATCAGGAAGACCTTGCCTGCTGAAATAGTTTTATTTTATGATGTTAACTAATAATTATTATGCATATAAGTACATAGTTGCTAAAATGTTTCAGCTGCATCTGGACACTGTATTTATCTTTGAGAAATAGCACCTTCACCATAAATAAAGATCAGGTTAACTCAAAATTATTTCAGATTTGTATTGAATAAGCATTAAAAGTCACAACTGCAAAAGTTTCCTCACAAGGCTGTAGGGACTTAACCAACATTCGAGTCTGTGTCCCCATTACCTTGTGGCAAAGGTTAATGTAGGTTGCTGAGAATGTGGCTTTCCCTGCTCTTGTATTCACAAATCACTTGCACGCCCCTTACCCAGAGGGTGAGAAAAGTGGGGATGTTCCCAATATTACTGGCTGAGGTTGTTTTATATTATATCATTGCTAAACTGCCCTTGGTATGGGAACAGATTATCCACCTGCTTGACAAGTGTCCTCATCATTAGGTTAGAGATATTTTTGTCTTTCTCAGAGCCAGGACATGCCACAGTCAAGTAGAAGATGCTGTTGCCTGATCATTATGCCACTCGAGTTCAGTTCCTTACCCAAAATCAGACAGAAAATTTACTAAAGAACGTACTTCTCAGATGATTTATACAGCCAGCAGCCTGGGCACACTTTGGGGAACAATTTCCTCCATCCTGCTTCAGAAGGTCTTTATTCCTATTGAAGAAATTAACATCTACCAGCAAAATTCAGCTCAGCCCTTCCTTTCACACCTACAACTTGGTGTTAGCTACAAACTTGCCACTGGATCTCTTCTATCCCAGCTGCCCAAAAACTAAATATACAGGAACAGCAGGTTCTATCAGCTTTACAAGTGTTTCCATTATTTCTTCTGCATTTCTTGCAAGCTAACAAAACCCTTATTTTCCACTGGAATGTACTACTTTGTGGCAAGGCAAATGTAATTTGCTGAGGAGTCTTAGGTGAGAATCCAAAGCAGATTTACTTTTGGAACCTCCAGCCCAAATTACCCATCTTCACCTCCACTTTGACCAGAGAAACAAACAACAACAAGAAATCAGTCATGCCTAAAGCCATAACTGCCGTATTTTAGTTTGGCAGAGCAATAGCTTAAGTGGCTCTTTGGTTGAGTGCTGCATATACAGTAGCACAGCACTCTCATTCTAACTTTGCTTGAGAAATTATTGTGACTTTCAATATTAATCCTAATTATAGGACTAAGATGCTTTCATAAATAATTTTAAACACTGTTCAAAGGACTAATAAATATAATGAAGAGCAAGTATAAAGCAGGATGTATCCAGTTAAATTACTCTTCAGTGTCCAATATCCATGGCATGTTTAACGATTATACTTCTGTCCATCTATAAATAATTATAATTATTTGCATTTATTACTATCAAACCCGGTAATTTGGCTAATTACTACAAACTGTAGTTAACATACTTTTAGTTTTCAGCAATAAGTCATTTCTTAATTTCTAATTATCACCATGTCCTTTATTTCTCTTATTTCTGATGTCATTTAGCTTTGATAAAGTGTCAGAAATAAGTCTTCCAATGCTTCATAGCAATATATCCTCCTTCCTTCAAACAATAGATTTTCATCAGTACATGAGTATGTCACTATATATTACCTGGAAAGATGTTACAGGCCGTAACTTTCAGCTGGGATTGGACCATTCAGTGGCACTCTCATAACCTGATAGCCCTCTTTGTCTTCTACATAGTGACAGCTGTCCCAGTGAAAGTCACTCTGAGGGTTGCAGCAGTTTTGAAATCACAGACTGTGAGACCTACTGTAACAGGTTCCCATTAGCACAATTCTATTGACTTCATTGGAATTACCCTTCATTTACAGAAGCATTATAATACAGTTTTTACTTTTAGAGCTAGCCTTGATAAATGAAAGATGTATGAATTACATCAGCTGAAAAGCATTTGAACTGGTCAGAAATCCTCCAGCAGAATACTTTTATGCCAGGGAATATTCTTTCACAGAAATAAAAGCGTTCTGTGGAGACCTTTTGAAACAGCATGGAGAAAAGTTTCCTTCAGGATCAAGCCTGCTAGATGGGCTTCCAACCTATGCAGCTTCTGGCCACCTCACCTACTCCCTCAATAATGCACATGAGGGGCTGATACACAAGTGAGATAGTGGGAATCCTGGATTTCACCTCATCCAGTCTCAAGTGCTACACAGATGGCCTTTCAGGCAATTCTGTAGGCTCCTACAGCTTAGAGGTTCCCAGTTAAGAAGGGGACAGGAGTCTAACTTTCAAAGTCATTGCTCCTCAGCATCTGAACCCCCAGGCTACTAGCATTTATGGCTCCAGCTCATTGCACAAGTCACCATGGCTGGTGACTCAGGGTCAGCCTATTAAAAGGATCACACTTATAAACCTAGGTTTACTTTAGTTGAAAAATTCATCCTTTCTGTCATGAATCCCTTCACAAAACAGAATTGTGTTTTCTCACATCACTCTTATTGGGACTGGCATTGTGCATCAGGCTGTTATGAGCAGTGAATTGCAAGATTTGTTTTTTCCTTTTGTGCTGATCATTTTCACACATTTCAATTCACAGTCTGAACATCCCAGAAGTCTTTCACATTTTGTGTGAATATATAGTTCAGGTCACCATGTATCCCAGGGAATTTCAGACTATAAGGATGCACTCTTCAGAGCCTTCAGCCTTTTGATGTTGTTTGTATCGTCACAGAGAGACTGCAAAGAAATTTCCCATTCCAACTTGATTGTGATTCATACCTAGAATGAGATAGAGCAGCAGAAAAGGAAGCAATTCAAGGTATTTTCACAGACTACAAATATCAGTCTCATAAAAATATGGAACATTGCTCAACTTCCAATTCTATTCATTACACAGATAAAGCCTGAGGATTAACACGATTTATTTATTGTTTTCCCTTTAAAATGTCCTGAGCTGGAAAAACTTTTCATTTTGCTTCTCACCATTTTTTTTTCAGGGATATGAAAGAACTCTTGAAAGGGGATTGAAATTTCCCTTTACTGGTCAGAGTAAAGATGTTTATTTTAAAAGAGAGAGGAGTTGTTGTGACTGATGTTAGAAAGAAGCATGCACGTCCACATTGAAGGAGAGGAACCATTTGTGAATCATCCATTCTTACCCAAGTATTATCCCAGCAGTGCTACCAAAGCTGGCTCATGCTACCGATTGCACAAGTGCTGGCCTTGAAACACAGACCTGCCCAAGGGTTAGTTTAATTGATACAGACAGCTTTCTAAAAATAGGTGATTGCAGGCTTGCGAGGTTATGTTTCAACAGTATGTCCACTTACAGTCTTTCTCCATGTCTTGTCTTCTTGCAAGACATTCACTGCTCAGCCAGTTTACCCTGTCATCCTCTGAGAAACCTGGGCTGGGTGTCACAGACTCCTTCTGTATCCCTGGCAGGCCATTCAGGGTCAGAATCTTATTCACGTTTAATTTGAAAGTTGTTCCCTTGGTTTTAGTGGGATGACTCAAGGGGTGAATTACTGCACAGGGACAGTGGAGTTATGAAACTTTAGACATCTGGATATTTTCTTAAGAGCCAGCTCAGGAACCCTATCATTGAATCTGGGTACATGAATGAGTCATTCTTTTGATACAAAACAAATTTGAGAAAGATGACTTCTGAAGAAAAGCTGTTGCAAGAGACATCCGCAAAGTGAATCTTCTTGCATTAGGCAATCCAAGGATCTCCTTGCACACTTTGGAATTGGTACACATTAATATGCCTCTTATTTTACCAAAGGATTTGGGTTTTCAAATGCCTCAACTTCTTCCTTACAAGGTAATTTCAACTTACAAGGATATTTTTCCTGAAAAACCTCTTCTTTTCATAGTCATAGTGATGATGCCTGTCCTTGATACCCAAAATGCCTCCCAAATGATACCCAAAATGATACCCAAAGTGGGCAGCCTCCCAAGGCACGGGTTCAGTGTTCCTCCCTGCATCTTAGTCTTAAAATCTGATGCTTAAAAGCTGGACACTGAGCTCTGCTGTTTAAAATAGAGAAAGGCCACCCACTCCACGTGCTGTGTTTCTTGGTGTGGCTCAAAGAGGAGCTAGAGACATGGGAAAAAGATTTCTAGTTTCTTCTTCCTATATCCCCATTTTCTTTTCACCTTCCAGTAGGAAGTTTAGTCTGATTAACATAACAAGTTTATGAATAGCTTCTAGCAGTCTGATTAGCATAACAAGTTTATGAATAGCTTCCTTTTCTGAAGTCCAGGACCTCTAGACAAATGAAGACCTGAGTAAATGTATTTCTTTCTCTTGGTGGTAGCTTAGAAAGAAGAAATTTGATAAAAAGGTCAAAGATGTTTGCACAAAGGTTGCAGATAATGAAGATGATAATAGAAACCTGGGGGACTGTGCTTTTCATCATCTTTCAGAGAGCAGTGCTCTTTCTATGTAACCAGCTGTGGTGTTTAGTCTTTTGCAAACTTTTATATGAATCCCAATTTGGAAAATTAACTTTGAGGTCTCAAAATGAGTCATTTGAGCCTAGACCTATACAAGAAATCTCAAAGGCTCAGTAAGCACCTCATTGTGCATTTGTTTACTTCCAGCTCTCTGGTCCTGAACTCCTTTGATCATTTCTGTGTTGGAAAATTGTTCAACGCAAGACATTTTATAAGATTTGGTCTCATATGTTAAAAACTATAAAGAGTTTCTCATCTTGGTCAGCAAATGTTCCCAAGAGGTGGTCGCGAGTCTGTCTGCCTGATCCAAGGCTGGGGATATCTAATACAAAGCAAGATTCAGGAATAAGATTAAAAGCCTTGCACAGAAGACAATCGTTATACTGTCTTCATGCCCTGTGCAAATAAAGAGGACAGGTATTTTATGAAACTTGTTCGTTATTTGGTTGGTTTGGGGAGTTCTTTTAATGCAGAAAGGAAACGGAAAACCAATGTAAAAATTAGTTATGCCATTCATGGTCATTGATAGTGCTTTTATACTTGCCCAGACTTTCATCCTTTACCACTGAAAAGTGGATTTTGGCAACTAAGTGGCTGGTTCAGACACATTCTTTGGAGATAGATCTTTGGTTACTAACATCCTTTATTCCCAAACAACAAACATCTGTGTAAAGTGCCTTTGAGGCATAAAGACTGCATAAATTACAGAAGACCAAGCTTTTTCTCAAATTGTGCCATCTATAGAAGAAAAATACTACCATTAAGTTTTGTTTCCTTATATTTTCCTCTTTTTAAAGCAGCAACTTAAACTATTTGCAGCTCTTGATGATCTGTTACCTCTGGAACAATATGTTTCTATATGTCAGTTTGGAGCCAAATTAATTCTGTTTTAATTAAGGTGTCCAAATTCAGTTCTATTTAAGGTGTCCAACTGTACTTCAGCTAAAGATCTAAAAAGTCTAACAGGTTGCCAGTAGGTGAGTGACTCTAGAGACCAATATCACAGTTCTGCCTCCCTCCACTCCACCTGCATTTCATGCACCAGCAGTCCAGGTATCACTGACACCCTCCAGGTTTGTGTGAGAGTCCCACGCCTGGTGTGCAGGAATTTGAAAGGTACACATCTGGAGCACAGCATCTTGAATACAAGGAAATATATTTCCTTTGTGAGCTTAGAAACTGATCAGTCACAAACAGCCCCAGACCAAAGCAGTTCCACTCTCCCCTGCAAAACTAAAAGGGATAATTACTGTAACAGGTAGGGATTCAGTCTGTAGAGGACAGTGTGGGGTTTCAGTCTTAAGATTTTAAAAAAATTCAAAATGTAGTTCAAAAATATATTGAATTTATTAGAAAGGAGCGATTTTTCAAGACCATTATGGAAAACCCAGGACTGGCTCATGAAAGGGTTTTAGGAAAAATATTTACAAATGCTTGGCAAAAACAGGGCATACCAAGCTCCTATGAGGAGTAAGATAGTTTCACTGTCCGTGATATTTTTTCTCTGTCTTAATTTCTGAATTCTCAGCCTTACACACTAGAAAAGATGCTGGTTTTCTCTTAGAAAAACTGTGCTACCTCTTCAGACTCCTGTAAATAAGCTCAAAACAAACAGATTGCAGATTGTTTTAAATTTGTGAATTAAAACTAGTTGCAATTTTATTCTATTTCCTTAATATTTCTTTGTCAAAAGAACTCAGGGGTTTTTTACTTCTCTGTATACTCTTCTAAGAAGACTACAGTTCAAGCTAAATAAAATGTGTTGAACGGAGGAGAATTACGGATTTTGATGGACAATACTGGAAAATCTACACTCCCACAGGCAAGTCAAACACTCCAAACCAAACTAAAGCTAATTTTAGGTAGATAAAAGATTTTTTTTTCTTTTTTAATGCATTAAGTTTGGGTATAAACACATATGGGATCATTCCTAAATTCACATTCAAACGTAACTCTTGTGTGATTCACCTAAACCTGTGTTTCCATGAATAAACAGCCTATGAGCACAGATATTCAAAAAGCAGAGGAAAACAGAGGTAACAAAGCAAATTCATTATGTATTGATAAATCACTAAAAATTTGCTGGTGTCATTAAAAACACAGAAAGGAAAAGGCACAGTGGATACTGAAATTATAAGGGAATTCTTTGAGTTGTTTCATGAAGTTTAACTTAACTATATTTCCTAACATTTCAGACTTCTGATTTTTCTTGGTATCTTTAAGAAGTTTTCTGAGAACTGTAATTCTAAATGCAAGAGAAATATTTTCTTTTGAGCTTTTGAACAGTAGAATGCAAGTTCCATAGAAATATTTTCCAAACCACCTTGTTTACTAGTTTTACTTAATGAACAAAATTTAGAATATTTCAGCCAACAAGATTTTCAAAAACACCTGAGGATTTTAGACATACCATCTCCTTTACCACGAAAAGGAAAAGAATAGTGCACTAAAGAAACAACTCGGTTTCTTAAAGGAGCTTTGAAAACCTCCTTATGTGTACAGCAATATATACCCCCTGGAATTATATCAATGCTGAGCCAAGTGTATCCTTAAATTATTAAAGGAGATACAATTTAGGTAGCAATGGGAAAATAAAACTTCCCTTTGTTAAAAAAAAGAAAAAGTACTAAGGAGATTATTTTTATGAATTCCATCCTGTTTCATGCCATCACTCATTGTCATGGATTGTATTTGCCATGTACTTGCACATTTTTTCCCAGAATACAGAACAGAACTCATACCATAAGTGCTGGCTGTAAATGGTAACTGTAGGAAACAAATAGAGATGTACGCAGATGGGGATTATGCAGAAGCAGCCCTGTGACGGTGGAATAAGTTACCATTCTCAGCCTGTCACCAACTGCTTATCATGCCTTTATCTCAGAGGTTATCCAATCTCACAGCAGAGCTGCTGAAGGGGAAACTACTGTACCTGCTGCAGCTGAGATAAGACAAATTATCAAATTCCTAGTCAGGGTAACCTCATTTTGACTGAGACAGATTAGGGAGCTTGCATTGGGCAGGTGTCTCTGCAAGCATGCAAAAGCAGTAGCCTTCAAAGAAAGTCAAGACCAAGGACCCAAAAGCTATGTCTGCTAGCACAGAAGGATCTGGGATGTGACATTTATATGCAGTTTAAAACACATTCTTCAGATTTTGCCTTCCTAATGCATGCACTTTGTATTCAGGGAAATAGGAACAGAAAGGAAATGTCTCAGAAATAATCCTGATAGGCAATGTTTATAATCCTACACAGTCTTTTTAAAGCCATGCTTTCACTGAACAGGAGTAGAAGCGAATCCCTGCAATGCTTGGAAGTCTTTCGGTATACTGACTATAAAGAGATATTATTCTCCATTTCCTCAGTTCTTCATTCCTGGCCATTTATTTGACAATCACCCATTGCAAAATCCAGCTCTAAATCCTTGGCACAAATGGGTTTGATAAAATTCCAGGTGCTCCTCTGGTTTTTTTACCAAGTAATGGCTCCCCAAATTCAAATGATTTTGAAGTCTCAATTTAGCCACAGAAGAATCAATAGCTTTGTCTTCTTGCTTTTCTTTTCACAAAAATTATTGCCTTTCTTTTATCATTCCTTCTTCTTAAGGGACTCAGCCAGGATCCTTTTCATTTCTTTGTCTGCCTTTCTGTAAAGCACAAAGCAATCAAAAGGTCTGATTTTTTGACATTGAACTTGTAAACCATTTTTGTGTCCATAATCCTGGGAAAAGGGAGCAGATAAAATTTTTTAAAGCCTCAGAAAAGAAAATCCTAATAAATACTACAGATTAAACACAACACAGTCTGGTCTAAGGGTCTGTCTACCCAGAGAAGACATTAATGATAATGCTGTAGGTAAAGTAGCTCAGCTCCTTCATCCCCAAATGTGTGGATTTCCCTAACCTGCATGCCAGCTGTGCTACTACACTGTTATTACTGTCTAGGGAAAGGGATCATTGCACCTTTGAAATTATGCTTCCACCTTTAGACTAAGACACACTTGGAATAGATGAACAGGTTAAAGCACATCTGTGTTAGACTAGCAGTTGTTGACTCTTTTAGGATCACAAATTACGTGAGTTAGGGATGGGAAAAAATAGTAGCATATAGAAAGAAAAAAAATACCTGCTCTTCCCAGGCTCAGGGATGTGCTGCTAAGGCTTAGAGGAGAGGACTGTTTCAGAAGACCATATTAAGGATTTTCAGCATTGTAAAAATAAATTAGTTATGTCAGCCTAAGGAAGAAGGAAAAAGCCTGGCTGGAGCAGTATTGATCCTACTGTAGGATGAAAAACTGAGTAGGGAGAAGAGCAAGTGAAGTGACCTTGGGAGTAAAGTAGTCTGCTCCCAGCTGCTATGAAGGGACAGTTTGGATAAAGGAATGGGAATGGAGGACTGCTGCTTCTTGTAAAGCCAGTTAGGAAATGGCTTCCTTTCCTGGAATTCTCCCTACTGCTGTTATTTTCCTGTTACCACTGCTATGAGGTTGGACAAGACCTGTTGGGAGTCTAAATGAGGTCAGGGGCAAAGCTTCTCAGCCTGAGATAGCAGGTCACCGTTGATGATCTTCAGGAGATAGTTTAGCTTGAAGCTTTGTCTCTTCAGCCTCACATTCAGAGAGATTTGATATGCAGCCATTTCAAAAGATCTCACATAATTCAAGTGCACTTTTATTCAGCATTTAGTTATGGACCAAATTGTAGTAAGAGAAGAATTTTAGCTGGCTCTCAGAGTACAGACATCATCATTTGTTTGTCCCAGAAACCCTTCAGGTCAGTATTTTTAGCCTGTCTGAGCTTCTGCACCATCTCTGAAAAGCATCCTGGTATGAAGTAGATAGCAAGAAAAAAGTACACGCTGCTGACATGCAAGGGCCCAGAGCTGTTATTAAAAGAAGTAAATCTCCCTCAATCTTCTTCAGCCATTCCTTCTTCTCTCCTTTACATAAGGATGTGAAGTCAAGACAGATTAGTTCAAAAATATACTCTAGGATTGTCAAGGGTAGGGCGTAGAAGACTAAGGCTACATCCATATCAAAAAATTAAACGGTATTAGAGTGAAGAATCTGACCCAGACAACAACCAGCATGGTCTGGCCATGACTGTATCCTCAAAGTCCAAAACAAGGTGTCATATCCAAACTGCTTGTTGGGAATTGGGTTTGGCTAAGCTACCTCCCAGTCTATGACTGGGAATTGTTTGGGAGACTATTAACTGTGCCCTGCTGAAGATATACCAAGTATCCTGTTAATAAATTGATTATTAAATTTCAGAATTTGTGCTGGTACCCTGACACAGTTTAGTATATTAAAATAGCTGTAATCTGAGTGACATTACAGCAATAATTCAAAATTGATCTGGGATAGAAATTGCAGTCAGCCTGAGCACAAATGCCACACAGGCAACTGCATTCTTATTGTCTCTAAATCAGGCTTCCAAGCTGGACTTCATCTCCCACACTGTACTTCAGCAAAGGAGTGAGAGGGGAGGCCATGGTGACCCATGGGAACATTTATACAGCATGGCAAGCACAAAGCCTTGACACACACAGATCCATGAGGCACCCAAAATATACCACATGGCTAAAAGGAAGCTCATTAATTACCACTATGCATTACTTTAATCAATAAACACAATGTTATTCTATAGAAATATTCCATCTGAAAAAATTCAATTTGCCATTAAAAATATTTTGACAGAAGATTTCCTGTTTGTTTCAATGTGTCATAGTAACTGACTGCCACAGGGCAGAATAACATTGCCTAAAGCCTTTCTCCCTGTGGCATCCATTCTGCATGCAAGGCAGATGAACATTTGCTTTTCATTCTCTCACATTTTCTGCCACATATCCTTCAAAGCTTTATTTTCCTGAAGGTTTGAACTGATTATATTTTAGTCCTTATCTGCCACTATGCAAGAGATTGTCCTAGTTCACCTTGTGGAAGGAAGACTGATTACACAAGACATAGATTGGGCTAGTTTCAAGTGACATACCTCTCGAAATATTTTGCCTCACAATATACACACCAGCTTTGCTTTGCTCTTTCACTAAAGATGTTAGACCCATGTCTCCAGCCAGCCTTACGTACTTGTTTAGAATGGAGCCAGGCCCAGTTTTGCTGAATAGAGATAAGCTTCAGTGACACCAAAAGGACTGTGCTTAGTGAGTCACAGAGGAATCTCTTTTTAATAAGGTTATTTTTAAAAAGGTAATAAAACAATCTGACTTCAGCATGTGCTCTATTGTTTTGGTTAAGAAAGGCTCTAGGGTACTGTTCATGTCCCAGTCAACATACAATGAATCAGTGGAGGTATGAACATAAGAAATATCTCTCTTTTCTCAAAGCAAATAGAATGAGACTAACAAGAAACAGAAAAAAATAAGTATGCCCTCTGCCCCACTGAAGTCAGAAAGAACATTAGTCCTGATTTCAGTGAGTCTAGAGCAACAGTCCCAGAAAATTCAGCAGCAAACCAGAAGCTGAATGGTCATGAATGGTAAAATGCCAAGAATGAAATAAAAATAAAAGAGTTAAAAAAGAGATAGAGAGAAAATCCCATCAGGTTTAAAGAATGAATCTCATCTGGCAACAGTTTAGACAGACTTCATAAAAGGAGAGATGTTTGATGGAATATAGTTAAGTCAAAATGGAGTCCAGCAGTTCATAAGGCTTTAACAAGACCATAGCAAACAACAGTGAAGGATAAACATCAGTTTATTTCTGAAGTCTTTATATTTTGCCCAGAGCAAGGATGCCTAGTGCTTGCCTTATACCAAATACTTTCTAAAATATATTTGGAGAGAAAACAGATAAGCAATACAAAACAGATAAGTTTCTGTATAACTTAATATCAAAAAACAATTTAACTTCCATAAACTGAATTCTGAAATTGTTTGTAATAAAAGATATAATAATGAAGTGAGTCTAGGTTTTGACAATTTAGCTGGTCCCTTTGAAAGCCAACAGTTAGAAATGGCCAGAGCACTTTTGTGTGGCTGCACTCTGCCAGCCTCTAAAAAAACCAACCTGCTGTTTTTGGAAGAGGAGGAGAGGAACTTCGGTCCCATACTGCAGGTGGAATGGAGACAGAGGAGGATATCATGAGAGGTGGGTGAGAGAGTACACGCTGTCCCAGGGGCAATGGAGGAGACCACGGTCTCAGCAACAGTCATGAAAGGGGTCAGAAATATGACCACAATCAGGTGTGATAATACCAGAGGTCCCATACTCCTGTCTCACCTGATAACGTTTTCATCTCAAGTTACTGGCCCTTTCCAGGTCTTTGGTCACTGCAGGCTGGTTTACAATGGTAAAGTCTCTGAGGAAGAGGTACTCCAAATCACAGATGTCTTACACATCTCTTCAAATCCCACTAACCTTCATGAAATCTTCTTCATCTTTTTCCTTCACACACCACTTTTAGATTGCCATAAAACCAAATTTTGCCACTGCCAACACTAAAAGAAGATGCTAAATTATATGTACATGGCAAGACTTGGAGGGGGGCAGCAGGATGGAATGTGACCAATGCAGCACAGATGGTATCTGTGGGAAGAGGTTGAGGCTACCCAAAACCAAGACCATCAGGAAAGTTTGTGGTGCCTCTGTGAAATCATGTATATGAAAGGTCAGAAAACACTGGACAGCAGGGAGGGGAGAGAGAGAGAGAGGGAGAGAGAGAGAGAAGAGGGAACAAAACAAACAAACACAAAAGAGCAAGGAACAGCAGACAGGACACCAAGACCAGAGGAAGATGAGATGCTCCACAGCAGAGCACATAATCCCAAAAAGACCACAGTTCATGGAAGACCCATGCCAGAGCAGAGGAAAAGAGTGAGAAAGAAGGAGCAGCTCAGAGAAACTGCTATATTTTGACCGCAACCCCTCCATGACACTCACTGTTAGAATTAAAGAACTAAGTGCCAACTGCGGTGACAACCAAGCCAAGGCAATGCATTATCCATCAAAATGATGAAATTCAGTTTTGTCTATGTTCTGTAGAAACCTAAGATTGGTTCAATATAATGTTCAATTACTGTATATCCCATGTGGTACCAAGGCATTTGGTGATTCAAGTCTTTCTTATAGAGGAAATGCTTTTAAATTAATATATTTTGGAAGGAGAAATTGAAAACTGTTCTTATTTCGATGCTTTTGGGGTGAGGAAGAGATGACGATCATACCTCAGTGTGATGATTACTCTGGGAGCAATGGGGTTATTCAAGAATAGACCACATTATTACTCGGTTTGGAATATGAGACAAACTACTCCGTGCTAAAAAAGGCACATCACAAAAAATAGTACTTTTACATAAAACACAGGAGAAAGCCATTTTCTCCCTCAAGGAAGCTACAGAAAGCAAACCTAAGGAGCAAATATCTCTCTACAATATCTAAAACAGTCTTCAGCACACCTCCAGGGGACTGGAATATATTCAGAATCATGAAAGTACCATTTCAAATTCAACTGCAGTGTGTGATAAATGCCAAGATTTTAATGGGGCATGCCAGTGAAAATCTAATATTGGCTTATTTATAATTAAAGTTTATCAGTAAGGAAGATGTGAAAATTGCAAGATCACCAGCAAGGAGCTGTATACAGTTATTTTCCTTGCCAAGTAAAACACTAATATTAGATTATCTCCCATCACTAGTGTTATATAGATTTTTACATTTAAATATTACACTGTATTTGAGGCCAAGAACATGTAGATATCAAACTGTTTTTCTTGAAAAACTTGTTCCCTAGATCAGTTAAATATTTAGGTTTAGATTGAAAGCAGCATTGAAATTTCTTCTTCTTCTTCATCATATAGTAAGTCAGTGATGAGTATTAAAAATTTGATCTAATAAGTCCATATCACCCAGTCTCAAGAAGTTGTGCTTCCCTCTTACATAGTGTTAATCAGATGAGTTTTTATCTGAGAAACACTCAGTTGCCTCCAGCCCTGTTAAGTTCTTTCTTCCTTCTAAAAGTAGAAGCCGATCTGCTGACTTGTACTATTGGATTTTTTGATGTGGGCACCTTTTCCCAATAAACTTCACTGTGTCTACCAGCGCATTTTACACAAGCTACTAAACATCCATCAGATGGAAATGATTCACAGTCTTTACTGATTAGGTCATGCTTGAGCCAGTGACCTAGAGCTGAAAAGTAATGACACCTTAAATTGCTTTCTACAGTACTGCAAACAGCCATATGCTGAAATACAGTTGAAAGATGCAATTTAGCATACTTCAGGTTTATAACAAAGAGTTATCTGTTGCAGCTTTCATTCCCGTCGGAGTAAAAGCTTTGACAGTTCACTACCCAACCAAATACAGTTATGGGGAACTGGAAATGCAGGCATTTACATGCAAAGATCAACAATTATTTTGTGGGGGTTTTCAACAGCTGCAGAATTTCTTTGGCATACAAAATGCTTCTTTTCATCTTCACTAAGTTTGTTGATGTTAAGATCCAGAGACAGAAAAATCTGTGAAAGAATTACAAGAAATGCTGTTGCAGTTGCAGCACTCTTAGTATAATCAAGTGTGTTTTGTGTGTTTTGAAGTATTCTCAAATCAGGATTTTATGGATTTTGGTTTTGTTTGGCTGCTTCTTTCACATACTGAAATATTTGATAAGTGACAACAAATATTATTATCCAAATGATCGTAATTCTTGGAAACAGTGGCTTTCTAGATAGCATCCATTGTAAATTAAAGTAGAAGGTGATGTGATTACATTAATAAACACTAGGAAATCATTATAGCATTTTCCATAGTCCAGAAAAAGGATTCCTGGGTCTCATGTATGATATTCTCTAGATAAAAACGCAATAGAGCTGCAAAGAAAGAACTAGTTTTCTACCTTTCATTTCTAGATGCATTCAAATTTGATTTGCATTCAAGATAGCATATGAATATTCCCTTATATTTACTTCCAAGTGGATTAAGGGAAAGTAAATTTGGTTCAGCTTTATGCAGACCTGAATATAAAGCACAGCTGTGCTTGACACCTCATTGTTCTCCTACTTAAAATATTCTTATGGTGTTTGTTCAAGGGATTTTTTATGCCAGCTGCAGTTTTCACATTACTTCTAGTAAGAATTAAGAAAAAAAAAACCACCACAGAACAACAGAAACCAAGTTTTAGCTCTGCAGTACTGCATTCTGTGAATACTAAATGAAAATCTTGTTGCTGTCTCTCTTCACATTTTAGCATTGGTAATTCCATTTCCTCTAACAAACCAGACCACAAACAGTACTCCTGTCTAGGGAGTCCCAGAGTAAAGACTAGACAGACTCCAAGTTTATAAGCTCTGTAGACATTATGAACATCATCCACATACAGACAGAAGAAAGAATTGAAGGATGCTGTGGCTGTTTGGTTGCTGTTTGTTCTTGTTTTCCCCTGTTAACACAGCACACATTTTGGTTTACAGGCTGTCAAGGTCACCCTGAAAAGCTGCTCCACCCTAGAGCTCTCCTCTGTTGGGTATAACCTGTGAAGTCACTGGCATGTTAGATTGACCAGCCTAAATTTCCCAAGATTATCCTTGTTTAGGTGTGATAGTCAAGAGCAGACACCTTTAATCATCAGTCTTCCCATGGTGACAGAGAGCAACCTTGCAATGACATCAAGCCAGCTCCCCTTTCAATATATTTGTTCTTGCTGCATGAACAGACCTATTTCCAAATTGTTTGCATGCTCCCTATTCAACCCTCCTCTACTGTGGACAATACTTCACAAGCCCGCACTGCACTGCTGAGCTCAGCAGCATGGAAGACATGAGGGCATAAAGCAACAAGCCTTGAGTGCAATGGTCTGTTCCATGCCTTTCATCCCACTGAGCAGCATGACCATATTTTCTTAGGCTTCCATTAGATGATGTATTCACAGCAGCCATTAACCCTCTCTAAGCTGTGATCTCTCCTTTTATTAGTTGGTGATCCTGGGAATGAAGCCACCAGATTACAGCAGAGCTGGCTGCACCAAGATGCCCTGGTAGGACCCAGCCATCCTGCTCATTCAGCAGCAGACAGGGTCTGCTAAGTCCCTGCACAAGCTCTAGAGGTTCAACAGTATGCAAAGATGTGGCCATTCCCGTGACCTTGTTCATGAGTCCATGCTGCATCATAACTGACCAAGGACACATTTGAGTTCTGCATGTGAAAATTAAGCCCCTTGTATTGAGTTTGTGTGGCCAGATTTTGGTAGCAGGTGGGCTACGGGGATGGCTTCTGTGAGGAGCTGCCAAAATCTTCCCCCATGTCCGTCAGAGTCAATGCCAGGCAGCTCCAGGATGGATCTGCTGCTGGCCAAGGCCAAGCCACTCAGGAATGATAGTAACACCTCTGTGATAACATATTTAAGAAGGAAAAAAGTTATTGTACATTTGTAATTGCAGACAGGGAAAAGCAGGGTGAGAATATGTAAGAGGAACGACTCCATAGACACCAAGGCCAGTGGAGCAGGAAGGGCAGAAGGTGCTCCAGGTGCCAGAGTTGAGATTCCCCTGCAGCCTGTGGTGCAGCCCATGGTGAAGCAGCTGCAGCTCATGAAGGACCAAGGGGATGCAGAAATCCACCTGCAGCCCATGGAGGAGAGCCAGGCTGGAGCAGGTTCATCCTATGAACCCATGGGAAACCCACACTGTGGGAAGATCCTGTCAGAGACCTGTAGACCTATGAAGAGAGGAGCCCACACTGGAGCAGATTTCCTGGTAGGACTTTCCTGGTCTCCCTGTGGGGGACCCACACTGGAGCAGGCTGTGCCTGAAGGATTGCACCCCATGAAAGAGTGGCCCAATTGCAGCAGTCCATGAAGAACTGTTTCTGTGGGATGGACTCATATTGGAGAAGTTCATGGCAGGCTGTCTCCTGCGGGAGGGAACCACACACTGAAGGAGACAAAGGACTCTCCTCCCTGAGCAGCAGCAGGAACAACATTTGATGAACTGACCATAACCCCCATTCCCATCTCCGTGTGCTGCTGTCAGGGAGGAATTAGAGATGGGAAGGAGGAAGGGATAGAGGGAAGGTGGTTTTAAGATTCATTTTACTTCTCATTATCCTGCTCTGATTTTATTGTAGTAAATTCAGTTAATATCCCCAAGCTGAGTCTGTTTTGCCCGTGACGGTATTCAGTGAGTGATCTCTCCTTGTCCTTAGCTCAGCTCATGAACTTTTTGTTCTATTTTCTCTCCCCGTCCTCTTGTGGAGGGCAGTGACAAAGTGGCTTTTATGGGTGCCTGGTGACCAGCCAGGGTCAACCCACTACAAACCTAAATGAAGTTGCCATAGGCAGATCACTGACCAGCTAAACTGGGTGAATCCAGGAGATAAGAGCAGAAGACTGGAACTCAGAGAGTCACCCTAACAGGATTTTGTCCTCTGAGGAACAGGAGTATCAACCTGACTATAATAGATGATGGTGCACTTGGAGACAAGAGTTACATATACTAAGCTTGTGAATGCTATCATTTTGTCTATACAATGTCCCCAGTGATCCCCAAATGCCTGAAAGGTCAGGAATTTGTATCCTGTCTAAATGCAATACTTGTAAACGCTGATGTTGGGCACGATAACAGCATGAGCTCTCTTCCCTCAGATTACCTTAACAAGAGGTAAAATTCAAAAAACCCTTCACTTTGTCTTCTGTTGCCTAGCTATGAAGTTGTGAATCCTTCTACCCTGGGTTTCACACTGAAACTTCCCAGGCACCTAACATTCCTCTTCAGCACAGGCCTGGAAGTGCCTTTGTCTTAGCCAACCACTGCATCACGATGCCTCTACTGTCACATGCTCTCACACCTAAGTGAATTCTAGAAATGAGACACCTTCTCCCTAATTTTTGTGTTTCATGGGCATGCCCTGAATCATAGAATCACAGAATGGTTTGGGTTGAAAATGCTATCTGGTTAATGCCATCTGGTTCCAGACCCCCTGCCATGGGTAGGGGGGTTAATCTGGTCATTAACCACTAGGTTAATCTGCCTAGGACCACACCCACCCTGACTTTGGTTGGCTGAATGCAACCAGTCAGAGCTGGTAACACACAAAACAGATCTCTGTCTTCAAAGTTCTGCTTGCTCAAGACAGATCCTCCTTCCCATGAAGGAGTATCACTACACTGGTACAAAGCAGTGCTTGATAAAGGCAAAACTGAGAATCATAAGCAATGACAGCTATATATAGTAGTGGCATCTCATGCAGCTGTATTATCACACCAAAAGGTTTAAGAGAGACTTAATAGTCTGTATCGGTAAGAACCAAGAACCAGTATCATTAGTTTTGGACAAATACTGCACAAACATTATCAATAAAAGCAGTATCTTCAACAAAAACACATGTGTTTAATAAAAGCCTTCTGTTCTCCCTGTCCTACTTCCACTGCCATCAGTGGAAAATCTTAGTCTTTACTCTGTATTTCTCTGAATGGTAGCTAATCAGAGAATATCCCTGAAACTGAGCATTCAGTTTGACAGTCTTACTTATGAATATGTTTCTCAGATGCGGAAACCCCACAGAGACTTGCATTTCAGTATGAGTCATATTTCATCACAGTATGTTAATTTAGTTACTTGTTTCCATTGAGGGATTGTCTTATAGAACACGTCAATGGAAGCCTTATTGTTTCCAAAAGAATATTATGTCATCTTAATGTAGTTTAGATCCAGTGCCTGCAGCTGCCTTCTGTTTAAGACTTGTTTCATTTAAGTTTATAACATTCTGAGAGACTTAATTCCCATTCATAGCTGCTTGGATCTAGGTCTTTAGTTTTATTATTGATGTGATGCAGCATGAGTTATCCCTCTAAAAGCTGTTCTCAGCTGAATGGTTAAGCAAAACATCAATCCGGCCCCAGGGCTCAAAGCTAATCTTTCAGCTCATTACATTTTAAAGATTGCAAACAGTCAGAAGGCCTGGAATTTATGTAACTTGGGTTATATACAGTAAAAGCATGTAGAAGTTATATAACTTAATGTTCATATCATATGTTGAAAAATAATAGGTATATCAGACACAGGAACATAGCAAAAATATCTCAGAGGAGTACTTAAGGTTATCCTTTGACTAAACACTTACAAAGAGCAATGTATTTTCACATATAATTAATTCTCTCCCCATTTCAAAATGAAATGCATATTTTTCCACTATTTAACTTTTATAATAGCATTCTCATGAGTACTTTAATAATATTCTTAAATCTTTGTAAGTTTAAATTGAGTTTATGAACAGGCTAATTAATTTTACTGTCCTCATTATGGGAACATCAAAGTTCCTATTTACCTGTGCCATTAGTAGCTTGTCTGTAGAAGAATATTACAATTCATACCAAGATTTTATCATAGAAATATCTAAGGAAGTACACAGTCAGATTTGTAAGTAGAAAGGGAAAAATTATGCCAACTGAAAAACAAGATCAAGAATCACATTTCCATACCTTTGGTTTCACCTCTTAGAATAGATTGTAAGGTATGCACTCAGTGAATAGAATTGCCCTATCACAATAATCCACACTTTCAGTATTTTATTAAGAATAGGTATTTTTTTCTTTAAGATACAAGATAGATAAAAAAATGCCTGTGTAGTTCTCAAGGCTATTATTATGGAGGCCAAGTGAGAAGTTCCTAGGCATTCTTTCAGACCTTAAAATCTAGAAATCCCAGTCTGAAAGTCTCAATGTTTAAAAAAAGTATGGAATTTTAAAAAGCACTTTTTTTCTTCTTCTTCGTCTTCCTCTTCAGCTCTGTCATTTTACAAATCATTTCCTGTCAGGCTATGGTGTGACACTATGGCTTTTCCACCAAACAGTCTACCTGATGCACCAGATGCTGCCAGTTGGTGGACTACACAAAGCACTACCTTCAGGAGCCACCAGAGCTGGCACATACCTCAGAGGCAGCACAGCACTGTTGTTTCTCCTGTGCTGGGCATGCACTTGGCCTGGAATAGCTCATGTCTCAGCAAACAGGCCATCACACTCATACCTGGACTGCTTCATGCCACCTGAGTGTCAAGCACAGGGGGAAAAGCAGTGGGAGACAGGGAAACAGAGTATGAGGTGCATGAGGTGGATGAAGGAATCATTTTATATTTACTCAAGTAAATATAGTTACTCGCCTTTTTTTTTTTTTTTTTCATTTTTCAGATGACACTAATACAGTCATTCCACTGAACTCTGAGTTCTTAACAAGGGCTAAATTAAGACTGTTAACCCTCCAGGATCCCTACTTCCTCAATGGAAAATAGAAAGCTTCTACAGAGAGCAATTCAATGCAGCTAAAATCTGAGTCAGTTCCCAAGATTCTGCCACTATATTAAGATCTATTACTGAGCCCCTTCTTCTGGAATAGGAAGTTTTCTGCTTCAGTGAGACCACTCCCAATAATAATCAGTGAAGGATTTAGTAGTGGATGTTATGGCTATCAAGACTTCCAGACTTTTTCTGGCTGTCATTATGTTCACCTATTCACAAGCAGAAAGCACAGAATTCAAAAAGGTTTCATTTACTATATGGTTCTCACAGAATCCTTTATTCCCTGGGTAATCATCGCCAAAATGCATCTTACTTTTCAGAAGTTTATCAACAGATCTGCCCACTGAAGTCGGTCTCATGGAAAACAGATCTCCACCTCCCGCTTATATTAGAATCAGTTTCAGAGGGATTAGAAGCAGCTCTTTTATCATTTACCTCTTTTTAGATACCTGGGGAGGAGAAGAGTTTTGGACTTATGACCTGATTCTATTCCCATTGAAGTTAATGGGAGATTTGCCATTAATTTCCAGAGGAAGAGGATGAGGCCCCAGTCTTTTGAGAAAATGATGCAGTAGTGCTTAATGGATCGTGCAGACGTCCTTGGTTGAAAATACCTTTGTGGTTCCAAGTTTCCATCTACCTTTCCTGGATAAACATGGACATTTAGTTCTGTCTTTCAAATTGTTTCCAACTAACATTTGCAACATAGTCATATTCCCTTTTTGTCTTCTGTTAAAAAAAGAAATACTTAGCATGTTCCATGATATTAGGAAATGCCAAGGAATCATTCCAGCAAGTAAAATTTCATACATCTATCTGGCTAGGAAGAATAAATAATGACCTTTTCCACATGCCAGCAAATATAAAATGCTCATATTTCCACAGGCACAAGCTTAATGGCCATCTGAGATGTCTGATTCATTTATGATTTAAGCACTGTTTATAGGAGTTGACCAAAGAATTTACTTGATATCACTGAGGAATGCAAAACACATGAGTAAATTATACAGTGCAGATATCCACATGCATCTCACCAAGAGTGTAAAATAAAGCATATTTACACTACAAAAGTAAACCTTTGCATGCACACCCACTTCTATGCAGTCGTGCAGTCCATCACATCACAACAATTCTGCAGTTTTTCATTTGGCATATTACATATATATTATATCACATTTGAAGTCTGAATCTAACTTATGTCTCCTGTTGTTATTACTCCCTTTGCATTGCTCTCTGTTTGTGTGTTGTGCCTATCTTTACCATATGATTGTTGCTAAGCACAGACCTCATCTCATGCCAGAACTGCTGTTTCCATGAGGAGCACTAGTCCCTTTCCCAAAATACACTTCTAGAATCATTGGAGATTAGTTGCTTATCTGGCAGGTGCTGCTGCAGAAGGGTGTGGAGCTGCTACATATTTGTCAGGCTTTAGCAGACAGCACTAAATACTCCATCTATGCATAGGAAACAATGGACAGAAATTTATGTTTCCATGCTAAACTGGAATTTTAAGTTCCTCCGTAGGGCCTCACTCCAGTCAGCACAGGTACCTCCAATGACAGCTTAATTCCATCTGCTGAAAGCAGTTATCAATAGATGCAATTAATTAATGGAAGTGCCCATCTCACTCCAGTGCCTCCAGTTACATTCAAATTAATAAAGTCATTAAAGCCAGTGTATGTGTTCATCCTCTGGCATGCAATTGTCCATACTGTCTAACTTTTAGCATGATCCCTGGCATAGTTTTCACCTGGGTCAGCCAGCACCCCTCCAAAACAAAGTCTGGGTGTATTTCAGGAGCTAGTTGGGGACGCTTCCCAGTACTGACAAAAAAAAAAAGTGCCTGTCTCAATTTATGTACTGGAATAGATGTAGCTTACATAACCAGCTTAGCTGATGTATTTATAATTGCACCATGGCTCTAGATTAGGTGAGATGAATCCTGTCCAGTATGACTGAAATGTTCCTAGCTGGCCAGTGACTGCAGACATTCTATTAAGGACAAGAACTTTTCTCCTGCATTTCCAGATAGAGTCAAGGGTATTTCAAAATCTTGTCTGACACTAAAATTACTATTAATAACATTTTTCAGTCTTACTTAGAGTTGGCCCCATTTCACCAACTGCTATACAAACAAGACCTAATAGAAAACATCTCAAATACGCTAAATGAAACAAAGAGCACAAAAAGGTAAGAGGAAGAAGTTTGATCAGCAGCAGTATGGTCATTTCAGTCAAGCAGTGTACATTATATAGAATAGTGTGGGTTTGAAGGGACCTTCAAGATCATCTAGTCATTCACCTAGTATAGTGGTGGGCAAGGACACCTTCCACTAGACCAAGTTCTTCAAACCCCCACCCAACTTGACCTCAAACCCTTCAGGGATGGGCCATCCACAGTTTCTCTGGGCAACCTGTTCGTGTCTCACCACCTCCACAGTAAAAATTTTCTTCTTATCTCCAATCTAAATTTTCTCTCTTTCAATTTAAAACCATTCCCTTTTGTCCTGGCCTCAACATAAAGTCTCTCTTCATCTTTCTTTTAAGCTCTCTTTAATATTAAGAGGTCACAATAATGTCTCCATGGAACCTTCTCTTTTCCAGTCTGAATAATCCCAGCTCTCTCAGCGTTTCCTCATAGGAGAGGTACTCCAGCCCTCTGACCATTTTCCTTGCCCTCCTCTGTGCCCACTCTAAGAGGTTCATATCTTTATTGTACTGGGGATCACCTTTTGACATCTTTGTCTATGCATTCTTTCATGATGTCCAGTACTGATATGCAATTTCACCCTATAGCAGGTATGCCATGATACATACCAAACATAGTACCATGATACATAAACAGCCGTGTTTTAATTAAGACATTTTCTTGATGCCTTCAGACAGTCACTGGAATTTCGGCAGGAAGAATGAAGGCTTCTGTGACTAAAGGAAAACTTTCATATTCATTCTTACATTAAAGATTGTCTTGCAATATGACAGACAGCATATAAAAGCAATCTAAGCAATGTGTTTTCCTTTACAGTCTCTCACACTAGCCTAAAATATATGATTTCCTCCATGGTGACTTCTCAAAGGCATTAGGCAATCTGGATGTAATTCATTTGACTTGTATTTTGCAGGGTTGTATTCCCGCCTGTTACTGCTTTGCCATAAAGGGACTGCATAAAAAGCATCCCAGAACACAGGCAGACTTCAGAAGGAAAATGTTTCAAAGCAGTAAGCTGGCTGCTTAATATGGCCTATTATGTGGAACGTAGTCAAAAGGTACAAACATTCTGAGCGTCTAGCCTCAGTTAAGTGGAGAGTGGGACTTGTTTCATGGTCAAATACTTAGACTCCCTGGAACAATTTGTTTGATTCCTGGAAGAGCTGACTTGGATGCTGAGATTTCCAAGGTTCCACTGGATGCCGTGGGACTCGCTGTGGGAGCGGCTGCAGCCTGCTAGCCAAAAAAATTAAAACCTGAAGTCCTCTTACTTGCGGTAAACTTTACACACTGTGGCAGGTTTCACATGACTCCAATGAGTCATGACCTATGGCCAAAGTAGTACTCGTAGTCAGTGGTACAAAATATGTCATTGTGGTTATTTGGTTGCTTCTGTCACTCCAGCTGTAGCTGTAGGTAAAAGGTGATCACCCACTTATCTGGGTGATAAGTTTAAAAATACGCCTCAAGATGGCCTGGGATTTAAAAAAAAAAAAAAAAAGTGATGCAATATTCAAAAGCATCAGTACAAAGTGTCCCATAAACTTCACATGGGTTTTAGCTCAGGCCGTGCAGGAACATACCTTACTAAGCGGACAGAAAAAGTCAGCAGTCAGGAGGTGATTATCTTCTTTACATAAGCTTCACATCTGACTGCTGGGAGTAGGAATTCCAGCTGGGAATGTTCAAGCCACTGTCTGTGTTGAAGTTATGTCATCAGTAATGTAACTCTTGGCTGGAGTAATTTCAAATAATAAAGGTTTCTGTAGTTTGTAAAACTGGGTTTTGGATATATAGAAGGCAGTCCAATGTCTCAGCATTGCTCTCTAAGCATCATCTTTCACTCTAAAACAGTGTTAAGGGCCAAAATCTCTGTGTGGCTTCAACCCAGACTCCAACATTGCAGTTGTAAGTTCAGCACAGGGTGAGTAGCTGTCTAAATACAGTTCTTGAGTAGTGTACAGTTTAATTCACACACAACCCTGCAAGGAATGGCAATGGACCAGTACAGAGTGAATGATCATAAATAAGCCAGAATATCTCAGTTGTTTCTTTTTTATAAATGTCAGGAGGGTTATTGGGGGATTTTATTAGAAAGGCAGCTGGAAGAAGAAATGCACCAGGTGAAATTAAAAAGAGCAGAATGAGGCTTCATAATGCCTCATAATTCATAGTAAAGTTTAAACCAAGCAGAGATGCAACATGTGATAAGTCTCAGAGTCACTTGCGGGAAGAATCAAGAGCCAAAGAAAGTGTAAAAGTGTGCTCTTCCTGCCCTGTAGGAGCAGCAGCATCCTAAAACTGTCACTTCCTTCAGGTTGTTGAGCTCAGCTACCAGTGCAGCTGCAGTATACACCATTTTCTGAAGCTCTAAGTTTCTGAAGTTACAAGCAAATGTAGCACACTGTGACTCATAATCTATTCCACAGTGACTTTGGAGAGGTGAGACTCATTGTATTAATCAGGTGGGATGCAGTCCTCTTAATTCAAGTTCTGGCTGGAAAGGAAACAGTGCTAGGGCATGGACATGAACGAGGGAATCCAGAAATCCATCCTTGTTGTTTGCTGGCATGACTCAGGCAGATTTTCAGACAGTTAGTGGTCTTTCAACCTTGTTTAAGGCACTGGAATGCACCAGAAACCCTTCCAGTAGCTGAGTTGTTACTTCAGTGGGGAAAGGAAGAGGAGTGAGAGATTTTAATGGAATGTGCATGGCTACCTTGTGCTATGTGGCCTTGGAGCCAGAGAACAGGGTCTTGCTCAGCTCAGTTTGTTATCTTAGGTCTTGTCTTAGATGCTTAGAGAAGCACAGAGGTTCTAGCTCTCTCTAGAAGCATTCAAAGTATCCACAGTCTGTAGATGTGGGGAATTTGCAATATTATGTTTGGAATTCAGCATTTAACTGAGCACCCATTTGGATAAGTCCACGCCTTGGTTTGCTTGAGCTGAGGAGCACCACAGGGTGCCTGCAATTCCTTCCACCTCTCTACAAGCATGCAATATTTCCAGAAGAAACCCACGTATGGTGATCTGATAAAATCAATTTGCTCTTAACAGCAGTGATATTATTTAATGACTTACTAATTATTCCCAGCATAGAAGAACATGTTCAACAAAATAATAAGTCTCTTCTTTGAATTAATCATTACAATAAAGCTGAAGATTTTCTTAATTCAGAGAAAATTACTTGAACAAACTGTATCATGCAGACTAGTATTTTAATTGACTATGTAATTCAAGGCAGAGAAAAACAGCAGTGCTTATATTTAGGGAGCTGTGTGCTATTGCTTCTGAAATCTTCAAACTCTTAACTTCTAACATATTCTGTACTCTACTTTTGACTTTTCAAAACATTTATAAGATTGAAGAATTTCTGGTTTTAGTATAGGAGGCACAAATGCAGACAAATTTTTTTTTAAAATAATCTCTATATTCTACCACCCACCATAGACTTGTCTTGGCAACAAATGCATCTCTGAGCTTGTTCAGTTTTAATCACACTTGCAGCCATTACCATCACTTTCTATGGGTTTGCAGCCCCCGTTTATTAGTAGCAGCAAAAATCTTCTGGCTTAGACACCTTTCCTAGCATCCAGCAGTCCTCTTGGTCAAACCAGTAGATGGTGAAGTGTTCCTCCCCGTATGGAAACCATATGGCACCCACCTATACAGGAGGCTTTCAGTGATTTTACTGGAATGTGAGGAATGGTGTTCATCCTTATTTGTAAGGCAGTAAATAAGATATTTCAAATCTTGCAGCAAAATATTTCCACAGAGCCATTCTATGATCCAGTTCTTCCTGTGATATGCTTAAATTCATGCATAGGAAGCACTTACACCTTGTGGAACACAACACTAAAGTCAAGGAAAGGTCTTATGCCACTTCTTTGGTATAAAGTGGCCGTGGGAGCTTAAAAGAGGCAGAGACAGTGTTGAATATCTCTGTTAGCATCTTGGTGCTTCATTAGTCATTGTCCCACTCCTAACTGCTGTCCCTACTCCTGCTGGAAAACAGCAGTGTTTATCCTTCCAAGATATGACAGTGGCAGCAGTGGCAGGTAGGTATGCAGTATCCAGCATGCTTACAGCTCTCTGAGAAAAGAAAGTGGAATAGGAAATCTTCTGAGGCTGTTAAAACTTTAAAACTTTTTTAAACTGTGAAGTTTAGGCACTGATGAGAGCAAAGCAAATCAAAGGGAGAGGAAATGAACTCCATGCAACAGATATTTGTCACACTACTTTATACAGTGGTAGATGCTTCCGTGAAAAGGAGAAATTGATTTTAACTCACATATCCAAAGAAGTGTTGTGCATCGATGCTGTTTGGGGAATACTGAACTGCCAACCTTGCCCAGACTCCCAGGCTGACCTTGAGACTGCTGTGGGATAGCAAAGGGTAGGCACACAGTAATTCAAGCTGCTCTTTCTGGACCCCACAGAAAAAGCCCTTGATTCATTTCTGTATCATCATTAGATCCTGAGACCACAACCAGGAGTGGACACTTCCTGTATTCAGAAAAAAAATGGAAAGTAGTTGTAAGCAGGACAGTAACCAGAAATCTCTAACCTATTCCACATTTGGGTGAGGTTGAAAGAGAATGTGCTGAGATGTGTTTTCATTACCTCCTTAGGAAAAATACCCCCTCACATGCTAAAAGCTATTCATTGTCTGCAGATTGGATAAAAGTTATGTCAATTACAGTAATAATACCTTTGATGTTCAAGCAGTTGTAACCAGGTTCCAAAGTTAACAGGCTGTTGTAAAAAAGAAGTTCTCACCTTTCTAGGTCTTCTCATTTGAATCTAACTACAGAGAAGTTAAAGCTATGAAATAACAGTCTGAGCTATGAAAAATGTCTTAGCAGGATGTTTTAGGAGAAAACCCCAAAACTCCAGCTCTGCCTTGCAGTCCTCTGCTGTGAGACACAAACCCTCCAATGGTCCAACTGCACAGGCTGTTTCACAGGGGAGAGCAAGAAGAAACCTTGTCAGCTATTATTGATTAATAATTTATAATCATATTTTATTGCAGCCTTCCTGTTCTGTGACAAATAAGCTGTGTCAAGCAATTTATAGGTCTTTTGAACTTCCAGGCTAAAGTGATAGTGACTATTAAATAGTGAGCAGTTATAAAAGAAGCTGAGGCCCCATAAAAGAAGTAAAATGGGATGAAAGGTGTCTCCAGAGATCTTCATCTCATCTCCCACAGACTTATACTAGTCTGCTGATTTCTGATTAATAGCTCATTAGTGGGTGGGGTAATTTTCTGGGAGGAAAGGAAAACGTGTATTAAAGTGGCATGACTTGCCAAAAACAGCAGACATAATCTTCTAAGGATGGTAAACAAACATTTGGTGATGAATCAGTATGGTCATTAAACATTGACCTTAACTACCTTTACACTGACCATCCACAGATACGTGAGGTGAAATCTGAGAGATTTTGAGCTTTCTGTTAAAAGTTATCAGTCTGCCAAGAAATGTTCTGTTCCAGGTTAAATAAATCATCTTTTCTTTTCCTTTGCACATGCAAGTCTCAGGGAAAAACAGAAAAAGTTGCTGGTGCCTTTCATATCACTCCAGATATTTAAGTTAACTCTATTTAAGGATATTCAGCACATTACATTCCAGCAGTGTGTGGGTGCAAAGGAGATATTGGCAGAATGAGTTTTTAGAGAAAAAGATGTGGTGCTTTATTTCATTTTTTAAAGGAAGGGACATAAGGGGTTTGGCTAAGTTGGGGTGTTTTTTTTGTTTTGTTTGGGGTTTTTTTACTTGTTAAAATAAGAAGCTGGAAATTTGTAGTATTTTCTCTATTTTGTGTGCATTCAAAATAAAAAAAAATTGAGATATGACAACTTTTACTCAGTTAAAATTCATTAGTAGTTTCAGCTCAGATGAACCTGCATCTTTGAAAAATCAATCACTTGTCCCGAAATCTTTCTTCTTGTAATCAAATCTATCAGATCAAAAATATAGTGTTCAGCTCTCTTAGTGCACTCACTTCTTAAAGAAAGTGGATGTGTAAAGTTTATAGAATTATAGCCTAAGAATGGGAGGGGAAATCAGAGTCCTACTCTACATCAGGCTTCATAAGACTTACCCATTATAGGAATTCTACAGCAGATCTGTAATCTAATTCTACTTCATATGCACCACTGGTAAATTTAGCAGAATTCCCAAAGTGTTTGTCAAAACCATACATACTCAAGGAGGAGTATGTGGGAGATGTGGACAATGATTGTATGCACTGGCCAACCCCCGAGGCCTTGTTTTAGACCTCTTTGCAACCAGCCATTTCCACAAAGAGGGGAAACGTCCATGAGGACCATTGTGCTCACCCGAACAGAGGTCTTTGGATTCCCAGGCCCTCCCAGGGACACAGGAGTCCTCTTTGCCCCATTTCGCCCCCTCTCTCATCAGACACCCCAACATTTTCTGTTGCTCATGCAAGTGCAAAACAAGTCGCATTTTCTGCTTCCAATAAACATTTTCTAGACAAGAATTTATAAGTATTTTGAAGCAATTTCTCTTCTGTTAATTTGCTCAGTCCTCCCTTATACCTATGCATATTTTAAACATCCAGAACTTTCCAAAATACCTTAATGAACCACCTCTTTTTACTCCTTCTGAAACTGTATTTGTGTGGCTTCATTTGATGGCCCTGTTCTTACACAGACAAGGGAACAGAGGTAGATGAAATTCCACCCTAAAGGACTTCCCTAAGCTTGTTCAAAAGATTAGCAGCAGGTCTGGAGAATAGGTGCTCTCTTTCTGCAAAACACTTTCCAGTTTCTGCAGAAAAGTCTATCTTACCTTTTTCTGACTCATTTTTTTCAAAGGTAGAGGAATTTTCTTTCCTGTTCCCTGTTCAGAAACAGTCATTTACCCAAAGATAGTCTCCCATCAATTAATGGCCATCAAGATCTCTTGCTTGAAGATGTTACTGCAGGGGAACAAACTGTCCACATCATCTTTGCCAGAATTACAGGCCTGAATTCAGCAGCTTGTTAAAGCAGTAATCGCAGCAGTTCCCAGAGTGGGTCTTGCTTTGTATCCTCCTTTATGCTTTTTCTCCAGTCACTCAGGAATAGGATCTGCCCTGGTCAGCACCAACACAAGGCCCATCAGAGCTCTTGCCCTTCATCTTGTATTTAATGCAGTGAGGGCCAGCAAAGACACTGCTTTCCCACAGCAGTTTCTATCCAAACATCTGCTATTTTAGCCCTGCTGTTCACATCTCTGTGTGTTCATGTTTAAATGAAACCACTCTTCATCTTCCTTGATGGTGTCCTAGCTCAGTGTTGCTCACATCATTGTGCCATATGTGCAGTATGGATGTGTTGTTCCTAGTGTGGCAGTTAAACCCCATATGTTTCAGCCTGTGGGAAAGAAAATATTATATACAGTCAACAGGCTATCTTTCCTGGAAGTTTTTCCTCAATGCATTAAAATCGATTTCCCAGTAAGATTCAATATTCACCATTCTTGACTTATTCAAGTAAATTCTGCAACCATGTTTGAAATTTATTTATTTATTCCCTAAAAGTCAGGGGAAGTATGTGCCACCATGATATGATATCCACATAAATGGCAACCAGTACACAAGAGGAAATTAGGAGAACACAGTCCTACAATCAGCATATGTCTTCTGTTATTTTAAAGTGTTATTTATTCATGCCCTCGTTCTGAAGGATATTCTGATACTATATATTGCAACATTTAGTGCAATCAAGTAGTAGACTATATAAATTAATTCTGCAGTTCTTTACTTCTGGAGTAAAGTTTAAGGCTAATTCTTTTTTATTCCAGAATCAAGCACTATGTAATGCAGACATAGCCTAGCACTCTTCTTATGGAAAGAATATAAATAATGAGAGAACACTACATTAGGAAACTGGTTGACTTAAACAATAAGTTGACTGAGCTCTGCTCAGGTCACTTCATGATGAATTACCTTTTTAGGAACTGATCTGCTTAAATAACAGTTTAGGAATTGCAGAAATCCAGTTTTATTCCAGGGCGAGACCTTGACTGCAGAGAGATTTTACAATAATATTGTCATTCCAGTGTGTCTAGAATAACTACTATTTCCTGTATGCCCTAGGAGGACCCAAGCTAATATAAATTATTGAAATAATATGCAAAAGAATATTTGAGATATTAAACTGTGACATCAGTGTTCTCAGTAGAACCATGTCATGTTTGTTTTGCGAGAGTGTTCTTGATTTACAGATTTTAGAGGGTACAATAGAATATTATTATTAAAATTGCTACAGTCAGGTGCTTTTTCAAGGTGCCTGCTAGCTGCTCAGAGATATCAATGTCTGTTGTAGTCTTTGGATCAACCAAGTTCCTCTCTTCTCCTTTGATGTGGTCCTCTTTGCTTGTTTCATAGCATTCATCAAATATCTAAACTCAGTCCAAGTCATCAAAAACATTCAAACAAAGCCAAAAAGAGAAACAATTATCTCAAGCTTGTGTCTTGTAAACACTAGTATAACACAATCGTAACGGAAACCACCACTTCTTTTAGCACATCACTTCTGATCATTAATAACTCATAGATGATGAATAACCATACCAAGTCCAATTTAACAGCCAAGCTATTTGACAGCCAGAGATGATAAACATGTATTTAGACTCCAAACTGGTCAAATTCACAAGACAAGCCTATTGTCTTTCCAGCTAGAAAACAGGTCCTGGCATAGTTTATTTTGCATCTCTGAAATGCTCTTTAATTTACCTCTGAGCCACTTGGAAATTCTGATACACAGTGATAAGAAGATAATACGGTGCAAGACATAATGTGTGAGTGTCCATTTAAATTCATCCATCATCCCCATGAAGCAGAGGAAAGGGAAAGGAATAAGATAGCAGCACAGTTCTGCAGAGAGCATCACTGAAGGGACAGCATAAGGAGCACTTGCACAGAATGACATGAGAGCGACCTCCATCATTTATCCAGTTTCTTACAGCTCGATAGGCCTCTGTGGCTCTCACAGCCTCTCTTTAGGCACATCAGGCAATATTTGTTTCAAGCACTTTGTGAGAAAGAAAGGAAGAATGGTATTGAAACTAGCTGAATAGAAAGTAAGGTAACCCCTCCATGACACCTAGGTTTTCCACCAGAAATTATGGCAAGAGAAAGGCTGAACTTCAAAACGTAGTTTTATTTGGCTCAATCTGATGAATTGATGCATAGTTGTAGGCTGGGGATGTGGTTGGTTTTTACTTTTCCAATCACTAAAAATTCAGTGCAGACATATTTGTCATGCTTTGTTTTTACTATCAGTGATCAAAAAATCAGCTAATGATGCAGCACATTCTGGAGTTCTTTGGTACTTTGCAAGTGCAGAACTAGTGAATTGTCACAGCAAAAGCACTACATTGTCAAAGCAGGTCTGGTTGGGCTGGTGAGCTCTGAGATCACTGTTTTGCAGTTAATGCAAGGGCCTGTTCTCTTTGGAAGATAAGGCCAAATGGAGACCATGTGATCCTGCCTTGGCAGGGTCTCTGGCCCAGATTCTGAAATCTGCTTGCCTTAGATAACTCTCCGATGCCAAAGAAGGCATTTAAATCTTCCGTTTGAAATATGCATATCTATCTGTTACTTCTACCAAAATCCTTGATTCCCAAATTCACCTCTTTTTGATGTGGTCCCTCAGGTAGAAGACCTCCTTATGCTAACAGGAACACTGAGGGGAGGAGCAAGTGAGAACATACTCACATGCCTGCACACAGCCTTCGAAAGGCACATTAAGAGAAAACAGCATTTCAAGTTTCATGATAATACACTGTCACTGTAGCACCCGGGACGGAGAGATGCAGCACACACAGATCCAGTGAGAAAATAGAGTAACTTTTATTATTTACAATTTCTGCTTATATACACTAAATTGCATAGGTGATTGGTCAGTGGTCACCCACCTCCTGGGGTGATTGGCTGAAGTCCTACAACGCCCATTTCCAAACACTCTCTGCCTCAAACCCAAACAGATCAGGAAAACAGCAGGTGTTCAGATACTATTTACAAAACCCATCTTATTGTTTTCTTAGCTTGCATGAGAAAGAATAGGTTCTCACAGAATGCTGCAAGAAGCAGGGAAAACCTGCTAGCAGCTTTTCAGTATCCACAATACAGTGCATTAAAATGCACTCCTAATACATTATTTGTTGTGTGACTGAGTAGAAACAGCATATGCAAATTGATTCTAAGCATGCAATGTAATTCTCATGTATATGAGCTGTGCAAATGGGAATTCAAGTTTGTTATGAGCACTGACTGAGACATGAGCTAGGGTTGTTTCATTTTCTCTAACTCTGAGTCATCAGTCTCACTGTCTGATAATGAATTTGAGTGTGAGCCTGTATAATACCTTCTCATTCTCCATCACATACCCTCCTGTCATCATGTCATTTCTAGGGAAATACGGTTGGAATCACATCCCACGGTGATGAGGTGAGAGATTGCTTTATCTGGAGGAGGAGGAAATATTTGTCACCTTAATAACCTAAAAATTGATGCTTTTGAGAACTTTCCACATTACAGTATCATTGAGTTTGGAAGCGAGCATTGTGTCATTTGCCTGGTTTTGGTCTTCGCAGCAACTGAGAACATGTCCTTAAGGCTCCAAGAGGGAAACACCAACATAAGCAAGTGAAGTGACATTGGATGGTATGCAGCCATGAAAAGCAAATGCAAAATGAATCATCCATTTGCAGGACAATGGTGTTTATTGATGCAATTTTCAGGATGATTTTAAAAAATTATGGTGGCTTAGAGGGATCTCATTCCCCACCCCTCTCATTACTCTATTTTTTTCCTCGCACATTCTTTCAAGTGGGTTTACGAAGTTATGAGGATAGAGACAATGTCTAGCGTGGAGTCAGCTGTGGGGGATGTATGGCATATTTGTTACTAGAGAAAGAATATTGCAGGTGGGATGACAGATCTACAGACAGACTGCCTTTTCCTTGGAATAATCCTGAATCTTCTGTAAAGAGAAAAGGGTTCTCAAGTAACAAATCCAGGCTGTATTTCAAAGTTGTGAGAGTTCTAGGCTTGAGAAGCCATGGGAGGATAATAAAAACTGTATGGACTGAAGCAGATGACTGAGTGACAGCTCTCTTCCTGCCTATATGCATCACAAGAAATTTCCCTTGAGAGCAGCCTAACCCACAACTAATCCCACACAGCCTAATCAGGCCACCAGCACAGTTTACAACATTTCTTATGGGATGTGGTGCTTGCAAAACAAGGAAAGCTGGCAACCTCAAAAGGAGAAAGCTGCTCGCACCAGAGCATGCCGTGCAGAGCCGGGGCACAGCTTCCCACAGGCACAAACCACTCCTGCCTCCTAACCACCAGTGCGCCTCTGGCAGCTGCCTGCACACAGCAGAGAAGACAGTTTCCTCCATCCCATCTGCCTCTGACACACAGCTGTGAACACAGATATCTGTGTGGACATGGAGCAGCCCTGAGCTGATGGATGGGGAAAGTCCATGCGGGGTATCCTGATATCTTCTCTGGAGTTCAGGATCCTCAGTTCAGGAGCTAACAGGCTTATCCATGGTCTCCTATGACCCCATCCAATTGCATAGAGCAACCTTAGCAGCCAGGCAGTGAACAGTCCAGGCTTCAGCCTCCCACAGCCAGAGGTCCAGCTGTTTTTACCTGCTCCTCAGATCGTCACTAGACCAGTTAAGGACACTCTGCTCCTCCTGAAGGAGCTTTGCTACATGACACTGGAGCTTAGTGGTTGTAACACTTACCCAGGTTAGAGGAAAGCCTAGCTATGGTACCTACTCATGAATTATTTCTGTACTGCACCATGGATGGAAATTTTAGGCACAAAGACCAAGATCCAGCCTCTTCATTCCACTGTCTTAATCATTAGCACAGATGATGACGTACCTTCTACTCTTATTTGCTCATCCTCATGGCTTTTGCATTTTTACAGGGCAAGCTGGGGCAGGATGTACAATGGGAGCGATTCTTTGAGGAAGAGGCAGAATAGACAGACAGAAAGATGGATGAAGAATGAATAAGATCAGGGAAAGGCCAGAGACAAAAGCAGGGATTGGAAAAGAGAAGGAAGACTCCTGAGGAGAATACTGTTGATGAGGAGTTGGAAACAGGTTTCAGATCACATGAAGGCTGAAGGGCAAAAAGTGACAATCACAGGAAATGCAGAGGAATGTGGAGATCTAGCACAGGGCCTAGGGTACAAAAATTTAATAAGCAGAACTCATAGAGAATGTATGAGAACAGAAGGTAATGGGGACAGCAGAGCAGTAGCACACCCTTCTTTCAAGAACTTGATAATTAATCTGTTATTCCTCTGTTTTTCCGTTCTAACAAATGGAGACACTGACGAAAGTGTATGTCTCCATCGCCCTCTAGTGCCAGGTCCCCTCTGGAGATGTGTGGCAGCTGGGAGCCCTTTGGCCACACTAGAAAGCAGGTCTGAAGAACTCAAGCGTCTTGAAAACCTGCATAAAGAGATCAAGAGCAGGAAACTGGGAGAGCTTTTCTCCTCTGTCATTAAAAATAAACACAGTAAATTGCATCCAAAAGTCTAAGTAAAAGATAATTGAGCTCAAAGTGCTGTGCACATGACCACTTAACCAAGAAATGTCAACAAGTAATTGTCCTTCAGTGTTGCTGACCTTGCTTGACTTTGTACTTGCTGATATTCATATTCATTTAGCATTAGCTGCTTAGACATTGAACAAGATGTATATGAGAGGTGGACTCAAATAACAAGAAAAAACTTTCCCACTTTATTTATTCATTTATTTATGTTGGATGTGCAAGTTTATTCTTCTGGGCTTAGAGGCCAAATGAAGAAATAGAAGCATGGATACTGGGCAGTGAAAGGAAGAGATTTATAGACTCTTTAAATTCCTTTTGATCTTCATTTGTCCATGCTTTATTCATTTCATTTTTTTTATTATTTAGTTTTACTTGTACAAACTTGTTGCTGACTGGCAGAATACTGTGCATTCATGTAAACTAATGTTTACGCATTTCAGGTAGTGATGTGGAAATTTTAAGGAAGGTCCTCTCTATATGGGATTTATTTCAAGGGGTGGAAATTCCTGCTATTAAACCTATCGCTGAGGTTTGGATTTAGTCTAATTTAGTCAAACCTCTGCTAAATCACATTAATTCTCAAAATGCCTTTAAAACTTGCAGCACAACCTGTTCCTTAAAGCTGCCTCCTCTCACCCAGCTGTCTTACTGATTGTTTAACCCAGTGCAGAGTTCCTCCACTTTTGCCCTGAACAAGTTTAAATTCAGACCTGAAAGTCCTTGGCCTCTGAAGGAAGTAGTAGAATAATTTCTGCTCTTTGGAACCAAGAAGTGTTCAAAAATGTGTATCAGCTAGCAGTTTTGACCTACTACATAAGAGGGACTCATCTGAAAACAAGAAGTGTATGTGGCCACTCTGCAGGACCAGAGCTGAGACCCACTGGAGGCAGAGACACAATCCTAGAGCAGAGACAGTGGTAGAAATGGGCTTTAGTTCAGCCCCTTGACTCTAGCACTCCAAACAGGAATAAAGACATTAGTTGCTCACGCCCCAGAGACCTTTCAAACCTCCCTGTCTGGCCACACACTTCAGTGTTTGTTAATTGTCATCAGTGCAAAGCAAAGCATGGGATGGATAGCTGAATGCACAACAGCTGTGGGTCATTTTTAGTGCCCAGGACTCTCAGTTCCTGCTGATATGTTGCAGATTAACTAGATACTATTAATTTCTGATCCCTCCCAGCTCCCCTGAGATACTGACATTCTTCATAGTTCTGAAGCCATAATCCAAGCTGAAATAAAATCATTCCTAAAGCCACTATCCATTCCTTCTTTTAATGTCACAAAGCATTATTTGAGGTGGAAATACACCTATAATAATAATAACTTAGTGATCCTTTTGCGTAAGAATAGCCATGTTTTTTACAAATATTAGGGGGTCATCCAAGCCTGTTACACTATGAAAAGAAAAAAACCAAGAAAAATATTTACAGAGATCTGCCTCTTAAATCAAAAGATAGACAGGACTTAATAGTCAGAATGGATGATGCACTCTCTGAAAAATGTGCATGGTCCCAGTATGTGTTTTATAAAACTATGTTTTACACTTTATGGAGCTTGAACTGGCCGTGCACATTTTATTAAGTGTGTGGAAACAGCCGTTCACAATTAAGTTCTTTATTCTTCAAATACCTACTACTGGGCACTGAATTGACTGCCATATGTTAATCCAAGTCACTGATCTATATCTCCATGTAGACATACTCCACAGTATTCTTAAACTGCTTCTCTTTGCAATAATGTTAGTTTTCCTGCATAGTAAAAAAATGGAAACTCAGAGCCAAATTCTCTTCTCATTCACACCAACATGAATCAAGGCCATGGAGCTACACTGATGAAAGCAGAGGTAAAATAGAATGATGGTCAAATCCCAACAACCCTTTTTAATTTTTGCAAGTCACATATCTAAAAATTAAAACAAACACCTGCCAAGCTGCTACCCGTAAAAGAGGTCAATCTTTCAGAAAGCAGCAGAACTTCTCTTTATGACAGATACCCTTTCCTCGGGAAGGAGGAATTATGTGTCACCACTGTCACACACAAAACACGGGAACAGGAAGAAACTGGCTGGTCAGAAAGCTGCTTTCCTTAACTCTACATACACCTTTTCCCTTGGCATTATTAAAATATGCAGGAATGGAATATCCTGTTACTTCTGCAGAACAAGATACGCAAAGGAAATGGTTTGGCAAGCTTGTTTCCAAGTGTAAAGGGCTTTCTGAGTTCCCAGCAGCCCTGCCAACAAAATTAAAGCTCTTCAAATAACACTCAAGTTGGTCTTTCCTTAGGATGCTTTTAAATGTCCCTGAGTCTACTAAGGTACTTCCTTTCTTTAGAATTCTTTGTGTCCAAATGTCAAATAATTACCAAGGATAAACGTGTTCCAACAGATGCTTAAACAAAATTCAGGAATTCTCTAACTCATGTGTTGGGAGTTTGAATGCTGTATCAGACATTTGAGGCTGTCTGATACAGCAAGATACTTGAACAGGTGTTTGGTTTGAACAAACACCCAGTCCTATTGGAGGCAAAACCAGAGTGAAAACCTGAACCCTCTATTTAGAGAGGACACGTGAACTAACGCCCACATTAGTAAGTGAAAGTTCAGTCCCTTGTCTGCATGTTAACCGTGTCCAGCCCCAAGGTAGCAGTTGCATGGAACACTAGAAAAGCAGGTTCTGTGGCATGCCTTTCTTTCTGGGACATGAAATCAGCCCTGCAAGCAGCTCCTTTGGGACTTAATCTCACCAGGACAGGACAAACACAGCAAACACTGCTCAAAGGAGAGCCGTTTCCCAAGCAGTATTCGCTGTGAGACGTGAGAGTTGCAATGGCACGTGACACATCACATAAAGTCATCAGCCAGGATCATTTGGGATTTCCCACTGCAGCCTGACTGTTTCATTGTAAGAATGAAGGTACTTGAACTAATACTGAGCCTGGTTATGTGGAAATCTAGCTGAGGCAGGATGTGCAATGGCCATATGGTTACTATAATATATCACAGTAACATAGACTTGAATATGTGATAATAGTTTCATAGGCAATGGTTTAATACTAGCCATGTGTTAGCTGTATAGATACAGCTGCTAGGAGAAAGGTCTGGGCACAATCAAAGAGATTGAGTCAGTCAGTGTTTGCCAAACTCACAGGATTCAGCCACAGTAATAACTAGATTTTACCTTGTGTTTTTCATATTAATTTCCCTGATGAAACTATGGTTTATAATGGTCAGAGTAATATTTCTTTGTTTGCTCCAACAGGCTGAAGTCATGTGAAAACTGGTGTTTCTTTGAAAGCTAGGAGGAAATTGAAGATTAGCTTCAAGGTTCTGGGAAAAGCAACACAAATCTTCATTAGGGCAGTAATGAGCATTAATGCACTGTAACTAAAATGGTCTGTTACCTCTACTTGTTAGAAACAGGATGATAGATGGAGACCGTTTCCTCTTTCTGAATACCACTGCAGTTCTAATGACTTTGTTGAATAAATACATGACTGAACTGATCACAGAAAAAAACAAGAGCATAAGGCAGTGATTTGGTCATGCAGCTATCTTTCCCCCGCTAGAGACAAAGCTATTTAATGTTAATCATTAAAGACATAGATGGTACAAAATAACAAAAATGTTCATGTCTTCCTTTGAATTTTAGAGGGTAGGTTTCTGTTGTTTTCTCTCTAACATTACAGGACCTGTTCTAAATGATGGACCTAAAAGAAATAACCTTTTCCATGGTCTTCCTCTTACTGTTTCTCATTTCCTACAATCCTCATGGTCCTACCTCAAAACAGATTTCTAGTTGCCTCTTATGAGGATATCAGTTTATGTCCCACCCTTAGTACCATGTTTCACCAGTCTGCACTGCTTTTTAGTGTTTTAGAAAATAATATGTTTTGACACAGGACAGTGGTCTTCAAATAATTGTTCCTTTATCATAATTTTTTAATGATAACCAGAAGAGGTACAAATTTATATATAATAACATACACATATTATCAAGCCAAAAATCTACCTTAGGACAGCGTAAAATCACTTAAGAATGAAAAGTGTTCCTCATATGTTGCAATTATCCCCTTGCTGAGTCATCAAAATACAAGGAAGTCAGAAATTCTCCTGGAAAACAATCCAGACTTTAAGACATTAAACTGTATAATAAAGACACAAACAACACCCCCACTACCCACACCCTGCAATAATAATATCAAGTAATAACCAAATATCATTATTGTACAGGATTTTTAATACCTATGGTGCTTCTTTAAACCATTTCAAAGATGGATTCAAATCTTTTTAAATATTTTTATTCTTCAGTACAATTGTAATATTTTCATTTTAATATATATTATATATTTTAATATTAATATATAATATTATAATATTATATACTGTGTACAGTATATAATCCTTAACTTCTAAAGGCAGAAAACAAAAATGGAAACATATCCTGATTTCTTTGTGGTGTTTTTTCCTAAATGTTTTCTAAATTAGCTTCCAAAATATGTGATGAAAATAATTTACCTAAGGGTTTCAGCAAAACATTTTACTGAGATTCTTATGTGAACAGCAGGAAAGCCCATGCATCCTAGCACATAAGCAAAATAACATAACCCCAATAGGCAACAGTTCTTTCCAGTATGATCTCTTCAGTAACTTTCAACCAAAGCACATCACAGGTGGCCATGAATTCCGGTTCAGAGGCAAAGTGGACAAGAAGAAAAGCTCAAATTCAGTTCTAATGTAAAATTAGGAAACTCCCAGCTCCGGTCTTCTTTTATGTCCTATCATCCTTATTAAACTTGAGCCAGCGTGTGCCCAGGTGGCCAAGAAGGCCTCTGGCATCCCATCTTACATCAAAAATAGTGCGGCCAGCCCGACCAGGGCAGTGACTGTCCCCCTGTACTCGGCACTGGTGAGGACACACCTCAAATCCTGCGTTCAGTTCTGGGCCCCTCACAACAGAACATTGAGGTGCTGGAGTGTGTCCAGGGAACGGCAACAGAGCTGGTGAAGGGTCTGGAGCACAGATCCAGTGAGGAGTGGCTGAGGGAGCTGGGGGTGTTTAGCCTGAAGAAACCGAGGCTCAGGGGAGCCCTTACCACTCTCTACAACTTACCTAAAAGGAGCCTCTAGCCCGGTTGGGGGTCAGGTGTTTCTCCCAAGTAATGAAAGACAAGACAAGAGAAAATTATCTCAAATTGCACCAGGGGAGGTTTATATTAGATATTAGTAAAAATTTCTTCACTGAAAATGTTGTCAAGCTTGCTTTGGACCAAGCTGCCCAGGGAAGTGGTGGAATCACCATCCCTGAAGATATGTAGATGTGGCACTTGGGGACATGGTTTAGTGGTAAGGTTGCAGTGTTAGGTTGACTGTTGGACTTGATCTTAGAGGCCTTTTCCCAGCCTAAATGATTATACTATATTCTTTTTCTCTGTTTTGCTGATATATAGTAACATTGCCACACACTTGTAGATATACCTAATGGCGCAGGATGTTCCCCTACTTTCTAATTCTCAGTCCCATAGCTGAGCTGCCAGGGGTAGAAATAAAAAGAGTGGAAAAAATCCCTTACCCAGGAAGACATCAGGATTTTCCACATCCCCAATAATCTCTGTATGCCTAACTGCATTTAGCTATTATGTGCTGGCAGAGTCCTTTTAGGCCAGGGAGTAGACCTGTGGTCTTGTCCTTGAGGAACCCTGCTGAAGCCACAGTGAAGAAAGCTGGTAACTTTCTACATCTGTATGCAGATACAGTTTAGGGTACTTTTTTACCAAAAAAAAACCCTGGCCAAAGAAGGAAAGTAACAGCAGCCTTTACAGCTTGATTTTTGTCTCAGAAGGGGTATTAAATCTTGATAGATTTTCACTAATAAATATATCTTGGCGTGTTTTATGTCCCAGCATCTCACACAGAATGTTTAATGGAAAAATCCCTCTGTAGGTAAATACCAGTTCAGTTATGGAAAATTACATCTCTACAAACACCCACTGTTGTGCAGTTAGTTCTTGAAGTGATCAAGGAAAGTGTGACCCAAGTGGGACTAATTTGGCCCTTCACATATGGTATATAAAGCTATGCATACGAGACCACTAATCTGGGGAAGAGGCCAGCCTAGCATTAATTGTGTCTCTAGGCTACACATTTTTCAGCTGATGCAAGTGAAAAAGTACAGATGTCATTTTGGCCCATGGACAGATACCACATTTTTTTACTGATGCCACAGAAAAACTGATCATGAACAAAGCGGCTAATAAAAGAGCATATATTATAAGAGGTCTCAGGTTTAAATAATCACTGCTTCACACCAAAATATCCACACAAATTTTAAAAAAAGTGAAATCATCAAATTTAACTTTCTTACAGCAAAGAGGTTGCCATATTTTGGCTATAAATTTCTTCATAAAAATGGCACCTATTAATATGAATTTTATATCATATTAAAGTACAAAAAGCTCATAAAGAATTATTCCATGCAATACAATTTTTCTTTGTGTTCTGTCTTTCCTTTAAACTATGTCTCCAAATCATTTGCAGAATGAAATCATACTATTTAATTTTATGATTTATATTATTAGTTCATATAACTCTCAGGCCATGTACCTGGGGTTCTCTGTAGACCTTGCTGGAATGGGCCATGCAGTCACTTTGTCTAGTTGCAACAGGATAAGCAGACAGAAGCCAGGCCAGCGTGAGTGCTCAAGAAAACCTTTTTTGCCCTTTATGCCTCCCCTCTCTCTTCCTTCCAACTGCAGCCAAGAATTAGTCACAGCTGCATTTCTTCAGGTTTTATAAGCTTGTCTTAAGCCCTGCTTCCAAAAAGGAGGAGAAGCCAAGCTTGGGCACTGCAACCCATTTAAATTCCACCAGCACTTAACTATTAAGTGCAGAGTTTAATCATTTATTAAGGGCAGAGTTGCGGAAAGAGGCAGAACCTTGAAATCCTTCTGCTGCTATTACTGCAAGGTAGGGCACTAACAGGGACACATGCTCAGTCTTTAGAACATTTTGCAAAGTGCTCTGTTGCTCTGCTGTGGCTGATTAAAATCCTGCTGTGACTCCTCTCCTGCAGTGGCAGAGCCTCCTCGTGGCACCTGTACATGGAGCTCTGGAACAGTCCATGCTCTGGAAATACATTCCCTTCCCATGCCCCCTGAAAACGTCACGGGAGACAGGAAAAGAGATGCCACTACAGTTTCATTTTCTCTTGTTTGTTTGAGAAAGCCATTGTCACATCTGCAGCCCACAGTAAATGTGTCTCTGTGTGGGCAGTCCAGGACATGTAATACATCAAACATCCTTCACCACGAGACAGAGTCAAGCAAACTGCAAACTGAGACACTAATTTGGAGAATCCCATGTCTCTCAGCTTGCTGGCACAGAAGACAAAAGCAAAATTCCCACTGCATTCAGTGCCATAAGGCATCATGAGCAGCCCTGAAGGGTGTTCCTCTGGCCAGCTGACCTGATGCTGTTTGGGAAAATAAGTTCTTTTATTTCCTAGCTCTGTGTTGCAGAGACAGAGGATGAATTATTTACTTCCTCTCCTAAGCCACCCTACAGCTCTGCTGTGCACAGACACAGCTTTGGCCCCGAAGGCCAGGGGCAGATGAGGGCTGGGCCCTTGGCCAGTGGCCAGGCAGCAGCAGGGGTTCAAGCCGCGGTCAGCGCAGTGCAGGCGGCAGCGGCACAGGTGGGCACACAGCTCTCCTGATCTGCCTCACACCACGGGAGATCAAGGGCTTTGCAATGGAAGAATGGGAAAGTGGAGCTGGGGGAGATGTTCTATGGCAAGGGCTGAAATTTTGGTTTATCTTCAAAATTGTGACCAGACTAAAATCCACTGGGCTGTACTGATTCCTTCCCTTTTAAAGCATCTCTGCTTCAGTGGAGTGGTGTCTGAAAACTGTCTCTGCCAAGCAGAGAGTACAGACATGAGAAAAGTAGCTGCCTTACATAAAAGATAATTATTTTTTAAATCCTCTGCAATCCTGAGCCGTTACAATCACATGTTATATAAATGTGAACATTGTGATTTAGCCAACTCTGCCTCTTTCTCTTTTGCTTCTCGTTTGCCTGTCACATGGAAGATCTCAGTACAAAATTTTGCAGACATGTTTGTGATTCACAAGATATAACTTGACCATTTTTTCCTTTTTTTTCACTCACACTTCTGGGTCACACAATGATCTGAGTAAGGCTTAGCCTCCCTGGTGATGTGCAGATCTGCCTGAAGCCTTTGCCACTGTTAACAAATATTCCAGTGGTGGTACAGAGATCATCTCTCAGAAACTGCAGCTTGATTTAAATTCACTCACTGCAGCTCCTCATCTCAGCTGGTGCCCTGCTGTGTTTAATTGGACTCTGAAAGTACATCTACCTTATATCTTGATTATTTTGAGTGGGAGGTGAGAGCGGAGGAGGGAAGTTGTAAGACCTGCAAGGAGTGGAAGAGGACAAAGGAGGGGCAATAGGCAAGTGTTGCAGCAGTGGAGTGAGTTATCATAACACAATCCTCAGAAATGCCTTAGGGCAGACCTTCACACAGGATGAAGAAATGTTGCAAGGAATCTGGATAATCACACTTCTTCCTATGAGAAATGGATTTTTAAAAATTGGGAATAATTTATTTAGTAAAGTTCATCAGCACTAATAAATGCAAGGGTGCCAAGGTGTGTCCTGAGAATATGAACTTTGTTTTCCATGCTGACAAATTTTTAAAATGCCTCAGCATAATTTTATCCTGAGCTGGGCAGAATTCATCCAAACAATTCCCAGCTGGGCACTGGCACAGTTCTGGAGTTAGTAAAGGCCAAGGGCCATGGCTGACTGGCAGTCTGGATGCAGCCACCTGTTTCAGCCTGTGGCTGAGTTCAGTGGGATGAACTCAGCTGAGACAGACCAGGACCCCACACTCAGAAAAGAGGCATTTTCTTGACAGATGAAAGTGTACAAACAGTAAATCCCATCTTGAATGGCTAAAAGAGGGGGGGACATGTATACTGTGCTATTTAGGACTAAAGATCTCTTTATAGCTCATCAAGTTCACAGACAATTCTCAAAACCACCAAATTTACAGTCATAATTTGTTTAAATCTCCTGCAGATTGACAAATAGCACAAATGTCCATTTCCTGGATAAGTGCTGCAGCCAGGAAGTTATTTTGAAGACGATGAGCAGAAATTCCTGCCCCAGAGACAGCTGAGGGAAGGTGAGCCCCTGCAAGCCAGTGCCTGAATTTACAGCCCTCGGGGTGCTGTGCTGTTTGGCTGGCTCTCTGCACAGGGTCACCTCTCTGCTCAGCTTGGACTCTTCATTAAAACCATTCAGTCTATTCATGTCCCTGAAATCAAGGGCTTGACCCACAGAAGGTACAAACTATATGTCTTCCATGGGCTTCAGTGAGTCAGCTCACATGCTTCTTCATAGGTATTTAGGTGATCTGCAGAGATTTGGTGGACTCTTCATCAAAATCCAGCAAAAAACACCCATATTTCTATCTACAAAGCTGTGTACTGGCATTGTATCCTCATGCTGCAGGGAAAATCACTACTGTAATTAATTTAAGAATGTGTCCTTTCTAAACCACACTTCAATCGGGTTGTATTTTTGAATAATTAAGCTTTAAAAAGGAAGTCTAATGAGACTAATGGCTATCAAATTACTAGATTTTGAAAATCATTGATTTTCTCATTTACACTCATACATGGCTGCTAAAATTAATTGATTTCATTTGCATATAGAGATTGCATTTGCTTTGACTTCCAGAATGTTTCTCTCCCAAGTCGCTCATCAAACTTTCAAAATTCATTTTCATAAAAAGGCAAGTGATCCTTTAACTATGCTCATTTGCATTGGAACTGAGACATTATCCCTCATCTAAATAAGCACTATTTTAATTATCCTTTTTGTTTGAATATATTCTATCCCAGAGTGCTTAGATATTTCAGCTGTACTCATCACCATGGCATCTGATACCTGACTGAAATTACAATAGAAACTTCTAACATTAAATTATTTCAACCCTTTTGTTTTCTCTTTTCTTAGAGAAACCCTTTTCTTTCTCTTTCTTACCACATCAGTTAAGCTAAGTCATTTTTTCCACCCCTTACCAAATTTCCACTTTCTGCCTCATAACTTTCCCTTCTCTTGCCCCTTCTCTCACTCTCTGGTTGAATGGCAAGGCTGAGCTGTTCATGCATTTGGAAAAAGTTAAGGTGCCAAATGACTCGTCTTTCCACTACTGCAAGAAGTAGCACTAAGAAAAATAGAAATTCTTTCCAAGAGGACCTATCCCTAACAGCAAAGGAATATAAAAAGAAGCCTAGATAATGATATGTCAGTTAAATACTAGTGAAATATGTTGATGCTAACCATTTATCCAGACATATGTCTACTTAGTATCACTAGCCAGCTTCTATCAACGAGAAAGATGCATCATGATCAGTACACTTCTCTCTATCATATCTCCCTCATACCATGCTCCTGTTCTGCTAAACTGCCAACTTGGTTTATTCTCTATTTTTAAAATATTAAGCTATGCCCATTGCTTCACAAGTGTTTTGGCACTTTAGAAAATAATTAAAAAGCAAATATCTGTTCTTAGGGGTTGGGTGCTGCTGGACTCTTGTTCTTTAAAAAATTGTTTTGTCAAACTATGGACAGGAAGCTAGATTAAATAAGTAGAGCTAAAATTTTGTTGATTTTGATGCATTTGTGGTCATTCTGGTCATTACTCAATGAAGAAGCCACTGAAGAAAAGCCCTGGGGAGCAGAGTTGTGTGAACCAAGTTGGCTGTGCCCCGCTGCAGGCAAAGGTGCCACGGGAGGCTGTGAGACCCTGGCTGCAAGGGCTCTCTCTCCCACAGGGGATTTTGAAGCAGATTCCTGCAGTCAGACATCAGATCAAGCTATTCTGCACATAAGGAACATTTCTCTAATGTTGGTTATGTGACATCTTGAATGAGTAACTGTTTCTCTTCACCACATGGTTTTATTCAAAAATGTAATTTATCAGAGGAAGAGACAGGGATGCCCTGACAATCTTAGTCTCTCCTTACTTCTGGTACTCTGTTGAAAGAAGGACTTATTGACTGGCTATCCAGTATCAACAAGGAGCAATTCCAGCAAATGTCCATCCAGTCCTTTGCCTGTCTGCTAGGAAGGGTGGCACTTTTAGTGGAATAATAATTTTGATGTGAATATATTTTCCCGAGATCTCAGTGAGCCGTGCAATTTTGTGAGGCCTGATCACGAGTAATTTGGACTTCGACCAGGTCATGAGCCCATTTTGGTTGTCCTGGGTAGTGATGATCTGGGTACTGGATGGCACTACTGAGGCTGGTGCAAGTCATATGATAGCTTCAAAGGAGCTGAGGCACTGCAAATAGCACAGGTCCCAGCTTCTGGAATCCTAGCACACCTCTGATGTTCAGGTTTTATGTTATATTACTGGTAGAAGTTACTCCTCTCTAGCAATGGGTTAACAGCATGTATACACTAGCCAGGAGTGCACCTAAAATGGAAATTAGGAGGATCTTTCAAAGGATTATAAGATTTCAGTTCTTAAAAATGCCATCCACCTGGAGAAACAGAGGTGGGAAATTCAAGCTGAAGTTGGTGATTTTCAGTAGGTTTAATCTTCTAGAGATTAAAAAGTCCAAATGGTTGAGCCACTAAGAAAACCAGGAGCATACTTAATCCAGTAGATTAAATGCTGCAGGCTCTGGTCAGAAAAGTAAAGCAAAAAGTAAATTAGTAGTCTGAAGGCTTGAGCATGATTTAGAATGTGCTGAATCATGGAATCCTGACAATTTTGACTGTCCAAGTGTTCATGTGACTTTTTGTTTTCCAAACCTTCGTTAATATTCTCTTGCTCTTCATATTATTTTGCCTTTAGCTACGTCAGACTGAATGCACCCAGTCTGATCCCATCACAACAACTAAATACTTTTGTGCTTCATTGAGAGACCATCTGGGAATCCCTTGCTGTAGGAGCTAGCCAGGGAATCAGGGCCAAATATTAGACCACAGAAATCAAATGAGTAGGAATATTGGTTTTGCTGCATCATCTCTACTGAGGTGACAGATGTGAACAGAATAAAAAATATAACAACAATGTTTCTGCCTTTCCAAAGGAAAACATTTTGAAAATGCCTCTCCATCACTATCTGCAATGGTTTTTTTATCATCTGTACTTACAACAATGGAATTGGAGTATGTGAGATCACCTTAGATAAACTGAACAACAATTAATATTAAATGGTCATCTCATTTTGATAGAGAGATTAGTTCTCACAAAGTCATCCATGTGAGAGATATGCCACAAAGGCAGACTGCACAGACCATAACAACACAATCAATTATGTGTCTAACCACTGGTAGTATCACTGGTATTTGGTCTGTGTACCATTTAGGAGTTGGGTAACTACTTAATATCCATGAGTTTTCTGTAGTCTGCGAGAAACACGTTTTGGCATTTGTAAAGAGGCTGCAGAGAATGTCAGTTGGAGTGGCTATTTGTTACTGTGCAAAAAGATGGGAAATAATAACTGAAATTCAGCCCTATAAATATAAAGTCAAAGTCCTGATTCAACCAGGCACACGAACATATATGTAACCTTAGGCTCAGAATTCTTACTACTGACATTTAGATTAAGAATTTTCCTTAAATCAGGCTTTTAATTATTGGGATTTTGTCCCCATATATTATCCTTACTCTCATGTATCCTTACAGTGGTCTGATATGCCCTAACCCAGATTTCCACTAAATTAATTTGAATAAAGGTACTGAAGACCTATTTGCATTTTTTATCAGAGGTTTTGGCTGTGCTCTTACTCAAAATTCATACGAAGACCTAGCCATAGAAATTTCTAGATGTGCATTTGAAGAAGAAAAGGGAGAGAGGGGTATTTAGTCATTTTTCAACACAAATATGCTTCCTTGAAAGCACACTGAATTAGGCTTCTCCATGAAAAGTCCATGATGATAGTTACAGTAAACATATATTTCTTGTTATTGATGATGAACCTAAACACTTTCTTTATGTGACCACTACTAGAAGGAGAGGATTGTTTTTTACATACATGTGTACAAATTTATTTGAACTCACTCTCAAAATAGGTGGGGTTTTATTTGGTTTGTGAGGACATTCTAAGTGAATGAGAACTGACAACTCTCACTGCTTATTTGATTGTATTCATGAGTATTATAGGTTGTGGAAAATATTCTAATTTTTGTGTATGCACAGGGTGCTAGAGTACAATGTATACACGTTTATCATTTCTAAACAATAATACCTCAGATGGGTTTAATGGAATAAATCACTGGTCGGTACAGTTTCTACAGGCAAAGAAAGGGATGTAGAACAATGCAAAACCCCTGCTTTTTCAGACCAGCATCCTAATCAAAATTTCATAATTATAACTTTCAGTTCTAATAATGTGCTTGTATTGTAGAAAAAAATTTGGGAAACAAAGACATTTTTATCCAAATTACAGTCAAAGTCTAAATATTTTAAATTGATCCCTTATATCAAGATCAGAAACATTGTCATGAAAGCAACCTGAGGCTTGCTGCTTAAAGAGGCCAGCCTAGGCATTGGTTTTTTTGTGAATATTAACATTTTCTTACCTTGACATCATCCTCTCTGGAAAGGAAGCTGTTAAATCCTGAGTATGTTCGTTCGAATCTCTCGGAGAACAAAATGCAGAGCTAAATGAAGCATGAATACCATCCCGAAATTGCTCTGAGGATGTACCATGAGCCATAGATTTCAAACAGACTTTGCTGGTTTGGGTGCAGCCCTTGTTTAGAGGGTTGTCTGAGGTTTTTTCGAGTGGAATTACATGAAGGTATGTAGTGGAGTAATGAAGCAAGGCATTTTAATGAATAGCTCACTGTATGGCTATTGGTCATCATGGCCATCACCATGTTTTTACAGACAATGGTTTGGGCTGCAGAAATCACCCAAAATGCAGGATCTGTCACTGCAGAATGAAGAGGGTGTTTTCTGAGTTTATTCATATGGTTGTGCTCTACAGTAATAACAATAATATTTAATGTGTCTGGGTCATTTGATTACCAAAGTGCAGGCATTATGGGCTGTAAATTGTGGCTCTGGGGCAGCGGGTGAGCTAAGGGAATAAGTAATGATCCGGTGTTCCTGCAGGAACTCGTAAGGACGCTGTACCTAAAGGCATCACCCAGGACAGAAGCACAAACCCGTAACTGAAGGATTTTTGCCAACTGCAGCATGTGCTCCCCCCGGCTGCTTTGTGTTCTGTCATTATCCAGTGCACAAAGGAAGGGGATTTCTAGCAAGGGCAGCATCATTAAGGACCCTGGCCTGGGCTCAATGCTGCTCAGAGGCTCAAAAAGTCTTTCATTGCAACTGAAGGGAAGAGGAAGTGCAGACATCTTGAAAACATGAAGGGAAAGCTAGGAAAAAGCTGGGTTTTTCTTTCCATGAGGACCTGAAGGAAGAGTGTAAATTCTTTCAAGATTTTTATATATCTGCCAGATGTTTCTTCTTTTATTTGATTTTAATTTTTAATGTGAAAACTGAATCTGTTTTGGATCATTTATAATGTTTGAATTTTCCTAAATGAAAACGTTTTGTTGCAATTGCAACCAAAATCCAGTTACATTCTTTCAAATATTTTTAGGTGAGGAAAAGTTTGTTTTAGCTGCAAGACAAAACTCATATTCTGAAAGTGTTGAACCAAGCCTAAGAAATAAGGGACAATGATACAGGTACAGAGACAAGGGTTCTGCCTCTGCCCTCTTAGTTGAGAAAAATATTTAAAAAACTTCCTGTACCCTGCAGTCACTGTTACTCTGGTCTTGGCCAATGAACTAATTGCTAATTAATACTTTGCAGCAACCAAAAGATACCCAGGATCTCAGGAACGGGTCTTTCTAACAACAAAATATTAACCAAATTCAGATGTTTAATCTACTGTAAATTAAATCAGCACCACTTTTGGTATGGACTCGAAAATTGGGTTTGATCTCCTGATCCTGGAAGTGTGCTCTGTTCCATGTACAAGCTCATCGTGGCTCATGTACCATGGTTGCTCCTATTCATAATAATTAACTGTGGCTCTGTTAATGCATTGATTCTGTGCCTGTGTTTGGGACACCAGAAAGCTCAAGCTACATCCTAAGCAGTAATTAAGTAAATAAATAAACAAATAAATCCTTATTTTTCTTGAATCTCAGACTAAAAAGGGCATCGAGTTCAGATGCTTTTGTGTGCTCCACTGAGCAGATGATGACAAATCATGCTTAAGAAAAGTCTCCAAACAAAGCTGCCCCTTGATGGGAGCCTCTGCAAATAGCTCTGTAGGACATGCTGAGAGGGCTGTGTGTTAAACTCTTCTTCCTAGGACTGAAGAACTACATTCTGGCCTGGGACCTGGGAAGCCTGGCTACAGCTCTCCCCTCTCCATATGGGAACTACACTGGGACTAACCTACTTAATTCAGCTCTCAAACTAGGACTTGATTCCCTGAACACTGGCATCTAGTAAAACTTTATGAGTTTAAGCCATGGTTTTATCCGTATCTCCAGAAGAATGTATGTCTCCCACAAGTCCTTAATCTCATCTGTGATCTCTGAAGATTCCTGGAATGGCAAAAGATGTCTCAAAAATCAGTGGGTAGTTACACCCGGGTAATGAAATCCCATTCTTCCTGCCTAGTTCATGTGCCCAAACATGGACATATAATGCTATCTACCTGGTCTGTTGCCACTGCTGATGTTACTCCAAAAAGATGGAGTTCTCTCCTATAGCCTGCATCATGTCTGCTAACTCCATATGGATGTTGTGCATACATATTCAAGAGGATTTCCAGTGGTACTGGGTGCCTTGTCCGAAATACAGACTGGAACCTTCCAGGTGGAGTTCTACTCAAGCATAGGACACCTAAATGAAGGTAGATGTCTGCTGGAGGCGCCTGAGTTCCCTTTGTAGTCACAGGAGAGCACAGCCAGCAGAGTTACTCAGGGCGCCCTATAGCAGGCAGGTGGTAGCTGGGCATCTAAATTGCTCTTTAGGCTTCTCTTACTACACTGTCTTTCCATGGACTGTCACTGAAGTTAGACTTCCCAGCACAAGAGGACACCTTGGTGTGGACATTTAAGATATCTTAAGATGAAGGCAAAATCTTCTGCTGACAGCTAAAAGCTCTAACCATTAGGCCATAGGCTGCTCTGGTTATTGGGGCAAACCAGGACTTGGACAAGAGGTTTTAATCCCCCCTTTAGGAGCAGAATCATTTTACGGAGGATAAGTTATAAAGTATCATTGTACAATTGAGAGATAAATAGACATTTGTACTCAAGCTCAAAGAGTGGTTCAGGAGGCTCTTGAGGTAAAAAAGGATCATATATTCCTGTCTAAAAGGAAAAAACATTATCAGGGGTCTTTAGCTTCAGGAACTTTAGATCATTCTGGCACAGTTAAACAGAATGGTCAAGCAAGAATAATAGAACAGAGAGAACAGAAATATTAAAATTAGTCAAGCAATGCAAAATACATAAAGGACTCACTTCTGCAAATTATCAGGACAGGTTAATTGCCCCTGCTTTCCAGTGGTATTTCTCTACAAAGAAGTAAGCCAGTTTTAAATGGATAACTTTGGTGGTGGTGGTTTTGTTTGTTTATTTGTTTTAAGTTAGGCTACAGATTCTTGTCAGCTGCTTCTACGAGCAAAAGAGAAATGTTGCCTGCTTAACATCTGCTGTCAGATTATGTTGCCTCTGCTATCAGAAATGAATGCAGAAGACCAATTCAAGTTCCTGTCAGCTGTGATGTCTTTTGGACATGTTTCAATCAAGCAGCAGGCTTTTCTTTACACTTAAAGAATCATTAGAACAGCTAAAGTCTTAGGGAAAACACATTTTGATTGCAATTACAAACTAATGTCTAATTCATTTAAATTATCACGTATTAAGTAAATATTTGAACTACTTTGAGATCCATCACATATAATTGTAACTCTGTCTTGAGTGTTAAGTATTTCTCCCTCCTCCAAATTCTAATCAATAGCAAGCAAAACATCTTTTCAAGTTAGTGCTGCAGCAATCTGATATGCCAGTGTAAATGCCCACAAATTCTCACTAATTGTTATCTGATATTTCTCATATTAACTATTGATGGTTCACAATAAACTTGGTGGGAGTTAATGATAAGCAGGAACATCCCCCCGGAGGATTCATTTCCATCTCATGTTTCAGTTCAGCTGAGATTCTGCTGATTCTACACCTTGACAAATCTTAAGGTGCCCCTGGGCCCACTGCGTATGGCACAGAGAGTTGCAATGTGAATTGGCTTCGTGTCAAGCAATTGTTTCAACAATCTGAAATCCATCACAGCGAAGAGTAGGGATGATTCAGCCTTGATGTTTGAGAAAAGACTATTCAGGCTCCTGTGTGAATCACCTTTTTCCTATCCAACAACTTATCAACAACTGCAGTTCTCTCATTTTCCACACAGAAAGAAACAAAATGTTATGACACCTATGCTAGTAATGTAATTACAACATTTGGTGTTCTCCCAAGGCCTCTATTTCTAGAGCCAAGTGATTAGACAAGTATCTCAGTTTTCAATCTCTTTCACACAGGCTTCCAGGAGATATCTTGGAAATGTTATTTTATTCCTGCAAGCTCACAAACCAAAGGCAAGTAAGAGTAGTTAATAATGCTTCCTCATTTCTAAGGCTCACTATTTTAGGACAGTCACCTGCCTTCAGATGGTCTATCTGGTGATATTGATCAGCTGTACTGGTTTCAGCTCTAATGTTGATGTTAGTGTCCATTTCCCACTTCTGCAAAGGGAACCCTTCTACTGTAGGGTAGCCCTTTCAGGGCTAAAATCTGTAGTGCTGCCTCATTTGACATCAATTAATCTGTTACATCTGAAGTAGTCAACTGAAGTTGTTTTCTGGTTGTGCAGTGTCCAGCTGACCCCATCACAATGGTGGTGCCACATTATTTTCTTTTTAACTAATGTCCAAGGTTTTTCATCTACTTCAAGATCTACTACCTTCAGCAGAAGGGGTGTGTCAGATGTTGCCTACCAGACTTACTGGAAAGAACGAAAAAAGAGTAATTGCATAGACTGGAAATGAGGGTGATTAGCCTCAGAACAACTGTGTTCAAACACAGAAAATCAACTGCAAGGAGGAAAGGAGTGTTCTTTTCTCCGTGTCTAGGGGCAGGAAAGAAAACAGCATAATGAGCTTAAATGACAGTGCAAAGAAGAAGCAAGAAAAAAATGATGAGCCTGGTGAAATGGACTGCTTGGGAATGCTGTGAGACATCTTTAGAAAGAGGTTGCCTTGATAACCCACAAGAGTCAAATGCAGTGGTGATCTAGGGCTGGGAGGCTAAAATATATGATTTCCTGAAATCCTTTCAGACCTAATTCTCTATGACTATGCACAGGCTGCCTGTGAACTGCACCTGGTAAGTGGGACATGTCCCAGGTATGTTGGTCTACCAGTGGAAGCATTATAGGTGCATGTGAGGGTTGTGCTCATTGAGCAGCCCTCAGATATGAAAACCCTTCTCTTTGCAAGCCTAGACTGAGATCTCTGCAGCTTGTAACAGTAATGTACTAAACTAAACCAAAAGTATTTAAACATTAAACTGAATTTGGATGCTCTCCATTGTTGTTCAGGGAAACCAATCCAGTAAAAAGCTCGTCTACCACAAAATGTGTCATCTACCACAAAAGCCACTTTTTATGTACATGACACATAGGATGTATGTGTAGCAAGTTCCCACAATATCTACCAAGTTTTTGTATAAAAACTGGTACTTCAGAAAATACTTGCCCTCTCAAACTGCCTGTTACAGACAGTGCTGGGTGAAAGAAAATACAACAACAGAAGAGAGAGACTTAAAGTTTTTAAATTCCAGACCTTCCTCAGCACTGGGGTACTTCAGTCTCAGACATGAAAATTTTCAGTTCTGTGTGGGAAGGATGAGGTGGAGGAAGGCTGTGTGCTATCCTGACACTTGAGTCTGTTTCAGTGGAGAAAGCAGAAGGATGCTGCCATGGGTATGTGTCAGGAGCAGGCAGGTGCTGAGAGGGCATTAGGGGTCCCTGACTGGCAGACATGGACCCTGCAGGGTCTGGCTGCTGCTCTGCCCTGTTCCCCCTCCAGCTCCCAGCTGCTCCCCGTAGGGTCCATGCTGGGCACAGAGCTGCACAACACATACAGACCCACACTGGCTTAACAGAGGAGTCTGCAACTTCAGTGGCCCCAGGTTGAAAAGTTTTGTTTAGTTGGTCATTTTTTTTTCAGGCTTATCATCTTCTTCGCATAGATCATAAAAATTGTGGATCTCTATCGACATCCCTGCCCTGCAGGCTGTAAGAGCTCAAATCCACAATCAGTTCAGCTCATCCAATACAAAGAACTAACACTGACAAATTTCTTTATTGGGTTTTTTCTTACTCTAACCAATGTCTGTCTTTAAAATGTGATGGGTAAAACAGGAGGTCTCTTTTCAGGATGATGGGGAAACATCTAGAACATCCCCCAGAGGAGTAAAGCAATTCTCTACTAATTCCTTGAAAATGGACAAAGCAGCAAAACAAAGAGGAATTCTCTTTCTGGTGTGGGAGCACTTTCGTTTTCTGAGAAATGGAATCCAACAAGCCTTCCACTCGATTCACATTTTGAAAAAACGGATTATCTTGTTCTCAGCTGGGATTATGGTCTCCAAGGGCCTGTAGCATTGGAGTGGCAGGGTAGGTCGTAGGATGAAACCAAAACAAACTTTTACGACAAACTCATTTGTAACCTTAACTATGAAGAATCACTCCTTAATAATGTTAAAAACAAAATCAGTGCCAGTGAGTGGAAAAGGAGAGGATAAATACTGTACATGCTGGAGACTGCTGACTGCTGACTCATAGCTTAAACATCGTACAAGTCAGGTGACATTACCACTGTGATAAATCTGATCTGTATCTGCAGGAGAAGGCTCCTGAGCCAATTCTTTGTTGAATCCTGAGGAAATCATTGCCATATGTGAATATTTTTAGTGGTGCCTTCTGACAAAATACATATTTTCCATTCTTTACTGAGCTGTTTATCTAGACTAGAATTATGATAAACTTATCGAATGGTTCATTTTCCCAGGATTCGTATGGAACAAATTAAAAATAAGTTTCCATAACAAAAATTACTTAGTGGTAGAGCTACAAGATCTCCCTCTCCTCTTCCTCTCAGACGAGCTTCACAGCCAGACAGATGTGAACGGCCCCATTTGTGGCTTCCCAGAACTCCGCTGCACGTGCCAAAGAGGCGGTGCCACTCCTCCAGGAGGCTGCACAAGGCCAGGCACTGCCATTGAGAGGCTCTGAACCACCCCTGCAGTGTGGTGGATGCAGCAGTATACCATATCTTCACTTTTTCCATTCCTTTTAAGGTGTTTTACTCCTCAGTGAACAAAGGAATCGGGATCTGACTCCTAAAAGAGACACTGAAGAATGGGGACAGCATTTGCTTTGTATCTGCACACCTATATAGCCTTTGTTAGATTACTTGAGCATTAGAGAGAGTCTAATTGACTTCCAAGACAATTTTTGGCTCAGTAATGGATATGAGCATACATAACAGGTCCATTTGTGCTTCAGCTCCATATCTATCCTTTCATCCTAGCTAAGGTTGCCTAACATTTTATTTTCTACAGCCAGGGTTTCATTTGAAGTTTGGAGAAATTTTTTTGAGATTTCACACTTGTCCTCTCTCATGCTACCTCATTTTCTAAAAAATTGCTAAAAAAAATTGCTAAAAAAAAAAGAAAAAAAAAAAGATAAAAATAACTGCTAAACAACAGTTTTTAAAAAGTAACTGAAAAGCTTTGGAATTCTGTGTTTTGCAGGAACCCTGTGTGGTGGAAGAGTGTGGCTTTTGTTAAAGATAAACCTCATTTACTCGTTTTTATTCTCTGTGAAATACATACGCACCCTATAAATGCACAGGTCTTTGACATACTTCATTGCACTTCATTGACATACTTAATTTGCATACTTCATTCAGTTTGTACATACTTCATAAAGACTTGCCAGAATTTAACAGCCAGAATCCCCAGGCAGTCTGTCTTCACTGAGCATGTCCTAGCTCCTTGCAAGTTCTGTATGTGCTGAATCGTATGTGCTTCACAGTCACTAGAAAAATGAAGTTTATAGATAAAATAGTATTTTGCAGAATTAGTTATAGGAATGAAATCAGTTTTCCTCTGTAATGGCTGTCCTCACGTGTCCTGAGCTAGAGCAGTCCTGGGCACTGGATGTGACCCCTGGGAACTGATGTGTCTTGAACTCTCAGTCCACCCACTGCCAAAATAGACCATCACAGGGAAGGGAGATAATTACCTCCTGTTGGACAAGAGGAGAACAAAGGCTGTCAGGAAAAGGAAGTATGTAGAAAAATGTGAATTTTTCTGAAGGAGTACTCTAGGTCTAGCTGTTGTCAAGGAATAGAGACTGGGAATAATCCATGGAAGTATAGAATCATGGAATAGTTTGGGTTGGACAGGACCTTTACAGGCCATCCAGTCCAACCCCCCTGCAATGAGCAGGGATGTCTTCAATTAGATTGGGTTGCTCAGAGCCCTGTCCAACCTGACCTTGAAGGTTTCCAGGGATGAGCCATCTACAACCTCTCTGCCCATCTCTCTCAGAAAAAAAAATCACTCCCATATATATAGTCTGAATCTGGTTCTTTTAGTTTAATTTCGTTACCCCTTGTCCTACTGCTGCAGCCCCCACTAAAAATTCTGTCCTCAAGTCTGTTCTGTGAAGAATCCAGCACACTGGGAAGCCTGGAAGAGGACTAGGGGCTAGCGCCTAGGAACAGTAAGGTGTGCCATAGGTCCAAGCAGTGGCCACAATTATGCTGAGGAAAGAGATGGGACTGTTTGTGTGCAAAGAAACTGTGCTCAGGGGTGCACAAGGATGGGAGGAGAACCCCATTGCTGAGACTGGATGCCAGTGCAGAGGAATAAAGGTCATGGAAAAAAATATGAATGCTGACCAACACTGACTGAATATTTGGTGAGGAAAAACTTTTGGGAAAGGAAAAGAGTGAGACTCTGGTACAAATCCCTAAATGGGGCATACCTGAATTTTCTGAAATTTCCATGGTTTTTAAGTGAAGAGCTAGACATGGGACTAGGACAGGACTGTAACAGGACTAAAACAAGGACAGACAGAACAAGAGTTCTGCTTAAAGAGCAGAAAAGATGAACACAACCATCCTCAGATCTGCAAACTAAGCTCAAAATCTTTCAGTTCAGCCCTTTCCCTGACTACGTCCCATCCCTGCTAGTGCACATGTGTGAAATTTGCAGCATCCCTGTTACATCCAGCAGCCAAGTTCATTCCCATGCAGTACTGCTGATAAGAATTGAGCTACCCCCATGGGATAGCACAAACAAATTGCTGGGAAGAGGACATCAGCTCCAACCTCTTGAATATGAATAAAATCTGATCTTATTTACTTCCCAAAACTTGAGGAAAAGATAATGAGACTGGTGAGCTAGATGGTCCTCCATTGGTTGCCGGGTACAGTCTGTACCCTCACCTCTCCTGGAAACGTCTGCCCTGTCCTGAGCTTTGGAAGTGCCAAAGACCCTGTAAGCTAAAGGCCAAGGTGCTGGCTTGGAATTGAGGAGACTCAACTCACTAATATGCTCTCTAGAGCAAGAACAGAGTAGGAGGGCCAGAAAAAGCTTGGTTGTAACAGGGAAATCCACGAAGGAACTGAAATCCATATCTGTGCAATGGGAAAATCAAACTTCTTCTTCATGGCTGAAAATAACAACTCTGGTTTAAAAGATTTGCAGTTCCTCATATGATCTTTGTGTCAGAGGCAGGGATGAAATCCAGTTCTCCTGAGTGACATCCATCTACATCAGCCACCAGACAACCTTCTTTCTCCCTACTGTTCCCCGCCTCATTCATCGCACGTCTTCCAACTTGTGCAACAAATGAGTCAGGGGATTTAACAGACAACAGATGCCTTCACAGCACAAGTCTGATTCATCCCCCTGGCAAAGTGAGAAAAATCATATGCAACTATTTAATTCAATATTGTAACCTAATAAAGTGAATGCAAAACCACAGATGACATTAATTCTGGTATGTTTTTATTTTTTAAATCTCTGCATCTGCAAACCTCAAAATGTTCTTTTAAGAGTTGTTAGATATTGGGTGAGATATTTGGTTTCATTTTCTTTTCTGGTACAATCTATCTTAGACTGCACCACATGAAATCAGTTTTATATTCCCAGGGCAACAAGAGCAGAGAGATTCACTTGGATTTATCTTTTCTGATTCACTATAGTAAAAAATATGAAACTAATAATTTATTGTAGTTCAATCCAAAAAATAGTCATATCCAAATGAAAATATATCCAAAATACCTAAATTCATTTGTACTTCTACATGTGCTTGGTGTGCTTGTACTCTTTCTGTGTATAAAGTTGCATCTTTTTCTGGTATATGCTTTTACAGGGGTCCTAATCCTTGAGGCCTTTGTAGAGCTGCAGTCTGGCCTGATGGCAAGTGTGATGCACAACACATGGAACAGTTCTGAAAGCACACACACACACACAAAGGGGATGAAATTATCCAAGTGAGTCACATGTTTTCACTATCCATTCCATGGGCTGCAAATATTTGCCATGGAATATAATAATGCATTAGATTCCTGGCAGAAATTTGTCAGCAAAAGAAGAAAAATTAAGTCCTCTGCAGAGCACATCACACCAAAGCTGTCAGCCATACAAGGGTTCATAGAATTGGCACATTCAGATCAGATAAGTGTTCATTTTCATACTCCCCTAACCCTCTTTTGTTCTAGTGCGCTACTAGGTGACAGGGAACTTTCTTTCTCATTATCTTCTCTTTCACACTCCTGACACACTCCAGAGAAATGCAGAGGGTCTGGATAACACTAGAAAATAATCTCAGCAGAAATTTCCTTCCTGACTACAGATATGCTTGCTGTATTTGATGATGAGCTATGAAGATTTTTCAACCATCAGTGACAAGGCTATGCTTTCTAAGCAAACCCTTAAACATCTCTAATTTACAGATATCTCCCCATACTCCCCATACTTCAAGTGTTCGGCAACAGAGAATTTTCCTTGAAATAAATATGAAGGAAATTGAAATATTGTGCCCTACGTGATATGGTTAGGCTTCTTAAAGCTTCTTGAACTGCTAGGTGCTGAAGAAATGGAGACAGGGAAAGTCTATACTGACAAGATCAGCCTCAACTTTAGCTAGTGGCTCTCACACTGTGCCTGACCTACTCAGACAAGGGCTGATTTGGATCCAAAGTGCTATCAAACCAGCTTCCAAAGAGGGCCAAAATCATAGCACAATAAGAAAGTCGTCTCGGACTGTATGATCTTGTCCACTCTTTGATTACGAAGGGCACAGAGGAGTCAATTCTAACATTTTTAATCCTAACCTACCAGGTTTTTATGTCCCTATTAGTAATCTAGAAAACCACTCAAAGCCAAAAGCTGACTCACACAGTTTGAAGTAAGATCCCTATCCTCCCTCACAGCAACACTTGAGTCCTGAGTGCCTGATCCAATAGTACAGCCAGTAGACTTGGAGCTTGGAGAAAGCTCGTGAACACTCCTGCCTGAGTCTCCCTGCCTGGAGGACCTCCCAGCTCTCCACAAACAAGTCAACACAGAGGCACATGTAGGCTGGACTGAGGTGTCCTCTTGCACCCCGAGCTCATCCAACAATACTAAATGTCGCATGTGAGCACCTGAGGTAGGCTTCATGTCTGAATTACCTTCTGGAGAACTTTTCTTACCACTGAGAACAAAGAGAGATTGAGAGATTTCCTAAGTAATTCGCACGTGACTTTGTGAATACCACATCCCTTCCACTCACTGTTATTTACAAGTCAGGAAAGCTTTTAGCACAGAAACCGAGGCAGATCCAGATATCGTCAAGGACTCTAAACAAAGGTTGGAACTTCAACATCTCCTTAAGTATCACTTGATGGGTTTTCAGACTCAAACAGACCTTTTGGTCTGTCATGCAGTGTTTTATTAACTCCAACAAACTGCTATATACTGTTGTTTAGTTCTGGTGGAAATATGAATAAATTGCCATAAATATGACACTGCTAAAAGAAGCCCATCTTTTCATACATATTCTCCTCATTATAGAAGATGAAATATCAAGGAAACATCAAGTCAAGAGCAGAAAAGGATTAAGATACAATTTCTAGCAAATCTTCAGCATGTCTTTCACTGACTCTTATAACTTCACTTTCAGGCACACAGGGTGTAGCACACAAAGTGCAAATGTCATCAATCTACTGTTTACAGTCTTTCTAACCTGAATGGCTAATAAGTTTAACACATTCATTTTTCAGTACAAATTAAGCCTGTCAGAATGACTCACACTTCTATATAGAGGAAGTTCTAAACATATTTAAAGGGAAATTTAGCTGTCAAAGTCAGTTAGTTTGTTGGGGTAAGAGGAATCCCATGTTCTTTTGTAACCTTTCAAAGAACATGGTATTTCGCAGATTGCAGACCTGTTCAAGATAAGTGGTTTTAAAACTTATTTGTGTATGTTTGTGTGTGTGAAAGAGAGCAATTAGAGACTCGGGAGAGCAATTCTGGAGAAGTTGAAGGCATACTTCTTTGCCCTTTATTACTAGCTAGGGCCTTTCTGTAAGTTAGTGAGGTCTGAGGAGGGGTTTACNGTTATATAAGATGATATACTGAAAAACTTTATTTTCCCTACAAATCTTCCCTTGCTGGTGTCCCCAGTTATAACACTACTGCTTCTTGCATTTCAAGATCATTTTTCATTGCTAGTTTCTGAAATGTCTTATATAAATATTGGTGCTCAGAATGATCTTTTCCTGAAAAAAGATCTAGCAAAGCAAAAATCTTGTAAGCTAAACATGGCTGAAAGCCAAACAATTCTGCCTTAGAATTTTTCCAACCAAAAGGGGAAAATATAGAGCAATGCAGAAGTTCTTCATCAAAGCCTTTCAGCTAAGAACCTAATTTTCTATTCAGGCATTGTTTCAGTGGACATATTCCAAGAAGCAGTTAATTATCCCCCTCTTGTTGTTTGTGAAAGAGGCCTTGGAAAGATGAAATGATGTGCCAAGAACACAGAGCAAGTTAGTGGCTTCTTCCAACATTAGCATACACCATATCCCACAAAGAGACCTGGGGACACTTCCTAAGTTTCTTTGAGCTTACTACACTGCATTCAGACCCTCATTTCCCTATTCAGACCTGGAGGCCACACACTGTATGAACTGATGCCTAAAAGGCATGCCAGTTAATGCCAGTAAGTCTGTCTCCAAAGCACGAGGTAAATTCACAGCTTGAAATTCTGTCAGAAAGAACATCATTTGAACCAGAAGTGTACCAAACCTGCAAAAGCCCTGAACCAAAAAGAAAAAGCAAGAGCAAGTCCAAGTCTCGAACATGATGGTGAAAGCACCAAGTCAGGAGGAGGAGGATGCTACTGTGGAAAGGATGGTTTATTACTGGAGAGGTGAGGGAAAAGGGGCCAATATCCTTTTACAGTGGGCAATGCTGCTTCATTCTGAAGGAGCTGGCAAGAAAGATCCCAAGATCCTTTCCCCAAACTCCACTCCTGGGCGGCAGCCGATATCCCTGAACAGAGGTTATTAAATATATAATAATATTTAATAACTCAGGTTATTTTTTAAAAAATATTAGAAATACAGGAAGTCTGAGGTTCCTGGGAAGAAGTCTGGTCTAATTCTGAAAACAGACTGCCCTCACCTCCAGGTTATATACATAAACTGCTTCAACCTACTGCCCTTAGGAACCCCAGGCATGCCCCTTAGGCAAGCTGGATGACACTAAACTGTTGGAGCCTTTCCCTAGATGCCTAGAAACCCTAACCAGAGAATTCATAGGTGGTGCTGATTATGGACCCTGTGATTTGCATTCTTGGCCTTTAAACACTGATAAGCCATCTGACTCCTTCTTCAGCACCTGTGGCCTTTTGTTGATTTCAGCCCTTGTTTCACCATTAACGCAACATATCCCAGCTGCTACTGGAGCTGCAGAAGGATGCCACTCATGACTTATCTGACTTCTCAGCATCCCTTTCAAAATCTTTACTTGAAGGTTCATGCAAAGGTCACCTTTTAATCCAATAGAGGGTTAAAGTAAGATGCATGTTAATGATGAGGCAAATTAGCTAAGTTACTAAGGATCAAAAGAACATTTAACATGTCATTGTCCACTTTTTCTGTGGGCAGGTAATGCTGAATTCACCGACTGCTGGAATTCTTAGATTTTAATGGCACATTTGAACTTCCCATTTCCATTCAGAAGAAGCTAAATTAGATGGTGACCTGAGATGGGTGGGCACAGCATCCTCTTACAAGGACAATTTTCAGTTAAAGCTGTAGCCTGCTTTCAAGCTCACTTTTCTTTAAATTCTCTATTTGTTCTGACTGAGAGTGTTAATAAGCCAATATGGCATGAACAACAGGTTGAGAGAGATTGCCGTTAACTAATCAGAAGAAAAATTGCCTTTCCAAAAGATTATATTTAGCTCTTTTTTGGGGGGAAGGGAAAGGAAGCTCAGCATCAACTGAACTGTTTCAGGTCAGGCCAGTCACCATGGCAACAAATTTTTCTGATATTAGAAAGTATCACTCAGGAAGTGTGGTTGGGATAATAGCATCATGGATCATTTTCATATATCCACTTTAGACTCAGGCCTTAAAGGAACTACCTCCTTTTCTTTTGAAAAGAACTGCGACATAATGCACTAGATACAGATATGAAAATAAGCGTGAGTGTCAAAGAAACCAGGTGATCTCAGCCAAATATAGGCCTCAAAAATTTTGGCTAGCAAAAACCCAGTTTTAGCTACCTAATAACCTGATTGACTACAACATAACAATATAACAACCTTTGTCTGTTATTTAGTTATAATCAGATGTACTGATGCAGAGTTTTTTTAAGCATCAGAATATTCCCTAGAATAGGGACTACATTTGAATTGTTTTATTTCTTGTTATATCAGAATTAGCTGTATTTAAAATATGCTGGTTTTGCTTTTAAGAGGAAGGATAAATATGTAATCTAATTACAATTAGGGATTTTCAGTCTGTAATGCCATTCTTTTCACTTTTTTCCTCCCTGGAGGTATGCACATAGCTTCTGAAAGGGCTTGAAAGCAGCCACTTAATGATATGGTAGATTCTTAAATTAAGTCGTTTGGAGGTTTTGCTCTGATTACATGAGAAGTGATGGATTCAGTGCTAATATTAGGGATGAAATGTAAATGTGTACAAGGCAGAAGGTCAGACACATCTACAAACTGCAATAAAAATATTGAAGATTCTTCCTTGTCATCTAAACAGCACCAGAATCTATGACTGGACCAAGGGGCCAGTTACCTCAACCCCATTGATTCAATTGAAACGTTGCACTTCAGAATGAAGCAATGTACACAAGCACATAAATATGCATCTCAAACTTTTTATACAGGAGAGTAAAGAAAAACTTTCACTGGGTACCATATTGTGAGGAAGGGTGAACCAAATTCTGATTTCTCTTTCATTCATGAAAGCCCTGGGCTAAGTGAAACTTCTCAGGATTTAAAAGATGGTAAAATGAACTCAGGATACAGCCCAATATACTGCATGAGGTAATGCTCACCCACATAGCTGGTTGGAGAGTTTCCTTATGGCCCAGGGAAGGACCATTCAGACTGTGCAGGAATCACCTGGTGAAGCCTCTGTTCCACATGAGGTCAGACTGGATAACCAGAGTGCTCCCTTTCAGCCTTGGAATCTCTGAAGCTATGAAATGAAAACAAATGTGACAATTAATCAAGCTGCCTTTCCTCTGCTCTAGCCCACCAGATTATTGTGACCAACTGGCCTCTCCAGGCATAGTTATTCTGACTGTTGTTTGGTGCAACACTGGCATGAATTAAAGGCACAAAAGGTGTCAGTTTTTATCTTCATTTTTGCATCAGTCACCTGCTGCAGCTGAAATCCTGAAATTCTTACTCAGTTCTGGCTTACCTAAAGTTCAAATTGAGTTAGATGTTTGGAAGATTGAGTAATTTCAAGGACTGGATGGAGAAGGTGTTGTTAGACCAGTAACACGCAGCTGTAGTGCAGACATGTAAATGTCAGCTGCAGCCTGCAACAGAGTCACATCACCCATGTGCACAGAGTATTACCTCCTAAAATGAAAACTTCATGCATCAATTTTATGTAAAGGACTGAAATATTGTAATTGTGTAAGTGTAAACAGGATATATGTCACATATTTTTACCTGGATTCTGGCCTCCTTACATATTTGCCATTTGTGGTCATAAGCTATGTCCAACGTGTGCTGCAAAACCTGAGACCTATCTGTGGGATCACAAAGCACACAAAAATAAAGATGGTCTACACACTAAAAATATGACCTCTTAATGATCCTACCCAATGATTAAGCTATCCTGAAAATAACTACCCTCAGTCATACTGTTTGGTGTAACTGTTCAACTTCCTTCTGTGAATGAAAAATTAGAAATCGTTAAATCAGTCTATCTTAAATGTATTGTTGCATTATGTTGAAACCAAACAAAATGTACATGCTACAAGGTATACACACTTTGGTTAAAAAAATTGATTTTTGTTTTCACATAAAGTCTTGGAAAATGGGATTTATTGAACTGAAGTTTTGCTGTATGTAATGTAGGTTGTTTATGGTGCTTAATACAATGATCAGAGCAAAGACCTTTGCTCAGAGCATAATCTTCTCAAAGAAATTTCAGATCTTATTTTTCAGACAAGATAAAAAGTAAGAATGCTTCCTTCCTCTTTTTATCCCCTCATATATCTACAAGCCTGTACTATTTAGAATCAGTGGGAGAAATGGACTGAGTAAGAAACTTTCAGTTATTCTGAGAAAAAGTAGAAAGCAGCAGTCATAAGACTATGAAAAGTCTAAGAAGATTAAAAAATACGCACTATTTCATGTTTAAATGTATTACAGGTAACCTTTACTGTCATTCTTGAGGCCTAGTCATGTGAATTGCCAAAAGTGCTGGTAGAATATGACCTGAAAATCTGCTGAGTAAGTTTAAAATGGCAACATCTCCAACGATTATCAAATTCGGGAATGGCTAGTACAGGCTTTCTGACCAGATCAAATAAAACCTTCCAATATGACTATCATATAAATGAATGTATCATTATACAGATGACTCAGACCGTTTTAACACTTGTATTGAAATGACTTTGTACATTACATACTGCAATGTGTGACAAAAGGCAGCACCTTGGTGCCCACATGTAGCCATCTTGCAATTCTTTAGGTGTCATAGAAAGTCTGAGATGTCCTCATTGGGCTGGCAGACACTACCTGCCTCTATCTGAAGAAAGAGCTGGAGGCCAGCCAGAATAGTCTAGAGCATCTACCATGGCACTAGGCATCTAATTTCAGTCAGCTGAACTGAGCCTGAGGCACCCAAGTTCGCAGTGTGTTAGCAGAGATTTACTCAATGCAGTCACCAGAGTCTGGAGGGTGACTCAACTTGTCTGACTGTAGAGAGATAGTGGCTAAGCAGCCAAGTGACATTCTGGGTGCCAGTGGCTGCTTTAACAAGATATCCACTGACCGTGGCAGTCTAGATATCTAGCTAATGTATAAACGTAATCCTAATCTCAAATGGATTCACAGCTGTGCCCACAAGACTTAGTGTTGCTTCAGATCACTCATGGCATCTAACTGCTTCTCAGGGAAGGCAAACATCTATTCTGTGTCCCACATTACACCTGCCATCATTATGTGGATGCTCCAGACACATTTGGGTATATCAGCTGGCACGAAAAACATAAATTCAGGCAGGTGACCTAAGTCCGTAACTCTTTGCCTTCCTTCCATAAGGACTTCAGCAACTGCCGATGTGTTGCAGATTGCAAAGGATACAGACCCTAATAAAGACTAAGCTCACTTAAGGAAACGTTGGGTAGAATTGGGCAATTAATTAGCCAAATGCTAATGCAGTCTGGGTGTTGGGAAAAACTCAACTCACCAGAACCTTTAGCCAATGGCAATCAACACCCTTCCTGTCTTCATCATCCATCACCACATTAATTACGTGGTATTTTAAACCTTTCTTGTCCATGACTGCATTGACAAAATAGATTATCAGGGGCAACCAACCTCAGAGTGTCCAGAGGAGGGTCAAATTATAACTGGGAGGAGGTGCCCCAAAATTGTCAAGGGCAATCAGAATTAATGATTTAGAGGAAATAAAACCTAGCAGATGAAATCCAAGATACTGGGATTTTCCTGAGGGATGACGAAAACACTTTAGAATAATGGCCCAATTATTTAATTCTGAATTTCAGTGAAAATCCTTTAAAAGTACTTAAAACACCCCCATTAGTACTAAATGAGCTCATCTTGATTAATGTTATTAAAACAATTGCCAAAGGGTTTAGTAATGATTAAGTCTTATCTCAGGTGATAAATTCTTAACATTCTGGCTGTATTAGGATAAAGCATAAAAATAAAAGTTTATTTTAATTTTAATTTTTCTAATTTATTATATTCATTTTTTGTGCCTCAATCAGACCCAGAAACACCTGCACATTTCCACCCTTCTCTTAGTAAGTTTGGCCAGCTGCTTCAGTTGGGTACTGAGATGCTTCAACCTGTTCTTCCCACTAGGTCTGGGCACTATTCAAGGCACCAAATTAGAAGATTAAGATCCTTATCTACTCTTCAGAGTTAACAGCATGGGATGGGTTCAGTCAGAGAGTCTGACCCACTGCCTGACTACATCTGTCTTTTGTACTCTTCTACCTCAGACATCTTCATCAAGTACCTACATTTAGGCGGAGGAATCCCGGCCTTCAAACCCTGCGTAGGCACACAATTAGAGTAAGAATCCAAGCCCAGATGAAGCCATTAAAAAAACCCCCTGTTGACTTCAACGGTGGATTTGCCTGGACTTACTGTACTGGTAACTGAAAATCATGTCTGACAGCTTTCACATCCATCCCACAGTGTCCTGGCCTTTCCCTCCCAGGGCCCTCAGAAGGAGAAAATTGAAAACAAGTGTGGGTTTTACCTGTGACAAACATGAAGAAGTCAGGACGCAAGAGTGCCGCACCACCTAGGAGCAAGACATAGCATGTGTGGAGAATGCTTGTTGTCTCCCATCTGCATCCTCACCAGGGCAGCAGCGAGAGAAGCTGAGGAAACAACTATGGTGCTGCCTTCCTCTGATAATGTTGGCTATGGACCATAGCAGAGAAAGTCTTGCTGTCTTTCCAAGGTAGCTCTGCTGCCACTGCGGATCAAGACAGCCAGAGAACCTCCAGGTGCACTGGCTGTGGTAGAGGAGATCTCACTCCTAAATAAGGACTCAGAACATTGGTATGTAAGCGCCATTTGCAAAGGCCAAAATACACAGGAAGTTTTTATTTGCATGGATCAAACACCAGCATGCAGAGCAAACCACCTACTTTGAAGAACTCCAGAAATTCTAATCCTTTTTTTCCTCATACATGTGTGGGCATGTACTAAATCCCTCTTTCCCTCATCCCAGTGACGAGTGCATATTGGTGTCACTCTAGAGATGTCGGTAATATTTTTTCTGTTATTCAGGTTCAAATGGTGTGGCGTGCATGTCAAAATACCTTGAGAAGACCCTTGGAGTCCTTACTTTTCTCAAGTTCCTGACACATCAGGAGGCATTTTCCTTCAGTCAGGGGTCAGAGCAAACTCTGACTCATGAATACTGAAGCTGTGTTGCACTGAGAATGATAGCAGACCTCTTTTCCTTATCTTCTTTCTAACAGGCTCTTCTGGCTGCATCAGGGCACACTGAGGTTTGCTCTTGGACAGATGGAAAAGGCAGATTTGGCAGGTTTTCTTCTCCTGTGCAGTTGGATGAGCTGTAGTCCTTATCACTGAGTAATTATACAAATTCCTCTGTGACAGCCCTGGAAGACAGGTGCAGACAGCACATTGCCCTTCTTACTGCTTTTGGTATACTTAGCATCATACAAATACACATTTGCACAGGAAGTCCCACCTGAATATAAGGAAGAACAACTTTACTGCGCAAGTGACTGAGATTGCCCAGAGAGGGTGTGGAGTCTCCCTCACTGGAGATATTCATGAACTCTTTGGACACAGTCCTGTGCTATGTGCTCTGGGATAACCCTGCTAGAGCAGGGAGGTTGGACCAGATGATCCACTGTGTTCCCTTCCAACCTTATCCGTTCTGCCACTCTATGATCTCCTCCTCAGAGGTACTGGGTGCATAGTTCTTATGTGGCAAGGAGACCTGAGGATCTCCCATCCTCAGGAAAACACAATGGAGAGAGCTATAGGCAACCTATGAAAAGCAGACACAGTGGACTTAACAACCACTAGCTGCAAACCCAGCAACCTTCATGAGCATGTATAGCCTCTGGTGAAGCTGGGCTGTTCTAGCTCATTATGTCATGTCTGGCACACCTCTGGAACGTGTCACAGATGTGGTTTTACACCATGAAGTGCCTCCAGCTCTTCATCCAAAGCCCTGGAGACTTCAATACTTCCTTATGTTTTTCACAAGTGGCACAAAAGGCAGCCCACCATGGCTTGATACAGCAATACAGGGATAAGGGTCTGGCTAGCAATGCCCTTTAGTGACATCAAGAATGCTGAAGAGGAAAGAAAAAGGTGGTTTCAATCCTGTTATGTTTCTTGGCCAACCTGCTTCCACATATTATTATCAGGTTGTTAGAGGCTGACAGAGCTCACTGGATCTGAAGTGACCTTTGCCCAGAGGTTTCTAATGCTATTTGTGTGCCCGTATATGGAACAGCTCTTACTCTGCACAAAGGGAAGTGATAAAGAAATCTAATCCTGTAAATGCAGACCTGGGAAATAATAACCAAGGGATTTCATGAAACAAAAATCAACCCAAACATGTTTTGATTTCTTTTTCTGGCTGGAGTACTTTTTTTTTTTTTTTTTTTTAATTTCTCATAGGTTTTGCAAAACCTCTGCTTTTCCATTTCCTGATACTCCTTCAACAACTTGAAAGTTCTGATGAATTCTTTGGAAATATATAAAGTATGAAACATCCTCAGGATTCTTTTCCTTTCATCCCACATTTTGCACCACATAGCCATTATTGGATAGCATTTTGCAATTTGCTTGTGTTCACCAAAGCTTTTGCAAAATGTCCTTATTTGTTGCTGAAAAAAACCCTTGATGTTTTCATTAGTTTCTCCCTACATGCCAGTGAACTTGCAGCAACATGTGGGGTTTTTTGCAGTTTTCTGGAAAATAATATGTCCTACCCTAGTTCACAAACTTTGACTTCCACAGACTCATTTGGCCCCTGATCTTTTTTATCTCTGGCTTTATTTAGTTTCTTACTGAAGTCCAGACACTTTTCCTCACCCAGAATCGACTTTCTGTCTTGGCTCTCTCCCCCCTATCCAGTTTCTCCTTCTCAAGGATGTTTTTCTTATTTCCAAAATGAAGGATCCCAGTCCTACAGGTGATCCCTGTACAGCCCAGAGGAATCTGTCCAACCACATCCATACCTGCCAATTAAGTAGAGCCAGGACACAAGGACAGATCACCATCATCTGCACCAGAGAATGGTCACGGCAGTGCCAGGACCTCTTCTGAACATGGTCTGCTGGCATTCTCCAACCAGTTCCCAGGCGCAGCTAAGGCATTAGACCAGGGACTGTTCACTGGCCAGGTTGGATGCAGCCATCCTGTTTGGGAGGCAAAAAGAGTTTAACACTACAGGCATTGCCAGATGGCCTCAGAGACAATGAGTCCTCAACAGATGTACTCTTGGAGAACCAGTGGTGCCTTCTCTGATGCTGCTGCGTTTGTTCAAATAAAAGCAGGTGTACTGGAGGCTGCTAAATGTCCTAACCATTGAATACATCTCCATCCGTCAGAAGAACACGTGCCCACATGAGCCTGTGAACAGGCCATGAACACTCTTTGCAGGTGTTCCTCATTCAGTTTTACTCTGGCATGGGTTCTTCAGAACCGTCCTCCCCATCCAGACACTCCCCATGCCAACAAAATACCCCTCAGTGGGGTTGGCTGAGCTGTGCCAGGTGACTACTGCTGCTCAGGTGCTGGTCAATTCCCATTGAGAAGTAATGCTGAATTTAGCTGTAGGTGTTTTTCCCCAATTAAAACTAGCAGGTCTGTGTGCTTTCTGTATGGGGGAAGGGGGTGTGAAAAAATAGAAGAGCCCCATTCAATTGCACAAGCTTCACGAGCAATTAGTAACTCAGAGTGGAAAGAAATCATGAACCAAATCATAGGAAATGGCAACAGAGCTACAAAGATGACATCATAGTTTATTGGAATTATTTAAACATCTTAGACATATGTGCAAAGCTCAATGGAGAACTCCAATGCTACATGCCAGTTAAAATTAGCTTTTCATTCAGGATCAAGTCAAATATCCTTCTGACTTCACACTGGAGTGCTATACACATCTTTTTATACATGGCATCTATATAAAGCCTCTGTCACAATTAGCTGTGCTGAAACAACCTTGGATATCACATGATGATGCATATGCTTTAGCTGATGTGCATCCGGAGAGAAAGCTAACCAGAACTACAGGATATTTCAGCCCTCGGGGGGAGGGAAGTGAGCAACTCTGCTGTGGAAAGTAGCTGGAAGTCATCCAGCTTCTCCAGGGCAGTCAGTCATGAATATCCTGCTTTGGCCACAGAGGGGTTGTGGAGGAAGCAGGCTCACAACAATTGGGAAAGGTTTGTAACCACAGGAGTCAAATGAATGAAGCCAAGAGACTGCCAAGTGATGCAATTCATGGGGAAAAGGGAAAAAAAAAAAGAAGAAAAAAAATACCCAAACCCTCCTCAGCTCCTACACAGGAGCATTCATCATTCATTGTGACCTTCCAGGAATGTGCTGACAGACACAAAGCGTTCTGTGTGACATTGTGCCAGTGAACTGGAATGACTGCACTCGCAGCATTGTTCCTAACAGCAGGGCACCATCTTCTGGAGGCTGCACAAGCTGTCCCACCACTCCTGGGGCAGTGCGGGCCGGGCTGAGGGGGGAATGATGCACCATCCCATTGAAAGCAATTTAGGACCTAAAAAAAAACCCAAAACAGTGTTCGGAGCTCATATTGAAACCAGCCGCTGCCCCCATTAGGCACAGGCGCCTGAGTGCCTGAGAGGGATGTTGGAAGCGGGGGTAGGGCTCTGCTAGGATGGGCTACAGCTGGGGGAAACGTCCCAAAAATGTCATATTGTCAGAGCTGGTGGGCAGACACCTTTGTGCTGTTTATTGGCACAACGCAGCCACCGATGGACAGACAGAAAAGAGAAAAAAAGTGTTATTATGGAATCATAGAACGGTTTGGGTTGGAAGGGACCTTCAAGATCATCTAGTGACATACCAAAACACTCTGGCAGCAGAAGTGGAACAAGGTGGGATGTGGTTGGGGAGTCAGAGGTTTTCCCTACAGCTGTGACTCCACTGGGGACCTCACTGCCCCGGGTGCTGCCAGTGGGGCTACAGCAACACAGTGTTCACAGACACCGTGCTGCCAGTGCAGCTTCCACGTCCTTAGCAGCAGAAGATATGGCCTTGGAGGTTTAGAAATCACATCAAGCCATGCTTAGTGCAGATGACAGTGTCACCTTCCTCTGATATACCTCCAGGGTCCTGTTCCTTTCCTTGTAAGTGAGGTAAACCTTGTTCCCTGGTGATGACCCAAGCAATAGGTTGCTGGTTTGGTTATACCTCCAGCGTTATCTCTCAGACCCTCCCTGCCATTGCCTACATTTTCTACCCAGTCTGGATGCTAACTCAGTACAATGTACCTTTGCTTGTGTACAAGTAGTTAATTTTATTCTCCCCTGTGCAATGCTGTTGTCCAAACTCTAAGACTAATTTAGTTTAAAAAAAAAATTATCTGCTTCATTTTACACCTGCAAATCTCTAAGTTCCAAAACCTATGATGTCTGACATACATATCTTGCTAGTCTGCTCTTATTAAAACAGACATCACATATTTTAGCTGAAGGACAATGCCATAGGCACCACGAACAGAAGTTTCTGGGCTTCTGGGTATGTCTAGGAGCACAAGCTGCTCACCCTCAGCTGAAGGGTAGCTGGGCAGCCAGAAGGTTTCACAAACCCTCCTTCTCTGTTACGTTTCCTGCAACCATTCCAACATATCACATCACGAGAAGGGAGAGAGAGAAGGAGGAATAATGCAGGGACATGTGGCATTAGGCTGTCCTTGGCACTGTGATGTCTGCCTCGCTGAGGAATTCAAGTGCCAGACTGGTAATTCAGAGGCTACAGGATAGCAAGAAAGAAAAAAATCACTCGTGGTTCTTGGGACAGAAGAAAAAAACCAAAAACATGCATGGTATGACTCTCGGGACTGTCCTGTGCAGGGACAGGAGTTGGACTTTGATGTGGGTCCCTTCCAACTCCAGATATTCTCTGATTCTACGATTCTGTGCTGCCACAACAGATGGTGCAGCCTGAGCTGCACAGCAGGCCTGGCTGGCCAGACCTTGTACCTGAGAGGATCTGGCACAGTCAGAAAGAGTGGAGCCTGCCCAACAAGAGAAACTGATGTGGGCAGCAAGGTCCTGGAGATCCTGGCCACAGCTGGGTTTGCACACTGGGAGATTCCCTTGTGTCTTGCTGGATTTCAATAAAACAGACTGGAGTAGGGTCATCTGAACAAGAAGAAATAAAACAACCTGTTACAAAAAAGGGTACAAGAAGCAGCTGTTTTCAGTGTGTCCTCCACAAAGGCAGAGGGTCACCTGGCACCTGGCTGAAGTCGGGGAGAGAATTTGCTCAAATGATATGAAAACAGAGACTGGAAAGGTAATGAGCAAGTGCTGGAATGCGGGTAGGATTACAGGCCAGGGTCAGAGAGGTAGGATGTGAGAAAACATTTGGAGGAAATTATAGTTGCTACAACCCATTAATGAAAATAAAGTAGAAGATGACAAGAAGAACTTACTCTTCTGTCCTTGCCTGGAGCTAAATTTTCAGGACCATCCAGGTGATGAAAGATCAGTCAGGCAGAGATAAAGGATTTGCAGCACCTCTGAGCAGCACTGTCACTGTCAAGCTGGGTGCTCAGTGATGCCCAGTATGCTTTAGACACACATTTAGGTTTCTCACTTCAAAACCAAACATGCTGCTTCATTTCTCACAGTCCAGCTGTAGCCCTCAGTCTCCCACTGGTGCCGTGGGCTGCAGTCACAAGGTTGTTCCCATGCCCCTCACTAGTTTGCTTCTTGGCATCCCACTTCTGGGAACAGTCATCCATGTGCCCCATGTATCTGGGAGCATGTGATCCTGGGCAAGTCCTCTATACCCTGCATGCCATGGATCAGACGTGCCGGGAAAAGTTCCCAGGGACTTCCCCAGTAATTGCCCAGTGGTCTCTGAGAGTGTTTATTGGAAAATGGGGAGACAATCAGAGCAAACCTGTAGGGAAGCATAAAAAGATGAGATCTAATCTAAGCTGTGGGTAACAGCCTGGCTAAACAGAGTAAAAGTTTATAGTTACAGTTCCTTTAAGAGATTCACTTCCTTCTATTCTGCGCCTGATGCAATAGCTGGTTTTTAGGAGGTATCGGCCAGAGTTCTCCAGTTATGTGAGGGAAGGCTTCACCTCCCAGTGAGCAATGAAATGCTAAGCCCACCTGGTGTCAGATGCCATAATTTAACTGGTGGTAATTTGCACCAGTGGATATCAAAGACAGATCTGACTCGGTATCTGCAAACGCAGTGTTAATGAAAGGTAATATGTACCCACTTCATAGCTGTGGGTTTAGTGAGTTTCTGGCAGCACAGCACCAGAAAATCTATTAAATAAAGAGTATTGTCATCCTGTGTGTGACGTTCATTCCCGGGTATCCCAAGCCTGTTGTGCTTACTATGTCCCATGAATCATTCCTCCCTATACAAAACAACAGAGTTTCGTCCATCTTTGCAAGAAAAGACTGAATTCCCTCATCCTCTTCCCTCACTCTTCACTGATGCTGAAGGTCCAGAGAACTGACACAACGCTCTTTAACAACAAGGTTATGGCTATCACAATTTATCAGAAAAGCAGGGCTACCACACTGTGGTAAAGAAATGAACACAATATTTTCTTTATCATAAACTCAAAGCATATTGCACTCAGTAATTGCCAGTTTCTTTCTTCTAATTCCACACATACTGGGACATGGAAAATTTGGCATGGGGAGGCTTTTAAGGAGGAAATTGCATCTTAAATTTTTTAATATATTTCCATAACTTCTAAGCTTTTCAAGAGCTCCTGATGAATTAGAGGATCTCAATCCTGAGAGCTGAATTTAAACGACCATAAAAGGACTTAAATTTCAGATGATGGGTGCTCAGCCATTCTGAAATTCAGGCATTATTACAATGTTTCCAGTTAAGCACCCAAAGTCATTAGTCACTTCTGAAAACCTTGGCATAGAGTAAAAGAGAAACTCTCCAACTGAGCTAACATCCTTCACGTACAGACTCGTAAAACAAAAACTAGAAAATATGTCCTAAAGCCCATGAGTGAGTCAATCTCATTCATTGTGACTGTGGTAAGCTGTAAATTATTTTTATTTAATAATAGCTAATACCTGGCTTTTATACAGCTGCTTGCTTCTATTTTTTTCTTTTTTTTTAAATCAGTGGGCTATAAATGTATTATAATCTCTAAATGCAGCATCATGGAGCCATTGGCACAAGAATTTAGTCAGTGTAGACAGACCATCATAGCAAAAGAATCCAGCTAAACAAAATATACACCAAAGTATTTGCTCCTTAGAAGACAATGGGAAATTTTAAGCAGGCAAAATTTCCAATGCCTTTCTCACATACTATTCTTGAGAACACATTTCTCAGTCAGATCAAAGACAGTTGTGTTAATATTTCTTTCTCTGGTTTCTTTTGGCTCCTCCTACCAAGGAGGCTGTATCGCAGACCCCAGCTTCAAGTTTTCTACCCTGTCCTCCAGACCAGAAAGGCAGGAGGTGCACCAGCATGGCACAGAGCCTCCCAGGACAGCTTGCAGACCAGTGGCTTAGGCATTAGCCAAAGGCCGTACCTCAAACAGCCCCCTGGCCCATAAGCCCCAGCAACTGACTCAACAGCCAAGGAGCCAAAATCATCCTCAGCACTGTGCTCAGCCTGGGGCATTCAAACATCCCAGGGTAATTCCTGGGGTACCAATAGTTTGACTGCAGGAGCAGGCTCATTCAGGATGTGACAGCATCATGTCCCTGCTGGCCAGACTATTTCTGCCACGGAGCAACCCACTCCCAGCCCAGCTATCGCCTGCCTGCATGGACCTGACCAAGCAGGGGAGCTGCTGGGCAGGTGGGCCTTGCTCTTTCAAACTTAAAAGTTTCAGCCTTGCACCGTCAGCACCAGTGCTGGGCAGTGATTAGAAAAGCCAGAGGTGATGGTTGCCCAAGTACCCACATTTCATGCAGCAAAACAGGTCTGTGCCAGACCCATCACTCTGCAGTTTAGATAAGACCCAAACTGAGCCTAAGCTGGACTGAGCTCTACTTTTCTTACCAGGGCATTTTTGCTGTCTGGGGCCAAATTTCCTGAGTGCTCTTACACAGGGTTGAAAGGATGTGTGAAGCCAGGCTGTAGCTGCAAACTGAGCCAGTCACCTGGCTCCTGTGTGAGGGCCTTATAAAGGTCACTTCATATGTATTGTTGTAAAGTGCTGCTGTGCCATGTCTCTGCACAAACCCAGGGCATCATTACTCAGCTGAGACTGGCTGTTGCAGTGGGCAGGCTGAGGGTTGATTTAGGTGAGGCAGCTCCGTCAGTTTTCAAGGGGTTAGTAAACAAAGTAAGTCCTTGTGAAATCTTTGCAGTTGGCCTTGGGGCCACAAGCATCTGTTTGGTTCCTGTCACAGCCCCACAGCACAGCCTCCTGACAAGAGAAAAGCAGATAAGCACGTAGGAGGGATCAGGCCCAACACATCCCTGTCTCATGGCCTTCTGAAACAGAAACAGGTCCTAATAGTTGCACACAAAACAGGCAGCTCACAAGGAAGGTAAGGATAAAACACCTGCGAAGAGAGCAGAATTTGAATTGCTAAAGAGGTGGATGCAAAAGAACAGAGAAATACATAATAGGAACCTAGCAGCCCAAAACACCCAAAGGCAAATGTCCTGGATGGATGCAGTCAATACATTTTTCTGGATATTTTGCTTTCTAGCCCAATCTTAGAAACCTGTGGTTATGTGTTAATTTTACACATTCATTTATCCATCAAACCAACCCTCTGTCTCATTTTTACCTAGTTTCAGAAGTTAGCATTTTATTTGTTTTGCAGATAAGGTTTCCTTTCAAAGTAAAATTATTCCAGACAAAAAACCCAAGTCAACAACTGACAAATTGTCACGTGAAAACTTTATAAAGCATTTTAAAGAGTTAAGGACTAAAATATATATTTGTAGTGCACAGCATTAAAGTAAATATTACTTTTTTATCCCTAAGTGCAACATACAACAAAATATTTCACCAAAAAAAGGAGCACAAAAATTATTACTCTGCTCCTGAAAACAGGAAGGTTTTATGTGACTTATGTACTTACACCTCTTGAATTAAAAAAGTCTTTGCTTACCACTATGAAAGGTCATGCATGAGGTTATTACTCATGCATACCAGTCAGTTTCACAAGTAAATCAGCAGGAAGCTAATTTGACCAGACATCTGAAATTTTCCATAATTTTTTAAGTATGAACTGCAATCAAGGCATTATTTTCAGGAATGGTTATTGCTGTTATATGCAGCATTCCCCACCAAATGCTCTCTCTTCTAATGCAATGGTTAGAAATTCTCACTAGCCAAAATTCTACCTCCCTGTTTGTCACAGGGACATTTTGGAAATGTTATGCCTGGGTCAACACTCATCTTGTTGCATTTTAATGAACAGTGTGAGCCCTTCTGATTTGCATAATAGCCGATGGTTTCAAATCCTGATGGAGCTAACACCTTATTATCCCCTTTCATGAGAGTACCTGGGGGGCAGTGACCTGGACACCTCACTGCTGCCGTTATTCAGTGGATGTCATAAGTGCTCAGAGCTTCTGAAAACCAGCCTGCATTTAATAGGTAGCTAAAAATACATAGGCATGGGCTTGCTTATAAGCCAGAGCCCTTTATCCTCCCACCCTGCCTGCATGCCACTGTCTCCAGCTATTTCATTTTCTCCTCAGCAATAGGGGTTTGGAAGCGCTCTGGTACCAAACTGCATTGCTGTCACTTAGCAACCTTTGCCATGGTCGCTAAATGAAGTATTTTATCAAGGAGTTCATGTAAGTTTGGCATTTATAACCAAATTTCCCTCTGTCACCAGATAATTAAAGTATAATTATTGAAGTTTAAAATAAAACTGTGAGGGCTTTTTCTCTGTGACAGAAATAGAAATTAGGAAAAACTGATCTAAAGTTCTGCTGCGAGTTACTGAGATTGCATTTACCTAGTTCTTAAACTTTTGCCTGCTTGTTGTGAGAGGACATTGCTGAGTTGGGGTGCTTCCTGGGAATAATCGCCTTGGACATTGTCCCTTGCCTGAACCTCCATCAAGTCTTTGCTACATTTAAAGTTTTGTACAGTAACAACAACTTTAGTGGGAGATATGATTGCTTCCTGACTTATTTATATAACTTTCAGGTTGGATGAATTTCAGCATTATGGTTTATTCCCCCTTTTAATAGAAATAATAATAACAAAATATTCTCAAGTATACATGAGAAAATTTGGAGCAGTACAATCACATGAGAAACTCCAGGTTTAACAACATTCGCTTGGGCTATGCAGCAATATTTTTTGCATATATTAAGCCAGTGACAATTTAAAACTACAGCCCAGTAGCCCTGAATGGTTGCAAATGGCTCATCTGCTGAGCATATTGTGGGTGACAGTCATCTCTTTGCACTTCTTGGCACTCTACCAGCAACCAGCCCACCCTTGGCTGCCTCTCCCTTGGCTGATGGAGAGTTCAGGGTGGGGAGGGAAACTGAGGCAAGAATGTATGTGGGTGGAGATACCTTGTACTGTGGGTTTGGCAGCGATGGCCTCAGGGGGACCATGGATGCTGAGTGCACAAACCAGGACATTTTGGCTCAGGTCCATCAGCAAGGGTCAGGATGCAGCTGTGACTGAAAGCCAGGAGCTGGCAAAGCCAGCTGTGAGGGTACCAGTCCTGCTCAGCCCCGCTCAGAGGAGGGGGTCCCCACCCCTGGCTGAGAACTGCCCCCGGAGGGGTCCTGGGAGGCACCGAGCAGGGGACATAGGTGTGTCAGGCTCATGGAGTGATTCTTTTCCCACAAGACAGCACTAAAGAAGGAAATGAGAAGCAGCCTCTTTCGTGGCTGAGATTCACTCTGGAGGGCTGCTTCTTGCCTGCCGCTCCTATGTTGCAACACAGGAAATTTGCTGCTGCTAACACCTGGTGTTGTTTCAAACAGCCAGATGGTCCTAACCTCAGTCTCCGGTAATTGATGGCCTACTTGTCTAACCCTGTAACTATCTCTCGCTTTAGACACAGATGCTGCATCTCTCTAAATACTGTTCCACATTAAAACATCCTACCTTCCTGTTTCACGTATCAATCAATGCAGTAATTCTTACAGAAACCAGCAATGGCCTGTATAAACCAGGAGACAGTGGGTGTAAGCAAGGAGAGATAAAATTATGCAGGCTTAAATTACAAACTGGAGGTGCGGTTTGAAGGATTTAGACTCGCATTGCAAAATTAGCTGGGACATAACCAGCAAGCAAACAGACATCAGGCAGTGACCCCAAGAGCAGATGTTAGCTCACACAAGCCAGGATGCCCTGGTATGTACTGCTCTCTGTTACAATGACTAATGCTAATTTGGTGCTTCTCTGCACCAGCCTAACTCACTGCTCATTCCCAGCAAATCCAAATAGCCTTATACTTGTAATACCTTTCTTCTGGATTTTCCTGGTAGATGGTTCTCTTCTTCTAGTTGGGCTCTGTTTGCAGGTGGTCTCTTACTACAGGGATGATGATGAGGCATCCTACAGGCTACCACAGTACCAGAAGGCATTAGCCTTCATGAGTTTGAAGGCCAGAAGGTTTTACTTGACAAATTAGGATCTGCCCTGAGCTCCCTGCTTCTTCTCAATCTTTGTTCTGAACAAACGGACAACTGACACCTAGGACCCTGACAACAGACTCAGGAAATGAAAGCTGATGTTACTGAGGCTACCAAGATGTTCTGTTTCCTGATATTAAATGGAGACAGTATTCTTCCATCTCTCTTGGTCAGCAAGAATACAACTTGACTGTCAGGTGTTCAGAAGCTGAGCCATTGCTGCTAGTTCAAATATCTTTCTTGCATGATCCCTCAGTTTCATATCACAGCACCTCTAGGCATTAATGCCTTGTTTTCAGGGCATGCCTGGGACAGAGGAACTGCTGTCATCCCCTCCTTCTGCATGGAGACATAAGGCACAAAGCACAGTGAAGGATTCATTCAGTCAACACAAGTTTTCTGTGGCCAGGGCATAGACTGGATCCAGTTCCTGACTTGGGACCAGGTTTTTGCATTTCTATTAGTCCCTCCATTTTGGGCAGGTGGTTTTGATCCTGCAATTTCTTTACATGTGGTATGTTACCATTTATGTTCTCATCTGAATGTGGTTATTCCATGCCCTCAAGTTCACTGACAGACACCAGGCATGTCACTTTATAAGGTCTGCCCACAATTATATGATGATTACTGTAAGAATAAAGAGGTCAAGTATAGAATTGGGATGGACATAGTAAAGTTGAGGTTACAGTTTCATGAGACTTAGACAAAAGCATAAGGTTCTGCTTCCTTCTGAGCCCATTTAACTCCCTAATGCAGAACAAAACTATCCCAGGAGTACAGAGAGGGGGTGGAGAATCAGCAGGAATAAACAAGGAAAGAGGCTTTTGCCTTTAGGCAGTAAAAAAACCCAGTAGATCAGATCAGCCACCCGTGAAACCACAGCCCTGATTTACAAGAATTTACTAGGTCAAAAGAAATGGAAGTAATTCCACACCAAGGATGTGTGGAAGAGCAGTCCAGAGTAAGAGAAGAAATGAGCTTTGCAGAAAGGTGCAATACCTGTGCAGGCTCTCAGGCTGCACAGAGTGCATGAGAAAGCAATGTGTGTGTGAACAGCTGAACTGCTCCCTCAGTCACTGTAACTCTGTACAATCTGTTACTGACACAAAACAATGTCTCCAAAAACCACCCCACTCCATCATAGTTTGAGAAATAGACACGTCTTGTTATTTCCATTCACAAAATATATGGATCAGAAAAAAAAGTCCCCAATACAGGGCACTGCATTTTTGCACAATATCTGGATCTCTGCAGGAAAGGAACATGAAAATATTGAGTCTTCCTCTTTCTTTTCTCTCAGTACATTCCCAGTAAAGTTGCTTCACTTTCTGAACCTCACAATTTTTCCTTCCAGCTGTTGTCTCTGCCAGCTTGAACTTGACAATTGAGAGGGCTAACTGGAAGGTCACATATTAAGCATGATCAGTTGAATTTCTGCTTTCCCAATGTACTTATTTGCTCTCAGGTATGTTTTTTTTCTACACACTTCATTTTCCACACTTCATCTCTAAGAAGCCTGTGCTAGCAAAGCTTTTAGATTTTTCTGGCCTTGTTGCAGAACTGCAGCTTCTCTAACATACGTTAATATGGCACAGGCTCCCAGCAGACAGAGGTGAAAGCAGTTCAGGACCAGAGTGTGCCTCCTCTTGAGACCAAACTGAGCTACAGATGAACTGAAGCACCTCCTCAAGCCACAGGAAGAGCCCACCTCAACTCAAAGCCTCTGGAAAGAGAGGTCCCAGTATCTCATTACCCAGTCAGCTGGGACATGCATGGCAAAAGGAACCACTCCCAGACCCAAGCCCCAGACCTGGCTCCTCCAGATACAGCACAGACACGCCAGCAAAGTGTGAGGGCACGAGCCCCAGACTTGGCTCACAGTTGCCTGTCCAGTCTGCTGACAGCCAGATCTCCTGTGACCTCAGCCAGGGCACCCAGCCTTCACCCAGATCAGGTCTGGGCACAGTGCAAGGGTCAGCAGCGGCCAGCAGTGCCCCTGTGTGCAGGCAGGCAGCTGGACACCGGCCAAACGAGCCTGTTGGTGCAGGCATCTAAAACTACCCCTGCCCTTTACTGGGCAGCAATTTATCTGCACAGACATAGCCACTGAGCTTGAAATATAAATAGTTGTATCTAGTAATGGGGAATGGAAACTGCCCTGGTCATTGGTTTTGATGTATTTATGGCTGGTTTTAACGTAAATCTAAGTTTTCAGTGCTAACGGTCCAAGCCTGCTGAGCATTCTCTCCTTCCGCCACCGTATTTTTGGCAAAAGTCAAAACCAAATGCATTCACATCTCCTACCTCTTTGCCTCCACTATTCTGAAAGAATGAAAGGGATCACGAATTGGATGGAAATCTGTAGCACTCGCTATTCACACCTCAGACTGTAATCGTAGCTGTGCATATCTGAGCAGCCATCCAGATGCTAATGGAGCTGACCCTGTGTCAGTAAGATTAGAGAAAGGCCTCAACTGTTTAATCTTTGGATATTTATTGGCTATAAATCAAAGGGCCAACACATATTGAGATCTGAGGGGAAATATCTCTTTTTGCCTGTGTTACCAGTAATGTTCTAAGATAAAGCTGTTATTTTAAAACATTACTTATTTTCACTTTTCACTAGTGTTTTTAACTGTCCTGAAAAGAAGGATGTTTATACAATTTTGCAAAGAAACATGAACTGTTCTACTCCATTTACATTTCTTTGTTCCAAAATGTATTCCTCTTGTTGAGATTCCAGCAGACAAGGAAAGCAGACACAGCGGTTACTTTCCAACGTGAAACTTAAAACCACAATCTCCCGCTCACAAAACACAGAATGAGTCACAGGAAGGGGCCACTTGCTTGCAAAACTCATTAAAAGCAAGGCAAGGCAAAATGGATTTCCTGTATCAATAAATAGATTGCTGGCAGTGGGCAGAACACCTGACAGTGCTGGAGGCTAAAAACTGGTCCAAGGGTAACCATTAGTAAGCCAGATCAATTCTTCAGCTCGGAAACTGTATCTCCCCTGTACACAGTTTTCTTGGAATTAGTTGGCTTAATCCAGCAAAGTGCTTAAGAATATGCACAAATTTCAGCTCAGGGAGGGATGAGTAAAACACTTGCTAGAATAGGCTGAAAAACGATGATGTCTGTATTTATTCACTGAAGCAAGCTGTATTAAGAGGATGCAGGCTTGGTACCACCGAGGTGCATATATTGCAGGTGAAAGCTTTGTTTCCCAAGTTCATGAAATAATAAAGAAGCCCTAGTCCTTACATAAGCTTAAAATTTAGCTGAATTGCAACTTTGTTTTGCTGTTAGCAGTACTCCTTGGACACTTGAGCATAGAATTCCTTTTGTTCAATGTTACTCTCTTCTGTATGGCAAATGAAGCCAAAACGGCCTTCTCATGTCTTCTGTGCAGCATACTCGGGATGTCAGGCAGAGCTGCACAGCGTCTGACCCAGCATCACCCAGGGTCAGCACAGGGGTAGGAACAAGGTGCTTTTCAGCCACTTATCCTGTTTTTCTTCCCTTTTTCTAGTTCCCCCTAGAAGAAAACTTATTTCTCATTTTACCTTTGTTTTTCCTCCCTCAGTTCCCAGTCACTGGAAAGGTCTCAATGAAGGCCTCTTCCCAAAGCATCCCAACAGCTGTAATTCCTCAGCACCGTGGCATTCCTTAGAGCCAGTCTCTTGGCTCCCATTTACAAGTAGCCCTTTGATTGCATATCTCCAACATGCTACTGAACAGAATGAGTGGCTGTATTTTACCGCAAGCCAAAGAGTGAGGACTACCTAAGGTCATGGTACTGTGAGTATATTCCCTTCACCACCATATTTTGCTGGGCTTTTATGTGAAGAAAGAAAAAAATAAACACAAAACAAAGAAAAAAACACTGATAACAATCTTCAGACTTCACCTTTTCATGCATTCATAAAAGAGACAGAAGTTATATTAGTTATATTTTTAGGCACTAGCTCTTAACATCAGCCATCTTCTGTCTCTTGCAATAAACTATCCTGAGGTACTCGATGGCATATGCAATGCATATTGAATTAAGACTATCTTTTTATAAGGATGAAAATGTAGTATTCAGGAAATATTTCCTACTTTCCCCATGGCATCAAAAAACTCCCCCAACAACTTTATGGTCTTTGCTCCTAAGGAGCTTCCTCCCTCAGACTGCTGTATCTTTAGTGTTAATGGGATATTCCAGGAGCAATGAGTATGTCCTTATAAAGTTTGCTTTGCTGATGCAAAAGCACCATTTCTCTGACTTTTAATTAAAAGGGCACCTTCATTTCAAAGCCTGTCTCCAGAGCTCCAGGGTAAATGTTTATACAAGGCAGAGACATACAGAAAATAGAGAAGATTGAAGAAGCAGTGACTGCAGGCTGCCCAAATACGGCTGCTCGTATTTTTAACAGAGAACTTGAGATGCCGCAGAGCCTTATCAACCCCGAACATCTTTGTTTTCATACCAGCACACACAAGCCTGGCAGTATCACTACGCTGCAGTGAGTCTGCTCAGCAAACCTGGCAGTGGGAGCAAAAGGCAGCACCGTGTTCTCAGGGACAGGAGGGAAAAAAGGGTATTGGCTTTTCCCCAGCAGGATGGACAGTGGCAAAGAAGAGGAGCCCCCCAAAACAGGCTATTTGGTTTCATTGCCATGAATGACATCCCCATTTCAAAACAGATGGCTAGTTTTTGCTTAGGTAACACTAGGAATTAGAAAAAAGGAAGATTCAAAAAATTCTGGGGTGGGGTAGGATTCCTGACTGCTCCAATTTGCTCCAGTTCCTATATGGTTGCTCTTGGCTCCAAGGTGCTGTTCCCACATCCCAAAACAGCCAGAGCCCAGATCCCAGCCCCGTCTCCCTCAGTAAACACTTTCAGTTTTAAAAGGCTCCGAGTAAAACACTGCAGCCAAACAGCAAAAATAATGCAAGTTACACTGGATAGCCCCAGTAAGAAACAGGCAGTGGAGATTGGAGATACAAAAGCCATGCTTTACAGGTTCAGCAGTTCTGCAAAGGCACTCTGCCATTATCAAAGAATACAGAAAAACGGGAAAGTCAGGAAAAAAATTATTTCACCTTTATTACAATATATATTTCTACCCTTGTTCCATTCAGCAGATCAAAATGAAGTGTTAAAATTGTTCTTATCACTGCAGTAGCACATACATATACAGAGTAAACACTGTATATAAATAGGCTTTCAAATAATAACAAACCGTATCTACAAATAAAAAATACCCAATACCTCTTCCTCCTTCCCCAAATTACAGCAGTAACATTTTATCTTCAGCATAACTAATGCCACAAGTACAGCATTCTTTCCCTCCCATGACACAGCTAGAGTGGTGTGGTCATCAGCTTCAAGAAAATAAACATTAGTCACTCCTCACTGCTGCATATTCTAGTGTCTGTGTACTGCATGAATAGAATATACTGTGATTTAATGTGTCTGCATATTTATGTTAACATATTCTTTCTGTAACAAAAACCAGCATTACACTGCAAGCAAGATTGAATTTTTTTCTTTCACAGAAAGAGTAGCGGTTTTTGAAACCATCCCTTTTTCTTCTACATGAATTAACAACGCAGTTTAAATATTATGCTAAAATTAATCAATTACCACATCAAAATGTCTTATATTTTCTGGAAAAGTATGGTGCTGTTTCTAGCAGGTTAAACCCTTGATTTTCACGTAAGTGTCTTTCTTGTTAGTAAATTTGATGAAAGTTACAGAAACACACATTCCTGATACTGTTCAGCTGTATTTCAATTTTGGACACAAAGGGGGATATAGCAAGTCATAAGTGAAGCGCTGAACGTCACAGAATCACAGAAATGTTGGTCAGAAGGGACCCCTGGAGGTCATGCAGCCCAACTTCAGCCTTGAAGGAGATGGGTTACCAACACGAGATGAAGTCAGCCATAACCCTGTTTAACCAAGTCTTGAAAAACTCTGGGACAGATTCTGCAGCACCTCAGGGTTACCTGTACCAGTGCTCCACTATGGCCACAATCTGCAGAATTAAAACAGTTCCTTATTTATGCTATCATTTGGTTTTAAATACTAAAGGCAACAAATAACCCTGGATTGCCTATTTATTAAGTTACAAATAAATATATCACAGGCTTTAATTGTGGAGAACTTTCAGGGACCATCTTTTCTGGTGGGAGTGGTTGTGTGTAGTATCTCGGGAAAATAGATTTTAACTACAGTTAAGGATAAAAACCACAAAACTGACAGCCTCTCACTGAAGAGAAGGATTGGTTTTATTTATTTTGCATAATAAATGGATTGAAACAGGCTTTTACCAGAACTGAATTTAAGTAGGATGCAGCTAGCTAGTACATTCATCCATTTATTCAATCATTAATGACAATTATTAATAGATAATTAAAGGTAAGTGTGGCTATATTTAGAGATGCAACCATCTCAGTTTGGCAATCTGCAATCCCCACTGATTGTCTTTCAAAAAATCCACCCGTATTTCTTACACCTTGAAGTAAAAAGATACTCGCATTTTCTTTAAACTTTGAAGTGAACACAATCAGTCCGGGTTATCAAACACTCATTTCTTCCTCTTTGTGTCTAATCCTGGTATGTCCAAAGTGGACATTCATCTTGCCTGAAGCATTCATGTTGCCTGAAGCAGCAACATTCATGTGAAAGGAAGACTTAGGGAGGGCTCTCCGCTGCACACTGCAGCTATGTAAAGCACTGCACTTGTTTTCATTACTATTGAAGGCACAGAGAAGACATAAATTGGCCCACTAATATCTCACATACAGTCTTCAGTAGTAAAACTTGGGAAACCCCTACCAGAGAGTTACCATCCTATCTACATTGCTATCACTTTTGACATGCAAAACCAGAATTTGTTGTTACAGAACGAATGTGATACAGAGCAGCCCTTTCCAAATTTCTGGGTGCTAAACAACCATAATCACATCTTAAAATTTCTCCTGGACCACTCTGCCTTCCTGTTATTAAACTCTTAAGAGAAAACACTATAAAGCAGCTGCAAAACACATAGCCTCAGATCACAAGCTGGCAGAGACCACAGTCTGTGAACCACCAGTGTGGCCATACTGAAATACAACATACATAGAATGCCATGATGCCATTTTCAGTGTTTCAGAGAGCAATTAGACTTTTCTATATATTTCAAAAGGAAAAAGAGAGCTTCTTCCCTAGCTACAACACATTTGAAATCATTTGGCATGTGGGCACTTGGAGTCCATATTTTAAGTACCACACTGTGTCAAGGCAGACCATTTGGAAAATGTTATCAACTGATCCACAGTATTGCTTTTAGTGCACACAGTTTAGTCTTAAGGCTGTCAAAAGCAACATCTACAGCTTGTGTCCGGATAAATAAGGAAAAAAAATAAAAAAGAGATTTCATTATCTTAAAGCAGAGTAAATTGCACTAGAAGTATCCATTCTTTATGATACAAAACAAAGCCAAAAAATCCATATAGTAAAAACCTGAGATGCATCATTCACCAGCATCAAAATTCACATTTTAACCAAAATAATATTTCAAACAAAACTATCACATTTTGATAAAATCCTCACTGTTTTTTGTTCAGTAACAAATTGTCAACCTCAGCACACTGTGTGCGTGAAAGACGTATTTTCTGAAAATCACCCACTTCAGTAAGGCGGGCACTATCCAAAGCGGCCTGGATCTTCCACTTGCACATCTACCTAGATCCAGAAAGCTACTCTTGAAGCACGATACTTCTCAAACTGAGAAAGACTGGAAGAATCTGGCCATCCTATTTCATATACTTTCTATTTAGATTACACATAATTTATTTCCTCAGAAATGTCCCATGTCAAAACAGGCTGGAATAAATCAAACACAGCTCAATGGGTTTTGACAGCTACACTGATTTACATCTGCTGAGGATCTACACTAGTAATTAACTCTTAAACAAACAGTTGTTGGTCAAGCAAGGGGAGAGGGGGGAGAATCATTTACTCTTTCAGAGAGAAGAATTTTGATATATGGATTGCAATCCCTGTCCGTGTCACCAGATAATGTCAGGAATGGTGAGCACCTTCAGCTCCCTTACTGGCAAGGGGTTCTGACAGGTTTAAAGATGGCTTCAGTGATGCAGAACAGACATGGAACCGCTGCACAACCCTATGGCATGTTTACCTGCAACTCCAACATCACTTCACTTTTAACTCACCTCATATAATGAAAGTGCAAGGAAAATTTGAGGAGCTGGGAGAGGACCTAGAAATGCAACTCCTATCCCTGGCAAGACTCCTCTTGTCTGGAAACCTGACTAAGTATGAAAAAGCATTCCTAAGTCTGCTCACAACAAAAGAATACAATGCTCACAACTTCACAGATTCCAACTGAACTGTCAACAGCAAAAGCCAAGTGGTGTCCTTGAAACACAAGCCAACCCATTCTTTAAGGTGAGACCAACAATTTGGAGATGGGGTTAAGATGAGGCTGGATGTACATCCTGAGTTTCAAACGGAGGCAGAGGTTCTCTCCAGTAGGTGAACTGGCTGTAGGTGTCAGAACAAGGGAAGTCTGAAGAATGGCTTCTTTTCAGCAAAGGGAAAATGTGATCTACCACTTCACAGAGTCTGACATAGCTGGAAAATAAAAGAATGCTGAACAATTTCAGATCATCTTATTTTGAACTTTCTAAAGTCCCCAACCACTACGGCATGACTACATTTACAAAACAGACTAGGTGAACAAGCCACCCTCCTCAAAGGAATAAATTTTGTTGACCAGCTTCCAGAAAGGATTCACAGTTAAGATAAGACATTCATTCTAATCCGTTCGTTCTAACAAATGATACTTACCTAGTGAGAAACAGATGCCATTTTACACCCAGATCATCTGCTAAAATATTCAAGCACCACATTCTGTTTCTCCATTTCTGTCCAGCTTGGCTCAAGCAGCTCCCTGCTCAACTGATTATTCATATTTTATACACATATGGCTCCCTTTCAATTAAGGACACTAACACTTAACATTACTAAAGGCCACTCCAGAGTTAGGGGTTACCAGTGCCTAAGCATCTTGCTGGAAGCACTCGACCCTCTCTTCAGATTTTGTTTTCTGGCTCTTCTACATAGGAGATCCAGAAAAAGGAAATTTTGAAAAGGCCAGGAAAAGGCAGATGGCATCGGTAAACTAGTGAGTCTCATTTTTATGCAGACTAAATCATCCACTTCTAAATCTTTTACATTATTAAAGTAGATGGAATATATTATACTAAATACAAAAAAATTCTTTTTGTCAGTTTAACTGAAGGGAAGTGGAAAGTCTGTATTTTATTCTCAATCTTTTTTGTTCTGTTTGAAGTATTCTAAGGAATCTTTAATTACTAAAACTGTATGGATCTTTGGGCAACTTGAGTCATAAGTTAGCACAGCAAATTAATTTAGTCCATAAAGTCTTGGGGATAAGAGATTACTTACGATGAGATGTTTGTCTTTGCATGCTCTTGTATAAGTTCTCCTTTGGGGTTAACTGTAAATATCCTGTTTAAAGAAACCCCCACTTGTTTGTAAGAATAAACATCCTAAAAAGAAAATAAAAGAAGAAAAATCATTATTCTGCTTTTGCAAAATCATGTGCAATCTTGCTGGAATATATTACACAAAAGAACATATTTACAGAGAACTGGTACTTAATTTACCTGTTATTGTGTGCCTGAAATTCTCCATTATGTTACAAATGAGGTCAATCTAATGAAATGTTCATGAAACAGACAATTTGCTGCTAGGTAAGAAGTTTGCCACTTAAGTTTAAACTGTTGATCAAAATCGTGTTCATTTTTTCAGTAACTTCTCTTGACACAACAATAACATTCAGTAAAAAACTATTGATATTTGGTGTAAAAGCATTAGCACCTTCATTTTCCTTTCAGAGAATATCTGAAGTCCTGTTTGGTGCCTTGTACCAAGTCTGTTACAACAGTATACAGAGGTTAAAATTTAACTGATACATAAAACAGAAAATATTTTTAAGGACAAGGTCATAAAATTCATAACAAATATGTCTATAATAAAGCCATCACTTAGCTCCTGAGTTCAGATTTGTGCCATACCCATATGCCAAACTCCATGTCAGAACAAGGGGAAAAGAAGGGAAAGCAAGAAATATATGCCACAACAGCAGCAGCAACCCCCAGAAAGTAATGCAGATACAACTACAGGAAGTACATTTAGAAGTAAGAATTAAGAATGTCTTCTAAGAAATGCAGATTGTTAAGGAAAACAGTAAGTTTTGATCTGTTCTGAAGAAAAGCTTGACAAAACCAAAGTTTAAAATATCTCCCAGAAGATTAGAGAAAAACAATTTCCATTTTGCTAAAATAAATCATGATTTTAAAAGCCACGGTGGTAAAAAACTGGAAGGTTAATGAAGACAAAATTTTATTTTTATATCTACGTTGTAAAGACTGTTCAAAAAAATTAAGTAACTGAACAAAAATGAGCAGCAGTCATTTAAAAAATCCAGCATCACAGCAGTCCACACACTGTCTACACCTATAACATCCACGTGTACAGAAATCTCCCTGCATTTGCTCTTGGAAAAACCAAACCAAATCAAACAAAATCAAACAAAAACAGAAAACCCAGGGCAGAAAATTGAGAAAGCTGTGATCCTGAGCTTCACAAAGCCAGGAGCACATCGCAGCACACATGACTCTGGCAGCAAGCATGGGAGTGAGCTACCAGTAATTACTTTAGAAATAGTAACTTACTGTTTTACTTGAAATTTTATTGAAAGAAAATAATTATTTTAATGCATGTTTCCCTGAGGTTCAAAAAACTGGAACTGGAGGTAGTTATTATCCATAATACAACATCACAGACGTTTTTAAAACATTATTTCAAAATCATATGTTTAAAGGTGCCTTGATACTGGAAATTAATCTGCCTATGATATAACAATTCAATATAGCAATGGGACAGTGAGGACCTCCTGTCATCTCTGACATAATAATCCTTTTTAAAGAAGAGATAATCTCATGCCAGCGTCCCCACCTCAGCCCAAGCCCGTGAGACTGTTTCCTTTTCTAGATGCATAACAGCATTCTTTGGCCCAAGGCAGGAGCTGTCTATAGACCAAGTATTCAGCCTTCCAATAGGTGACAGAGATCTGCCTTCCCTTCTCCGTGTCAAATACATCACTTTCCATACAAAGTAGAACCCTTTGACTTCAGTGGGACATCCAAGGTCTTTTGAGAGTTTGATGTGTAAGTCCCACCAATATTAATCTGAAATATTTTCTGTCTGCCCACAGGTATCTCACTGACACTGTATCTGTGTGGATTAAAATGAGATCAGTGTTTCCACACAAGCTTAACTACTAATTTATGCAGATACAACATAGTTACTTTGATCCTCTTCCATCTCTGAATCCTACATCATTGTATTTTTGAGGACGAACCTTAATATTTTCTTTTGTAGAGGGCCTAAAAAATGTTCCTAATTCTTATTTAAAGCTTCTATGTTCTAATACAACAGAACCATGAAATAACAGCAGCCTTTCTGTTCTCTGCAGTAGAAATAAATTCAGGTATTACTTACAGCAGGTCTGTTTCCAAAAGCAGCATAAAAGGGTTCCGTGTTGGGATAAAACAAATTTTTGATGTCTGTCAAGCACTGGACTTTAAATTTTTCTGGCTTCTTTTCTATAACCTCCCTGAAATGATAAAAAAGGGAAGCTGAGTAAGTACACATGAAATACACAATAAACCATTTTATTTTCTTTATTCAACATTTTCAACTAGCTAGATACTACTGCATAGCATCCACTCTTCTCCAAAAAATCTTTTAGAAGTCAGAGTGCCCATAAAGACAAAACAGTATTCCCAACCTTACATAATGGGCACAGTAAATAAATCCTCTGAAACAAGGGAACTTCTATTCAAACCAACGTTACAAAGATGGCTACTGAGTAAGGATGGTGGATTACAGGGAGTAGCTGCTAAATCAATCCTTATGAGGCATTAACTGTCATCAAGTAAACTGCCTCCTGAGAACTGCAGAATGATTCATGGATTATATTAGCCCTCACTGTTTACAGAGCTTTTTTTTAAATTTTATTTTTAAAAGGATTGCAATCACCATATGTGCTAGAAGCACCTCAGCCTGTTAAGATAGAATTACAGTCAGGTTCTCCACCACTGCTAATTAGCAAAAGTTAAGGAATAAAGGAATCTTCTATTTCTCTTCAGCTGCTCCTCACAGAATACAGAATGCATTAATGAACAGAGGAGTTATCTCATCTCTGGGCAAAAGCCCTTTCAAAACAGCTTCTCTTGGCAAGAAGACTGAACAGGTGGCAGAGTCTGGAGTTCCCATAACATAGGAAGATGCCAGCATGACACAAAAGCATTTAAGAAGCTCAGAATCCAAGATCCTAGCACCAACACATATGTCAAGGAAGATGTGAATAGTACAGAAGCTTCATAGGGGTAAAGCAGCCCTTTGGAACAGCATATCCCTGTATAAATCAATGTCTGAGAATGCAAAAGACTAATAAAACCACCTTTCCTCAGTCTCACATGCACCTGATCTCAAAACTACAAGGATTAAATCTATGGATAACAATTAAGTCATTTACTGCCCACAAACCTCAGCAGTTACAATAGTGTACACTGACAGATGGGCATTCCTTAGTCTAAATAAGATACCAAAAAGAGTATAATTTTAAATGTATTTCTAGGTAAGAGTAGCATAAGATAACAGTAACTACCCTTTCACTGCATTTATTATTTAATCAGTCTGAGAAGTGCACTGTAATGCCTCCACGGTTTCTTATATTTAGAACATGACTGGTAAGACAGCCCGTAGCATGCCACTCAATCAGGAGAACATCTGAACAACCTTCCATTAAAAATTCTAATGAAATATATCCTGTCACAGCAGCTTTTAACAGCTTAAAATATTTTCAGCAATCACTTGACATGCTTCGCTGAATTAGGCAGAAGGTACAATATTCATAATCTGTGCTATTATTATTCACTCACCACAGTTCAACACCTAGAAGAGATAACATTGTCCTCACAGAATCCCACAGTGCAGTCAGGCAAATAAAAAGCTCATTTCGTTTTCACATTAATTTCTTCAAAACCCACCAAGAAATAAACTTCCACAAAAACATAATTATGCCAATTGGAACACCTTACAGGTGAAGACAAGAGTGATTGCTATGAAAACGTCCACATTTCTACCATAACTAAATATTAATACACTATGGTAAATACAAGAAGTCACCAAGCAGTACCTATTGTTGGTAAATAGTGAACACAGCTGTGCCTCAATATACATTTCATCTATAAAGTAAGCAAGAAAAGATATTGAGTATCTACTGAATTTTGGTTTTTTCTAACAAAATTTCTTCTTAATTAAATTTTGCACCAATATGTAAAACGAAAAAAAAAGGATTATTTCAAGCACTCCCGTTTAAAAAAGCTGGTAATTCAGCCTCCACCAGCCTCAGAGTTTCCTTCTGTGCAAAAGTGAAATGGTATTACCTGTGAAGAGCTGAGAATAGGCTGCTTGGACTCAGCAAAACTGGCCCCTGAGGCAGCACAGTTCCTCTTTCATTGACCCAGTGCAAGTATCCTCTGGTCATGCCTGCCATTCCAATAGCACGTGCTGAGCAGTATAAGAATTTATATCCATTTCTGTGAGCAGACATAAAAGAAGAAACTACTGTAAAAATAAAGCAGGTGTTTAGATATTAATAATTTTGTGGGTTTACTTTTACACAAATCAAATCATGACTGTTAAAAGGACTTATGTTTAACCTGGACTTAATTTAAACGGAGTAAAAACCTTTATGCCAGAAAACTGGATAACTAAAACCCATCTAGCCCCTCTGCATTTAGTGATTACACCTAAGGAGGGCTCATTTATCTCTGCTCCTCTCAGGACTTACGACTCCTTATGGTTCCCTTTCCACCCCTGTGTGGTGGAACCACTGTCCTTAGAATTAACTACAACGATATCTGTGAAGAAGAAAACACTTGGCATAAAGCAAACAATGGCATATTGGCCTGTGCTGTTTTAACAGGGCTGCATTCCCGCCTCTCGGGCCTCTGCAAAAAAAGACATGCAGCAGCAACACATTTCCTCAAGCTGGAACAAATTTGAACTTCAAAACACAGCATGAAAAGTAATCTTTAACTTGATACTGAAATAAAAGTTTTGGCATAAGTCACAGGTTGCCTTTGATTCTGTTCATGATAGAACAGAATCCTATCTGATATTAGTTCAACTTAATAACAAGCTTACTTTCCAATTCCTATTAAAAATTACTGTTCATAAAATAAAGAAATACTGTATTCAGTGCACGCACAGTCATTAGATCTAACTATTAGGCATTTATATGGTGTTCAACTGTAATATCTAGCCACGACATAATTAACTTAGTAATTTGAAAACCAACATGACTCAAATCTATTTTTCCCCTATGTTTATGATCATCAAAGCCCTAACAACTGAGAATGCTGGCAGGCACAGAAATAACAACTGCAATTAAAAAAATTAATTAACATTTTCACCAAATGTAATGCAGACGTTATACACAGAACTCAGCATGTGAATTCCCAGGCTGTCCTGTCTTTTCTGTGAACACGTATGTCTAACATGCAGACAAGTGTCTTTGGCATAATTTAGATTCCATCATTCACAATTTATAATTCATCATGCATGTAAAACCGAAAGCAATAAATGAACCTTAGCATAACCCTAGTACACAGAACAAATCAGATTAGCTACGAGGAGAGTTCTGATGTGTACCGGAGGCTCTTCAAACATTTGTGGTAATTAGAATATATAAGAAAAGATGACATTAATGCAATAAAAGGAAACAGCAATCAGTAATCCTCCTTGTAAAAATTAAAATCAGGTACTTCATTTAATCCCATTCAGACATCAACTCATTTTTCCTCATTTCCTTTTTTTCTCTCAATAGGTAATTACAAAAATCACCATACGCTGTCTTTGATCTTCCAGTGTACACAATGGCTTCACCACATTGCAAAATGTATCCAGGGAACCAACACTACACCTGTACTTTTGCATGAGCCTTGCTCACCTAGGGCACTCCCACACATCACCACACATGAGCTGGTACAGTCTAATTGTTTCTCTTCTGTTCATATTCATCAGAGCAAACATCCCCATTTTGTTGGAATAAATTGCTCTAGGTCATACCTGGATATAATGTTAATGTCATTAACTGACCTAAAGCAGAGCTGATATACTGTTGCCTGGTATTTCTTCAAGAGCTAATGGGAAAAAAATATTTGTTTCTAAACATGGCTAGATCCAGGTATACTGAGCACTTTTTGAAGATGCCCATCTTTCTCCCAGGATTACACAGGATGTAAAAGCCACAAGTAAACATGACGAATCCAAGTCTTTTACCCGCTCCAGTAGCATGGAAGGTATTTATTACTGCAGACCAGCAGGCATCAGGGCAGGTCAGTTACTGGGCTATAATACAGCAGCTAAAGCACTGATGTTGTCAGGTTAAAGCCTTTTCCTTAGGCCCTTCACAGCATGGTCCTTATTGACTTTCAGTAACATTAAATTGCATTTTAAGCAACTTTTAGTTATCATCTACTCTCAAAATTAACCAATGACACAAAAAAATTTTAAGACTGATCCTTCCTAACCTTGCAGTTTAACAATGGATTACTAACACTTACATACAGATATAACAAAATAAGTTACAGTCAGCAGAAGATCATCATCAATGTCTTTGAAGCTCATTATTTATACAACAAATAAAACAACAATAATATTAGCAGTGAGTATCCAAAATGGATAGAGTTCTAGTCAAGATAAGACGCTGTGCTGTGCTTTAAGGATGAGATTTAATTTATCTTGCTTGACTAGAAGCCTGATGTTTAGACAGCTCAAATCAAAGCTGTTTCTCTGAACTCCCTTTCTGCTCACTGGAAGGAAAGGGAACTCCCCCAAACAGATTCATCCCATATGTTTTAGGTTCCAACCCTGCATGACTCCAGGTAAGTCAAGTCTGGCAAGAAGAATTCCAGCTACAGTGACCACCCTGGGCCACAGAGTCTTTATGCACTTCACAATCTCCTCAGCAAGGAGTGAAAGGAAGATGTATTAGCATCTTATAAATTAATACTGATGCAATTCCAAGTTTGCAAGAAAGTTACGCTTGCTGCAACTACATAACTCATTCAAATTACTACTTCAGAACTAACTGTCGGTGTCTGTTCGGGGTGGCTGGAAGAGCAACCACCACTCACAGATAAGGGGCTTTTGCTTTTGATATCACAAAGCAGGTTTTGCTCTGGATATCATGCAGCAGATGTTTACATTGTGTAAGCATCACTCAAGAAACAAGATATTGATGAAATTGTCACCCTTACAGGTAAAGAGAAGCCTACAGAAATTTTAATTTTTACATGCAAATGAATAAACACAAACAAGCCACAGATGCATGAACAGATTTACTGAATACTCACTGGCTCACTTTATGGTACAACTTCGCAATCCCTTGGTGTGTCCAGTCTTTGCCAAGAGTTGGCAAAATATGACCTAAGGTATCTGACCTGAATAAAGGAAAAACAACATAACTGAACTGAAAAAACCAAAAACACTGATAATAACAGTCAGGTCTACTATAAACCCCACTAACTTACTTGGCTAGCTGCAAATGAAAATAAGGTTTTCTGTAAGGGACTGTCGTCAGAAGAGAATTAATTTTATTCCTCTTTTTTTTGAGGTAGACTGACATGCTCATCCTTGGCCATGTTGTTTTAGTTACTCCTCTGCCCTAAGATGGATAAGCTTGTGACCCATAAGGCAATATGGAAGTTACACCATCTAGGCTATCAGTCAGACCTCTAGGAGGCCACCAGTGCTAAGCATACTTTTTGAAGTTTACGTTAAATGTTTTCTAAATAAACCAAACCTAACCAAAAGGGAAGTTTATGGGAAATTGAAAGTATGAGGTAATTCACATTCTAGCTTACTTCAAACTAACTTCTCCACATTAAGCCAGGAGTTGGTCAGGTATATTTCATCTATTTTGAACTATTTATTCTGGCTTCAAAGTATTTCCCGCTTCATATGAGAGAAAATTATTTACACTATAATAACAAATAGTGCAAATGAGCATCTTGTTTGACTAAGCATTGTACAGACACACAGCAAGAAGTCCACACCCTGAATAATTTCCATCTTAGAGGAAGAAATACTGGGCAGTGACTTAAGATGGATTTGCATTGGCATTGTAAGGTAGAGTGATTTAGTAACTCTGGGCAGTTCAATAGCAGAGAGATTATATCCCACTCACTTTACTGAAGCTTAAGAAAACAAAGTGGGGAGAGATGTTAATTTACATTGGCACCAAATGAGAAGTTTGACATACAATGGGTAAATCACAAGAAAGAAGAGAGTTTCAGTTTAAATCAAGTATTTTAATTTCTCCCAGACTGCTCTTGAAAATTATTTTTCCTTGTTCTTTTTCCTAATTAGATATAGCTAAGTTTGATTTTGAAAGAAGTCAATTTCAAAACAAATGTAAACATCTCACTTCAAAAGGCAATGTCTGTATTTTTATTTCATGCTTTCCCTGTTCCACACACAATTGTTTTCCCCAGTGTTAAATACACTAAATAAGTAGAAACCAGAAAGACAGTGAATCATTTCGGTCACTGCAAAATTTTGAGTTTCACCCAAAGTACTGATCTGAAACCTTCCATCAGATTCTAATTCTAACATTGATTTTGGAGTCTAGTCTACTACTAATAATGCCTATCACTGGAATGCCCTAGGGATACCATTCAAAATAAAATTCACGTTTCTTCTTTTTAATCACTCCTTCATATTTAATGAATTCTTTTAATTATTACTTACTTCAAAAGTGTCATGCAACAAAAAGGTTAGGATTTTGCAGGAAGTTCTCCAGTACTATTGTAAAAACTATCATGAAGCACCAACAGGTGACAAATAATGGGGACATATGGCATGTGTCTATTAAATTAGGAATTCAGCTAAAGATTCTTACATTGTTTGAAAGCCAAATTTTAAAAAAACTAAACCAAAACCAAGAAACAAATCCTCCCAAAACACTGGAATATGAAGATTCTGTGATTACCATTCCCTGTTATTTATGTTTTCCTCTAGACTAAAGGGCAATTTGTCCTTGCATGTAAAGTCTCTTCCAGTTCATGAACTCACCGTGTGATTGTTCCATCAATGTCCGAAATAACAACTTTATCATCCCAGTTCCATAGGTAAATGGTGCCTTCACACCGGCAAGTGCCCTGATACTGGGTTGTGACACTAAAGGTCACATCATTGGGGCCATTCTTGAGCTTTAAGCTTTTCTGCAAGACATTATCAGCAAGATGGTCAACAAACTGAGCATGTGAAATGGACACAGTGTAAAAGCTGCACACGATCATTGCCTTGGTGTATTTGGCTGGGGAAGTTTGTGTGGACTTCCCCTCCCATAAAGGCAAACCCATTTGTGAGACTGTTTTTGCTAGAAGACGAGGGTGCACTTGGCGGGTAATGCAGAAGAACAGGGAGACCCAGTGCATGCCTCAGGGAGATTTAACCTTGGGGGAAAAATAATCTATGGTGTAAGTTGTATGTTGCAGGAAGCAAAGTTGCAGGAATGATATGAACTGATGAAGAACGAATTTTGTGATGAGCAAGACGAATGTGACGATAACAATCAAGTGTCCTGCTTTCCGGTCCTAAACACCCATCCTGATGGAATGGAGCCCAAGTCATGGATCTGGAGGGGTGGAGGAAGCTCATGAAATATGTACCTGTGAAAGGACAGGGGATAGCAGTTTAATGAAAACATGTGTTTGGTATAGAGATGGTTTAAGAATGTAGTGAAGTTGTATATGTGGGTAAGAAGGGATTTCAGAAAAGAGAAAGAAATAAATGCAACAGTTAAAAGATGTATCAGTTCTGTGGGAACTGAGTATGATACAAATGATACGGAATGAGGGGTGAAAATTGTATTAGGTCTGGCTGAGCTGGAGTTCATTTCCCCACAGCAGCCCTCACAGTGCTGGGCTTTGCATCGGCAGCAGGAAAGGTGTTGGTAACACAGCATCAGCACTGTCTCTCCAACATTCCTCCCCCATCAAGGGGCTGGGACTGGGTAAGGTCCTGGGAGGGGACACAAGCAGGCTAGATGACCCTAAGTAACCAGAGGGGTATTCCATACCATACAACGTCAGGTCAGATATAAAAGTTAAGGGAAGGAGAAGGAACAGGAGGCATTTGTTATTTTACAATGTTCGCCCTCCAGAGCTGCAGCCCTCCTTTCTGGGAAGTGGCTGAACATCCCTCACTGGTGGGAAGTATAAAAACAAGAATAAACTTGTTTTTCTCTTTGCTTATCCACCTTATGTTCTCTCCTCCATCCCACTGAGAAGAGGAGTGATAAGAGTGGCTTGGCTGGGCACCTGGCACCCAACCAGTCATCCCAATTTGGTCACACTGAATTTTATTGATTTCAGCAGAGCTATTCTAAATAACAACAGCAAAGGTTTACACTGTGTGGTGTATATTAGGCAAGGACTTATAGAACAGAACAAAACAAATAAACATAAAAATTCTGTTTCACAATCAAGGATATTAAAAAACAATGAAATCCCCAAATGTTCACATAAACAGTAACAAATGAGGGAATAGGGACCATCTATGGGGGCTTCCCATTCTGAAAGACAAATACATATGCAGAGAGAAGTATGAGTAACAAAAAGTTCCAGAAACACTAATTAAGAGCTTTTCTAGAGGGATTTGTGTTCTATAGTATTACATCTCTTTCGTACGATAACCGACCTCACGCACCAGACAAAACTACCATCCTTCAGCCCACACTAAATATCCTTAACTCTCCCACTTTGCTGCCCTTCATTGTCTCCTGTGCTGCTTAGTGACATGCGGGAGAAGAGGCTACTGATTTGATTCTGATGATCTAATGGTTCATTTTCCCAAGACCTGTAGGAATTTAACACTCTTAAGTGTATTTTTTTCTTCGTTATCTGTCACTGCAACTTTTCAATTAGTTAAAAAGTGAAAAGGAGGCGAGAATACAGAACAACTGATGGGTAACTAATGAGTCTCACCTACTGTTTCATCAAGAAACCAGTTTAAGAGCAGTTTTAGCTTCAGCTAATTTCTGCAAGGTTTCTGAAACTGAGAAGCCCCATTTTATTTGTGTAACCCCTGCTTTCTCTTTCCTATAGAAAATTACCAACACATCCCATCTGCCTCTTGGAAAAAACTCTGCATTTCTTACAAATTATCTAGGCAGTGAGTGATGGACTGTTAAATGCTGCATGCCTTGTGTGGGTTTCCTTCAGAAAATTAATTATCTGTACCTAAGATGACAAGAAGTATTTCCCTAAAGTAGCCCATTTTTCCAGATCAAATTGAAATGTACAGAACACAAAACTGTAACAGTTTTGTCATCATTAGTCAAAACACCTCTGTCACAGCGGAAGAGAATTGGCTTCAAAGAAATTTATAAGCTCCAAAGAAATCAATAGCCTGGCCTCATAGTAAATTCACAAGCAGCTCTTTCAGAACTTAAAAACAGAAAAGTGCATTTATGCAAAATGCCTACAAATATGCCTACACATGAGAGAAAAGGAAAAGAGAGGAGGGAGAGAGGCCTCTTAACATATACACGTTTCACATACTACAAGAAAAGACGTGGTTCCAGTACATTTATTCAGGTGACAAATACACATTTTGGAATTTAATTTGGTATTTTTCTAAATGAGATCCCATCTCCAAACCCCAGCACTTGCTGCAAGGAACAACACTCATGCTTAACATAGAAAAGAGAAGGGAAAAGGGTTTTTGAAACATACAACGAGATAGAATTAAATGCAAGACATAAGAGCTAATTAAGCTTTGAAGCCTGAATAACAGTTAAGGTTCATGTTGTATTAGAAATGACATTTCAGGACAAGAATGTAAAATCAACTCACAAGCTGGTCAGAAGTGAGTCGAAGTGATTTTTTGTAACTGATTCCAGACAATAATGAGAGATGACTGGAGTTGGTTTGTAATGACCCAAGGTTTTGCTTGGCAGCTCTAGGGTCTTCATCGCTTGAAGAAGATTCATCTTTTATTCTGGAGCATTGCACACACAGAAAATGATGCTATCATGTCAGTAAGTGCATCTCAGTATCCATTAAAAATGCATTAACAGTGAGTCACCATCTAAGTCATTGATTCTCTGCTACCAAGTACTGTCTCACAGGAAGTCATTCACATCATGAGTTTTAATATATCAATGAAGCACCAAACTTCCATTCACATGTTCCCCATTATTTAAACTTGGATTGTTACAGGCAAGTGAATGGCTATAACAATAGTCTTCATTACTTAAATTTAATATATATAAATGAATATGCTACATAAAGTCAAAAAAATCATATGGCAAAAAAAAAAATACCCCTTAGATACTGTAACTACAAAAAAATCCACTGTTCTCAGGAGAAGAAAGAGGTACTTGTTATGCTGGCTTTCTCTTCCCCTCTTCTCTCCTCCCCTCTCCCAAAGAATTTAAAAATTAATTTTAAAAAAATGCAGGTTATGGAAATTTTATTATACAAAGTAACTGCTTTTCTTTCAATGAGTTACTTCAGATAACTGGATTATTCTTTTCCAGGATTTGCAGGATTACCCTGTTCAGAATACAATGATGGAAAGTCACAAAAGCTGGGCTCCCTCACAGTATTGTTTAAATACACATTGGTATAATTACTTCTGTTCTGCTACAACAATTTTTTAGAAATTTGTTAAAGGTATTCTTCCTCAGAAAGAAAGTTTTCCTACACTAAAAAAAAATCTATGACTGTAGGTGTGAGTTAAAATACTCTTTCAGATCCTAAAAATCTCAGCTTTAAAACAATCAGTATTTGGCCTTTTATTTCAATCACACCTGGATGTTGTTTGATGTTAGGAAGTCTTGACCGAGTATCAAGGTACTGCATGTCATGACTAGCAACATTTAAAAGCCTATCTTATCCCTAGTGACATCTGATCTCAAAAGCTTTACTCAGCATCCCACTTGTCACATTTTGCTTGCAAACAATAAATTTTTAATGAGAGACTTCTAAGGCCAGTTAAAATTTAAACAAAGAACACCTATTTCAGAATCTAGTCTGCTTGAAGTCTTAATCCCACTTTAAATCTTATCTTTAAACAACCATGTAAGAAACAGACCTATATGTCACTTGTCATCCTCAAAAAGAAAATCAGCCTTTCCAATTTACTCTGTGGTTCTCAGTCTCAGAGAGGCAATGGAGACAACAGCTAATCTTCTACAGAATGAGGAATCCTCCTTCCAGCACATTTGCCTGGACTGCAACTGCTAACCACCAGAAAGAACAGCTTTTTGTTTCAGAATGGTGACCCCTGAACCCCACTTAATGAGCATAAAGCATATTTGAATCTGGCCTTTTTCAGCTGTAAATGCAGCCAGCACAAATGAGATGTCTTTACATTCCAATCTGCATGCACAGAAAAGAGGCAAGGTGTGAGAGTGTCCTTGGCTAACTCATCCCTCTCAACAAGCTAAAGCTCATCTTATGGAACCATCCAAGGTGAGATTCTTGTACAGTGTGATTCATTAGGAGCACAGGAAGGAAGAGACTTCTGCTATCCTCGAAAGAAGTAACAGAAAATCATGACTATTGCCTGTAAAAAACACTCTGGAAAGTCCCTTAACTTCCCAAAATACGCAGGAACCAATTAATTTGTCAGGCCCTAAATCTAAGTAAATCAAATATTTTAGCAACTGGGATCTGACAACAGCTTGGGTTCATCTATGATGTTCCCTTAAAAACTCCGAATAAATACATAAAGCTTTGGAGAACTGCTCCAATTACAGTTGTTTCCAAGGGGCTGGAATGTGTGTCCCAGAGCTTCCAGCCAAACCACAGAAATGCCAGAGTGCACTCACAAGGTCTGCAGCCCTGCTGTGGGCATGGGCCTTCTATCTGCAATTATGTGGTGCAATGAGTAACAAACTAAAAGTATTTCACTGACAGAGTATTCCTTTGTTCACACAGATGAGGTAATTGTTTTCATTTTTAAATGGTAACTCTTGTTTATTTCAGGTACAGATGATTTTGGGGGTACCTGTTTGCCCTGCTCATCTGTGAAGAGTCTTCCGTAAGTCCACTCTCACTCATACCTTGCTCTGGCTTTGTTTCCTGTAAAAATACAAGAATGAGTAGCTGTGCATCTCCTGTTGAGCAGAAAGCAAATGTTTTTAGAAAAATATTTGAAAATCAAATTCTGCCTTGTATAGACTTGGTAAAAATAAACAGCATGTTTGTTTCCTTTGCTTGTAGGCAAAGTAAAACCCTTAAAGAATAAAGGCACTACAAAGAACTAAAAACTGCAACTATAAAACTCAGAAGAGTAATTAAGATTTAGTTTTGCAGAGAAGAAGTAGAGAAATACCAGGTTTGACATCTAATACTGTTGAAGTTCTGGGATCAACTCCATAGCTACTCAGTTCATACACCTCAAATAGTTAGATTTCACCTGAGAAAGCAAAGTATGACCTAGGAGGAGAAAAAAAAAAAAAAAAACCACAAACTACCTCTCATAGAATCATTAAAATTTTTAATCCAGTAAAACTTTCCCAACTGCTCTTACCTTGAGTAGATCCTGAACACTATCGAAGTCATTCCACAAGATTTATAAATAGTGAATATGTCTACTTTAAATAGTTCCATTTAAAGTTATCACAACTCAAGAGATAACCAAATACTTCCAGAGGAAATTCTAAAAACTTCAAACAACTATAAAACTAAAATCTCATGCTGTGAAACCCGTACCCACAGATCAGTACAATGGTTATTTAATGCTACGCTAAAGAAGTTCTTGACTGAGGCACAACCATAAAATTGTATTAGAAGTAATTTTCTCCCCTCAAGTACTAATGCTTCAGTAGTACAAATTAATATCAAGAGGTTTTACTAGCCAGCTTTAAAGATTATGTCTAGACAGGAGATCAATATTTCATATAAAGCTTTGGTTTCTTCAGTTTTCTAATGTTCATCCATGACTTTAAGATAGTTATCACAAACTTTTAATGCTCTGAAAAGAAACTCAAAAAGACTTTCAAACCAATATATATAGCCAGTTTTCCATCTTCGGTTTTGCTGAGCTTTACAGCTCACACTACTCATAAATATGTCTGCTCTTCAACCATCAAAAGAAAGATGCAGAAAGGTAGGTAATCTGCGTGAAAACTTTAAATTAGTGACACAACTTTTTGATTCTAGGTTCCCAAAAAGAGATTTAATACATTAGATACTACTGCCTCAGATTTGTGTAATGAAAATAAATGCACAACCGAAACTCTTCAGGCAAATGTTTCAGGTAGGGTCTGATCCAAAGCTTGCTGAAGTCTAAACAAATCAGACTTCAGACCGTGTTTAATGTGTACATCCTCAGTCAAACTGAATACCAAGTTACTCTCTGAAATAAAGTTCTGAGGGATGAATATGCAGATACCCTTCCCACTGCAACCAGAAGGAAACTATCCTTGCTTCTTAAACTTACCTCTTTAATAGTGCTGTTCCTCCCTCGCCATGAAAACCACCACCTTCCACCTTTTTTGGGCATCTTGTCCCTCATTATAGATTCCACAGTTGCCTATGATAAATGGATGGTAACATAAAAAAGGCCCAAAATAAAGGACAACCTGACATATGTAAATGAAAAAGTGCCAAACAACAATTTTAACTGATAATAAATAGAATAAAAGTAAACATACTGTCTGTGGACCATAAATTCTACTAAAGCAAAATCTAATGGTATCCAGAACTGCTCTGAAGTAACTTAAGCATGAATACTTATGGTATTTTTAAAAGGAAAATGAAAAAGAAATCAAATCAAAGAAGAAAAAAGCATAAAAAGATATTAGTATAATGTCTAGAATGGAGAACCTACTAAGTTCTTTAGTACAAATTATACGTAAAAAAAAAAATCATTTCCTGAAGGAGGCATCATGCAAAACAGTAACAAACTGACATGCAAGAGAGTTATTTACAAAGTTCATATTTAATCACCAGCTTAGAAAAAAAGCAAAGAAGTTACTACCTTTTATGAGTTCATGAATTATGAGTTTAGGAATTATGAGTTTATGAATTACCATGCTATGAATTCGACAAAAATGTTAGATTGTTTCTTTTATAAACCTTTTCTACTTTTCATTGGTTCTACATACTAGACACCAGTAGAAAAGTTTCTTTCAATATCCATAATGACTGGAGCCTTATGCATTGTAACAAGGGGAGCTGAATTCTTTCACTCAGAGAGAAGACAAAACTGGAAAATACTATGGTAAAAGCAGCCACAGGGTTTGGTATGCCCTAGAACAGCTTGGCCACTGTATTTCTGAGATGATAGCTTCCACTGCAAGTAAGGTCACCAAAAGAAAGGTGTGATGTTGATTAGTGATTTAAAAAAATTTAAAATAATAAAAAAAAAAAGAACGCTTAGCAATTGTGAGTGTGCTGTGTTCAGATAATGTGTGAAACAAAGGACCCCTTTTCTCAGTTTTTCAATGGGTTTTCTTTTCTTCAATATATTATCTAAAGTATATGAGGAAAAAAAATAAATTCCTTTTACCCATCTTAGGCAAAACCCAAGACATCTGACTTGGGCTTTGAAATGCTTAATTTAAAATGCAGTTACCTTATATTATTTTTATTGCTACTGAAGACCCAATAGGCATCTATCAAGGTCTGAATGACACTGTGTGAGCACCCAACAAATACAGAGTAGGATAACTATGTACCTTCAGTGGGCATTTGAGTTCCATGGGATGAATCTCACTTTTGATAATTACTAGAACATTTGCAGTAGTGCACAAAACAGCTGGCTCTGTGACATCTTTGACATTCAAGCCATGTGTACCAGATACTTGGGATTTTTAGGTTCAATTTATTTTATACTGCGATGGCACCATGCAGCTGCACATGAGTGGATATATAGGTAATGAGGCACTAAGAAAGTGATACTGGCAGAAAGTATTCTGGGATTTTAAGAAATTTTTAGTCCACAGTGATGGCAACAGAAATAGCATTTGAATTCATACAGAACAATCCCAAAGATATGTGAAGTGCTGAAAATGGCAGAAGGAAAGTTTAGGTTTCAAAATTTGTTAAATCCATTGCTAACCAGGACACAAAATAGTGCCAGTGGTGATACTACTTGTTTATATACATTTGTAGTATTTCTGTCATGAGCATCTATGTGGCACCTGGTCATGTGGAATTGAACTAACTTTTTTAACAAACTTATACAAGCAAACACACACAGTTGTCACACAGTCATACCCATCTGGCACTATCTACCTGGGTTACGAACAACCAACTGAGAAACAAAAAGCTGGCAGGCTGCAGGCCTTCCTCATCTAGTAGTTAAAGCTTATTCACTGAGGTTATTTATATTTAGTTAATAATATATGCTGTATACACATAAAAAGGAAAGCAAACACCAAGTATTCAGCTAAAGCAAACACACACATAGGTCAACATTATTTATGTTTACAATCCATATTAAAGAAATAAAAAAGTTTTCCTTCTTCAAAATACTTGTAGTAACTTTAGCCTAGCAAACAAACTATTCACAGACCAAACTTAGTCCTTGTTTGGGCCATAATGTAAGAGAAATGAATGTTTATGTGTGGGTAGATTCTACTGATGTGCAGACTCTCTTGCACAACAAGCCACCTCCCTCCCTTAATCAATGGCATCATTTCAAAACTCCTCCTCTTACCAGCCTTCATGTTCAATCTCACCTTTGGCAAAGGTTTCTGGAATGCCTGCATTGCCAGCAGAAGGGGACCAGCTGTTGTCCAGTTGTAGTACCTGGGCATGCAAGAGAGACAATTACTGCATTCTGTAATCCCAAGGTCCCAATTCACAATCTACTTGGTATTCACCACCTGGCAGGTTAAAGCCATGAAGCACAGGTCAAACTCTGGCCTGCACTAGTAATAACAGACCCATCTTATTCCACAGCATGCTCACAGGAATTTTCCACATATATTTTTCAGGGTATGCAGAGAAGCTAGGCCTTGAGTAGAAAGAGTATTTGTCACACATTACTCGAGTCATCATAGAATCACAGAATGGTTTAGGTTGGAGGGGACCTTAAAGATCATCTAATTCCAACTCACCTGCCTTGGGCAGGGACATCTTCCACTAGATCATGTTGCTCAGGGCCCCAACCAACCTGGCCTTAAGCACTTCCAGGGATGGCACATCCACCACTTCTCTGGACAACCTGTTCCAGTAACTCACCATCCTTACAATAATAAAGAATTCCTCTTAACATCTAATCTAAACTTCTCCTCTTTTAGTCTACAGGTGTTCCCTTTTATCCTATCACTACTACCATATAAAAAGTTGCTCTCCCTCTTTTTTTTAAGTCCCCTTTAAGTACTAAAAAGCTGCAATGAAGTCTCCCCAGAGCCCTCTCTTTTCGAGGCTGAACCCCAACTCTCTCAGCCTGTCTTCATGGGAGAGGTGCTCCAGCCCTCTGATCACCTTTATGTCCCTCCCCTGGACTTGCTACAACAGGTCCATTCCTCCGTGTGCTGGGGACACCAGAGCTGGATGCAGCACTGCAGGTGGGGTCTCACCAGAGCAGAGCAGAGAGGCAGAATCACCTCCTTCGACCTGCCCAGGCTGCTTTGGATGCAGCCCAGGACACGTTCGGCTTTCTGGGCTGCAAACACACACTCTTGGCTCATATCCAGGTTTTTATTCACCATAACCCCAAGTCCTTCTCTGCAGAGTTGTTCTCAATGAGTTCATCTTCCAGCCTGTTTAATTTGTTGAATTTCATTAGTTTATCGTGGGCCCTTTTCTCAAGTTTGTTCAGGTCCCTCTGGATAGTATCACTTCCTTCTGTTGGTTCCACTGCACCACTCAGCTTTGTGTCATCTGCAAAAGTGCTGAGGGTGCACTTGGTCCCACCATCTGTGTCATTGATAAAGATATTAAAGAGCACCAGTCCCAAGACAGAGCCCTCAGGGACACCACTGATCACCAGCCTCCATCTGGACAGAGCTGTTGACTGCAACTCTCTGGCTGCATCCATCCAGCCAAAGTCATTATTGTATTCAACTTTATCACAGCATGAGCCACATTTTTTACAAGCTTTTTCACTGTTTTTCCATCAAGGAATTACATAAAACTTAGGGGCCATAGTCTGAAGAATGTCAAGCTCCTGCTATTATACATTGAACATGGCTCAACTCTTGTTACAGTCAGTAGGACAGTCACAGTATCCATTGTCTAGGGAAGCTGAAGCTCACACAACATAAGAGAATATGACATTAAGAACATCACCAAGGTCTCCTCTCTTCCCAATACATTCAGCAGGCAGATAAATACTACCCTCAGATTCAGAGAGCTGTGTCAGGGAAGAAGTACATGACTCACCTCAGACCACAGAGAGGGTCAGGTATGAGGCTGCAGCATACACAATACAAACTATCACCTGGTACACCAGCCTTGAAGGAGCCATGTCTATGACTAAGGGTAGCCAAACTTCTAAGCTCAGCACAAAGTCATGATCTCTGCTCTAACACTGTCTGCCAGGTGCAATGAGCTCTCAAGTTAAAGAATCCCCAAAAAGCTGCATCTTGCATAGACCACAGCACCGCCCTGCTGCCAGCAATATAAACATACAAAATAATGTCTTGGCCTTGCAGAAATGGAAGCCTCGTACTCAGTGGCTGAAGTTTAACAAGTCTTGAAAAGCAATGCCTCCACAGAGGCATATTAGCAAAATATTCAGTATATACAGAAAAACTGCTTGGTACTGAGTGATTGCAAGCAGACTGACATATCCCTGTAAATATTAATTATTCAATCTGGCTCAGGGCAAGCCTTAGCAAGTTCACATCATATTTCATTTTTACTCTGTCAATTGAATGTGAATACTATTAGCATTTAATAGCAGCTTCTTGAAATTCAAACTGTGTCAGTTAGCTGTAATAGGTCATCTGAAATTGCTCTTCACTTTCAATTCAAAGGAGGAAAGGTAACTAGAAGGACCTGAATTCACTAGGGAGTTGACTCTTTCTGGATGAATCCAAGCTATGAACATTCAAAACCTGGTTTGCAGCTACAATTGTACTGATGTAATGCACTGAAGTGACAAAGAAGTGTCTTACTGTTACAACAGTAATTTTTTTTTTTCTGAAATATACTTACTTATTTCCAATCTTAACCACAAGGTTAGGGTCATCAATGATAGAAGGATTGTCCACAAACTGCTGATATGTTACTGCATGTTCTAAGAATTCTTCTGTGGGGGGAAAAAGTTACATTTGTAAAGCATGCATTTATGGATGCCTGGGATGGGCTGACCTAAACCTCTTAGCACCTCTCAGACACACTGGTTTCACCTTCATTACGAAGGTGCTGAGATTTAACTGCAACATGGAAGCAAACTTTTCAGAGACTCTCAGTCTCAGAAGATAATGAGGGTTTCTTTGTTTGCTTCTGGGTGTCTTTCCTTTCAAAATACAACCTAAAGTGAAAGCTCAGGGATGTGAGGGACGAAATCTCCTTTTAGAAAAGCTATATAATTTACAAGTGATTCAGATGACAGTATGACTCAAATCACAGGACATGTTTTAATAAGTAGCTTCTGAGCAGCAGACACTGTAGCATCAGGCTCATATGATTTTACAATGCCGCATTACTGCAGAAAGTGCAAGTCTTAACACATTTATCTTCACATGATGCCACTGTAAGTTTAAGGTACAGAGTACTGTAATTTATCTAAAAGTTACACAAGAAACTGGAGGTAGGGCAGGAATCAGGTTAAACTTTTCAACTCCTTCTCCTCATGTCCCAATTTATGGACCACCTTCTTCATTCCTGACTCCAACAGCTGTGAATGTCCTTAGCTTTATACTGTACTAAGTGGCAAAAGTACCCTTAACATAACTGTGATATAAAACATAGCACTATCAGGAGGTAAAAATACCAATAAAATACTTTCAAAAATTTTCATATATAGCTAGTTTTTCAAATGTGTTAAAAATCCCAAGTCCTCTATAAGTCTACTATTCTAAGCATGAAAAGTTCTAGGAAGTTTATCATTACTTGGCCAGTATTTATCTTCTCAACACAATGCTGAGCACAGCCACAGGAGGGCTCTGCAGCTTCAGGCTGGGAAGCTCAAACACAGCTGCCAGCACACGTCTGCAATTCACAGAGTCATCCTGTACCTTTGGTTATCTCTTTGTTCTCAGTAAGGCCTCCGCAGAGAGAAATGGCAATGGAGGGCAAATCCCGAATTCCATCCGAGGTGCTTTCAGCTCCACTGTCAACACCTGAGCTCCCGACAGACTGCGGGGAGTGGCTGGCTGGCCGCGGCCCCACGTCGGTCGTGTTCCTGCTTTGGGCATTATCCCCGCTGGAAAAAAAATTCAGGAATTCAGACTTCACGTATTCATTCCCAAATACACTCCCTTCAACAAGCACTGTTAATATCTGACACATGCTTAGGGGGAAAAAAAAAGGAAGAAAAAGAAAAAAAGTTTGCTTCAATTTTACAGCAAAACTAAACAAAGTAACATAGGGCCTCATGTGCTCAAATATTAGATTGCTTCTACTCCTTGCCTAAAATAGGCATGCATAATTATAGCTTCACTTATTTACAAGAGCTAGGAAAACAAGACAACAAACCATATAATCTTAGTAGACAAAATAATGGTACAATAAGCAGAGTTTATACTAGAAGAACTATTCCCACACAGGAACAAGAATAAGCATATTAGTTTATTATTTTATTTATATTAACTATATAAACTGACAGCTAAACCCAAACAAATGATGTGAATGTTTATGTGCTTATGTGTCATGTATATATAAATAAAACACTCTATACATGTAAACTACTAGGATTAAAATTTTAAGAACCAATAAATCATTATACCCACTTAAAATCTGATGAGATCATTATTACAAAGTATAAGCTCATCAAACTCTGCTTTGTACTCCAGATTTATATGAATGCATTTGAGAAAGAAATTTTCAATCCAACATTTTCCCCATATAACTAACCCTTCTCAGTTTTAATGAAATGCTAATATTACAACAGCTGAGTTTAAGCAAGCAACAAAAGAAAAATAAAGTACACAAGCTACTTTAGTTGTTGCTCAATGACTTCTGTCAAGCCACTTGAGTATATGTTGAAAGAGAACTATAAATGTTGCAAGAGGCTCTAATAAAGATCAGAACAACATGGAAATTGTATGTTCAGGGTGCAGTATTGTCACATATAACTCTGTCATACATCTTCCAAAAAATTATTTTCAGACATTCCTATTTATAGGTGATCAACCACAGTAAAGCAACATTAGAGCAGTAATTTTCTGCTAATACTGTTAACAGTAAGATATGTTCTTTATGGTAATAAGTCAGGACATGGGGATAAATATATCCCAAGGCCAACTGCTCTCCCAGGACATATGAGTAACACGCACAAACATCAGTGTATATTACGTAACCATCCACAATCAATATATGATGCTTAATTGACCAAAACAGAAAACCAGCTGCAAGCACTCTTCTCAGGCCCAAATGCAGCACCTTCCAAAAGTTCTACTATTCCTCTCTACAGAATTTTTCTTTCCTTATGCCTTCATCTCTGCTTGAACCCTGAAAGAGACATCTTATCTGGTTGGCAATGAAGAGTTTGATCTAAATATGGAAGGTGACAAGAGATCTTTAAAAAGTGAAAATATAAGAAAAGGACTTATACTTTTTGGGGAAATAAAGTGCAGCAACTTCTGGATCCATGTCAGTGAGGTCATCTAAATATACACCATCAGCACCAAGATGCCGGCTCCGTTTGTCTATAAGGGACAGAACAAATAAGCCTATTAATTAATATTTTCTGAGTAACAATCCAGAGCTGTTATTAGTGTTTAGCTATTCATTTTAAGATTGAGAAACCAGACAAGTTATAACAGTTTCTGAACTGTATTTGTACAAAACGATACTGCCAAAAATTTCAAAACAAATTTCTTATATACATTTGTGGTGGATTTGCAGTTTAGAAAAACTTGGTTTGATAGACAGGTTGCTAGACCAATTAAACAAGCTGGTAACGCCTCTGCGATGACATATTTAAAAAAGGAGGAAACACAAGAAGTTCCTTTTTCCTGCCTCCCCGGCTGTGCCCCCCGCATTAGTTCAAACTATGAATTAACAACATGGGACAGCAGAGGTCTAGTTTTGAGGCATGCCAGACTCCCTGTCCCAGACAAAACCTTTGGGAATCAGAAGTCAGTGGTCACCATAGGAAAACAGCAAAAGAAAAACCTTCTAAGTACTTGCATAGGCCTACTATCACAGCATGGCAGTCAGGGCATTTAATCTCTGCGAACTAATCTTCCATCCCTCCTTGAAAAAGGGAAATAACAGGCTAAAATATAGTCACTAACACACTATAACTGGCTCATTATGAAGGCAATTCACTTTTAAGCACATACACCTGATGTGTTTGTTGCGTGTGCACATGCAGCACCCTAGGGCACAACACACTCCTTCTAGGCCTGTCACTAGGACCAACACAGAGCCACCGCTGTCCTGTTGTTACCACTACATCCAGACAAGTCACCACTCTAAGGCCAAAATCTAATTGGGAATTAATTCTCAAACACACAACTTCTCACTGTCCCCATTTCCAACACCAAGCATCAAAAAAGCAATCAGAAAATCTATACAAGGACTGAATAGTAAGCAGAGAAACACGTCATTTTTTGTTTTCAAAGACAGTGGAATGCATGGGGAAGAGGCCAAGAAACTTGTGTATTTACTGATTAAAAAGCAGCTGCACAAGCTAGGCTTATATAGAGCTTACATAATTATGGAATAATCAGTGCTCTAAAACAGAACATTTGTAAGCAAATAAATTTCATGTGAAGACTGTAACACTTGTTCACTTGTTATAAAATGTACACACAGCACTGAAAAGCGTGTAAAACAAAAGCACCTTATTTTATGGCAAATCTGTTCATTGTACAAAAGACATACTACAACTTTCCACTAGAGCAGAGAGTTTCCACAATCACCAGCAACACATCACTCAGGTGAACCAGCAGATCTACAGTCTGCTTATACAAAAAAGTGAAATCCCTGAATCCGTGAAATGTGAACAAAACTGGAGCAAGTTTTGTAGTCTTGCTCATATGCACAGAACTGCCAAAACCTTAAGACCAAGGAGAAGCTTCTGTCTAATATATATCTCATGTGCACAACTCAGGTTTTGAAGGCTCATTCCAAAGCTTATTCCTCTCCTGATCCAAAAGCACCTTCAGGGCATGGATTAATTTATATGGCAGTAAGATGCTTTCTCACCATGAAATTCAAAGACAAAATCATACATATAAAAGTGCAGGATCAACAGCTTTACCTTTCTTTCTGGAAGGGGAATCTGTCTTGCCAGTCGCTTGGGCTGAGCAAGCTGCAGCTTGTTTTATTTCTTCATTTGCAGGCAATGGGGGTTCAGCTGCTCCTGGCAGCTCTGTCTCTGGCTTATTTGTCTCAGCTGGTAAGGGCTCACTTTCATCAGCCGTTGCTGCATCTGCTTGTCCAAGGGCAGGCAGAGGAGACACTGTGTTAAACTCCTCTACAGGAGAACTTTGGATGACCCGAAAGTGAGTGCTTTCAGAAGGATTTACATCTGCCATACTGGGTTCCTTTGCTTTGAGCAGAGAACTGGCCTGTGAGGAAAATTAAACAGATTACTAAAAAGAAAAGCTCTTAAAAGATCCAACAGCCAGAGTTTAACCTGTTCTGTTCACTCCAGTGAGATCAGAATGTCAAAATGACCAACTACAGCAGAAAGCCACCACTAACTGAGAGACTACAATATGCACAAGACCTCTCTGCTGTGTGTTTGTGCAAAATTCATTTGCATCTTGGGCCCAGGAAAGATTTGTTCTGCAATGTGCTCTACAGTCTTCATTTTTCATTCACCTGCACATGCCACCTCCCACTCTGCCCTCCTCTCTTTCTGTGAAAATCCTGGCTTTCACTCAGAAGGTAAACCTGACAAACAAGAGAAGGTGGTGCAGACTGGAGTCCTTCCACAAACAAGATGATCTCAGGCACCAGGACACTGTCTAATCCCCAGATTTAGAATTTAAGTATTTCTGAACAGGATGCCCACTTCCCTGGCCTGCAAAGCAGGAATTTTTCCTCTTTATACTGTGTGTGAGCCCACCTCCCCTGCAGTCCTTTCTGCAGAGAAGCCAGCCTTCAGCAGGAGGTGCCAAACTCTGCACCATCCCGGCCCCCACAGTTGCAGTATTCCACTGAAACCTGACCTCCATTTCTCATACCCTGCTGCACGTGTAAACCCCAAGCCTCCCCTTTCCCGTGTGAATGCTGTGACTCCACTGGAGCTATCACAAGGAGCCAGCCAGCAGCTGACCAGCCTGCACTGTGGGCAGCTGCCTGCAGTTTCTGTGCAGCACTGGAGACAACACTGCAGATCCCACACCTAACTAGGACAAATGGCTCCAGGAGACAGGAACCGAGCCAGTCCTCTCAGGCAAGAGAACAGCACGTCTGCACATCCAGAGATACAGAACTGCAGGTGTCTCTGGATGCTTTTGTACTCAAGCAGCCCATTTTAATTTCTGTGAATCAGACTGCTAACACCAAGCATCTAACTTCCATTTAAGACCATTTATGAATTTCAATGATTTACCAAAGGACATTGGGTTTGACTTTTTCTGTTTTATAAGCTTCTAACAGTCTACAAGACTGGGTCTCAAGTACTTCTTCATCTTCTATTGTACATCATCAGTGTTGAGAATACCCATGCCATAAGGTACTTTCCTAGACCTCCTACAGAGCAAGATTCAATTCTCTTATATAAAACACTGTAATTTTATGTAAAACCAGGCTCCATTTCCTCTTCATCAGTCTGCAGTAGACTAAGCACATGTGCCCTATTAAAGCACAATAGATGCTAGCAAGAATTAAAGAACTTATGTTGGATACCTTTGCAGCCTGGGGTAGCTCTCCCCATGCCCAGTGCATGTGAGGATTATCCTTCAGTCCACTTCTGTCTGTAGGTTTACTGACTAATTCTGAGTCACTTTGAGGAGTAGGAGGACGTGAATCTGACGGGCTAAAGAAAAACAAACAAAAAATGTTACAAAAGCAAAAGTAACCACAACGCACTAAACACTTTCCAAACCGATGTCCACTAATACAAAGAACTGAAAACTGAAATAATCAAGAGCCAACTGAAAGTGGGAAAACATATAAAAATGGTTTAAGCAGTTCAGGCTCCTCTTACACTGGCATTCAGAGGTCTCATCCCTTTTTCAGTAAGTGCTGTCAGAGAAGTAGGATTTGAGAAGCTGAAAGAGATGTAACAAGGACACTGGGCCTGAACATTTCAGGAGGATTTTTGGTTTTCTGCATGGAAAAAAGAATGGCGATAGTACCAGCAGCAGCAGATGAATAGATGTTAGTATTGTTATAATGTATGCAAAGTGCAAAAATTACTCACTCACATCAACAAGACACCTTATGCTAAGTAATAATCTAATCTAAGGAATCCAGTGGACTCCTTTCTAACTTGTTCAGTTCCACCACTGGATGAATGTTTATGACGAAAACGGCAGGAGAGCTACACAAAGCATTTGAGCCCTTTCAGTTCAAACATATTTACCTGTTTGTTTTGATAATTACTTGATATTAAATATTTACAAATTACTTAGTAAATTATCAGCTTGTAGCATATTTTTAATGTGGTGAAGTCAAGAATGTGATGTCAAGTCAGTCATTAATAAATAATGAATCGCTGATTTCAAGGACAGAAGGAAAATTCAGATTATCTGCTCTGCCTTTCTGTACAACACAGGTCACAGAATTTCCTCCAGAACCTCCTCAACAAAGCCTGCATTTTTTATCTGAGCCATAACATGTCCTGGTATACTCATCCAATCCTGATTTAAAAACTAAAAGCTACAAAAGAATCCACAATACTCCTAAATCAAAGGTCCAAACTGAGTTACTTTCCTTCTCAAAAACAAAAGGCTTCCATCTCATGAAGTGCCTAATGCTATGAAGTTCAACAAGGCCAAGTGCATGGTGCTGTGCCTGAGTCAAGGCAATCCCAATACAGGCTGGGCAGAGAATGGACTGAGAGCAGCCCTGGGAAGAATTACTTGAGCGTGTTTGTGGACAAAAAGCTGTGAGGGTGGTGAGGAACTGGCACAGGTTGCCCAGAGAAGTTGTGGGCTCCCCATCCCTGAATGCCAGACTGAATGGGGCTCTGAACAACCTGGTCTAGTGGAAGGTGTCCCTGCCCATAGCAGGGGGGTTGGAACGAGATAATCTTTAAGGTTCCTTCTAACCTAAATCATTCTGTGATTCTGTAGTTCCATGAAAGAGCAAAACTGGTTTGGATATTCTAGCAAAAGAAAAAGATAAAGATAAATGAAACATGAAGAATTTATATAAAGGTAGAATCATAGAATGATTTGGTTGGAAGGGACCTTAAAGACCATCTAGTCCAACCACCCTGCCATGAGTCCAGCATGCTCAAAGGCCCATCCAGCCTGGCCTTGTACACTTCCAGGGATGGGGTATCCACAGATTTTCATGGCAACCTGTTCCAATGCCTCAACACCCTAACAGTGAAGAATTTCTTGCCAAAAGTCCAAGCTTTCGGTTCAGAGCCAGTACTCCTTGTCCTGTCACTACATGCCCTTGTGAAAAGTTCCTCTCCCTTTTAGGTACTGGAAGGTGCTATGAAGCCTCCCTTTTTCAATGTTCTGTAGAGCCAGCTGGTAGGGAATTTACTGATCACAGGAAAATAATTACTTCACATTCACATCTGAAATAACAACAAACTAATTATCTACATTATTCACTGTTTTCATCTATGCAGTAAGATACACTTTGAATATGGGCAAATACTAGGAGTTTTTAGCTACAGATATTTATGTTACCTAATTAAATTATAAAATTTATAAGCCGTCTTTTTAGGGCCTAAGAATTTCAATTTTTTATCAGTCCTTAGCATATAACCTACAATTTGCATTGTATTGATTCCTTCATCTGTCAATTTTAAAAGTACTTTCAAGTTCTAAGGATTCAAGAAATGCCTAGTGGGTTTTTCAGCAACTTCTAAATCTCCAACTGAAAAGTCTGTAGGATTTGTAGTATTTTTCATACTTATAGGACATTGAAACCTTGGAAATCAGGACCCTAAGCCGTTCAGAAAATCTCAGGAGGCTCCTACTGCTGCTTTAAGCGTAAAATATCTAGATTTAAGGAAGCCTTGTCACTTCATTTCTTACTTACCCTGTGCACTACAGACATTTTAACCTCCAACATACCTACTGTTTACTTAGAAAAATACCCAATCTGGCCTTGTCCAGCCCAAGTTCACTTTCTCAGACACCCTGAGAGAACAGAGGTATTGCTTCAGTTTGGGTAGAACCTCTGCATTTTGCAGCAAGAAAACTGATTTGGGGTGGAGGGGAACCTGGTCTTCTCCATATTTTTCCCTGAAAATACAGTTCCCTTGTACACACAGCCAAGTGGGGAAGAGCCCTAGCTGTTACCCAGCATCATGATTTATATTCTCAGAGACACAATGAAAGCACCAGAAATATGTCACTCACATATGTGGTGCCTGTTAAAGCAGGCAGAGTTCTGCTCTGAGAAGGTTCTTGCTGCAACGGCTGCCCAGTGATCTGGGTTTGCCTTGGCCTGAACTACATCTTGCAGTTCCTGTCTCCTCAAGTTAGGCACTGACTCAGCCCAGCTGAAATTTCCTTGCCTTTCCTTGCCAGCACAGATTGCTGAGAGACTGCAGATCAAACCAGAGACACCCATCCTGTCAACAGCACACAAGAAGGAAGGGAAACTTCAGTTCAGTCATTTAGATCAGCATCTCTGATTCACATCCCATAGATGCTGAATATTTGTGTCACAGTCCTATGTATTCCTTAACAGCTATGATTGCACTTAATCTAATCTAATGACAAAGAACAAGGAACTTGGCCTGTAGCTGGCAGTTCTGCAATAACAGACTACAATGATCTTTGCAGTGTTTTCCACTGGAAGCAGAGATCCCTGAAAAAGGAGCAGTGTGACCTGAAAAAAAAGTCCTGTCTTGTATGATGAAAAATACCTGTGAAAAGATAATCAGAAGGAAAGAGGCCTACATCATGCACATGTCACAGCAATGACTGAGAGCCTCTGACCCTCCTCTTAAGTGGCCATAATAGCATGCCTTGTTTCACACAGAGGGAAAAATATTGCTGAAAGACCCACACAGCATTTCTTATTACAACAGCTGCAAAACACAGAGCCTCACTCAGACAAGTTGCTACAGCACTTTAGCTATCTATCTAGTCTGTAAGACAGGTGCACTCCAGAGCAAAGTTCATGGAGCCACCCAAAGCACATCACTGCTCCATCCCAACCTGTGCTCCTGCCCTTCTTTGCCATGAGAATGTGCTAAGGAGAACAGTTTTGAATATTCCAGGATCTCACTTTGACTTGGTGCTGCAATATGGTCAGGTTAAGGAGGGCAGACCTATAAGCTGGGAAAACCTCAAGATTATCAGTTTTGATAGGGCTTTAGGCACCTAGCATGGCAACTATGTTGACATAAGCAATGAGTAATTTAGCCTGATTTATTATTCAAAGCTTTCCCAGCATTAATGGAGAATTGTAGAGGTCACGTTCTACTACTTTAAATTTTTTAACATTGCTGTAGCTTCTTTCCACTGACTTAATGAAGAGTAAGAGCTTGACTGTAGAACCTTGAGACTTCTTGAATTTAAGAGAACACAGAAAGTGTCTATCCACTTTTAGCTCTGTGGAAAAGAGGAATCCTACACTACAGCAAAGGCTTAGTCTCAGTCTCCTAAACCTCAACCAAGATCCCTTATCTACTGTGTCATCTTGACTCTGCAAGGTTCTCCCCCAATGCAATCCAACAAAGTCTTTCCCCCTCCCAAACCATGGAACAAAGAAGAGAAGTTTTCTTTTGGCACCGGTTCCTCCCTTTACAAAATTTGCATTTTTTATTGCTAACTTAATCTCTGAGGTTGTTTTGCTTTTACTTTAGCAATCTATGCACAAGCAAACAACTCAAGAAAACCATGTGATAAAAATGTCATTAAAATATACGCTGATATAAGCTACTGATAAAAGCTATGTGGAAATGTCAGTCTTCAGAGGAATGAATTCACTAGATAAGTTCTTACTTTTTCAGGTTTTTATTTTCTTAATGAACTTGACTTTTAACCCATGCTCTCACTGACATGACTTTATAACAGCCATCCTCTTTCAATGGATGATTCGTCAAGGTAACTTACCTCTACTCAATGCCCACAAAGAAGCAAGGAGAGGAAGTGGTTTCCAATGTCACTTTCAAAGTGTCTGGGTTAGCAATAAGTACAGTTATCAATTCAATGCATTCACATGTTCTTAATGTGTTAAAAATGTATTGAAGTGTTAAAAGGATTAAAAAGCAGTCCAGAAAAGAGGGAGGACAACTGTTCTACCTGTCTGGAAGAGAAAAGTGAGAAGATTGTTGAGGACAAGAGTTAGATAGGCCTCCATCTGCTGGAACAGTGAGAAGAGAGATTTGCCCTGTACAATCAATAGCCTTACTGGGCAGCAGAGCATGTTGGGAGAAAGAAAGACAGGGTGTCATTACTCACAAGTGCTGATTAACATAAACTCTTTGTGCATTAGTTACACAAACGCTGAATTTACACTGAGAGTTTTCAAAATCCAGGATACTGCAATCAAGAAACAAACAGAACATACAGTTCCAAAAGCCATCGAAAGGGCAGGGTATTGACAAATGCTATCAGGAGCCTGGTGAAGCCAATCACATCAAGCTTTACAGGCACCAAAAAACATTTCTTCCAGAACTCTGTTCAAAACATTTCAATTTAGCCCTTGCCCTGAAATAATCTCCTCACACTCCCTTCCTCTGCCCCTCAACTACAGTGGCAGGATATTGAGATCAGACTTCTTAGGACAAGTTCTTGTGAATATTGCTGCACTCCAGCAGTCTGCACGGGGGCGTTTTGCACACGTGCGTGGGGGCACGCAAACACACACACACACAGACCTAACTGGAATTATAGCGCAATGCACATTAAGCAAGAAACGTCCCTTTTTGACAGACACAAGAAGGGACGTCCAAACTGCTTTGTTTTGACACGAAAGGTATACACATGCACACAAACACACATACAGGAAATAGCAAGAAAATTACAGTATGTGGTCTTTCCACACAGTAAATGTTTCATGTCTATATTAAAAGGGACATGAAAAGCTCATATTTGTTAAAAAAAGTCTTATTTTTATATATCAACTCCAATCTGGCAAATTCTTGAAATTATTACACTCAAAGTACTGAAGACCTACAGACCTACATTCACTGAAGTCCTTACAGGGTGTGTGCATCAGGCAAATATTCAGATTTCACAAAGCATTCATCCTCTCTACAGTATTTATATGCAAACAGTGACATTAACAGATAAAAATAATCTTCAGAATTTGTAGACCTGCATTTGTATGTATGCATTTGCTGCATCAAGGACAAAGAACAACCTAATGTTTTGGTACAATATCTTATTGCAAATATAAAAAGCATTCATCTAATAATGGTCAGTGACCATGTTTGATATCAAAACCTTTAGTAACACTTCATATAGCACTGGCATAGAAGACACTACTGGAAAAATTAAAATTAGGGTACTATCTAGAACTGTACTATCAGAAAAAGTACCTTTGAAGAGGTGACCATTCTCCATCTGAACGAGGGTAAGGTGCAGACTGAGAAAGCACAGACACTGCAGGAACCTTTATGTCAGATACGTCATCAACAAACACATCTGGCACAGGGATCCTAAACAGAAAGGGGGGAAAGAAGTGACATTTAAAAAACATACTTGATTACCGAATTGTCATATGCATCAAATAACAAACCCTATCACAGAGAATTGGTAAAACCTGAACTAAAAGGAGATGAAGAAATGTTATCTGATTCAAACCATCTAGTTCACAACACCACAGAGAATTCTTATATTTTTAATGTCATTTTCATTACTTTCATTACTAACATTCCCAAAAGCTTTCTAGCCTAAAGCCTTAAAGCAACACCTTCATCAGCCATATGTTCTGACTTAAAAATTACTGCTAGAAGGCACAGACTGGAACATTAACCCAGGTTTCCATTCCATATCTCAATTCCACTGAGACCTTGAATTGTCCAACGGCTCTTTTTCTTCCTCTGAGCTAATCTCTATGGGAAACATGTCTTCATCTTCTGATGTGTCTCCATGTGTGTCTTCTCTTTTTAAGCTGTCTATTTTATGAGTTGACTTCCTCCTCTTCTTCCTCCTTTTTTTCACAGAGCTACAGACTGGAGATGTTTCAGTAGAAAGCTGGGATCCGTGGGTTTGAGGCGGGACTTGTGAGGATGCAGTGGCGTCCAGGTTTCGTATCCTGTCTATGGAATTCCTCTTCAGCTGGGATTCCATTAAAGCAGTCCCCTCAGACAGAATGGGAGATGTGGAGAGATGATAAGGAATTACCTCCTGAAAAAGAAAAAATTCAGACCATAAAACATGTTAGCTCTTTCACCAGTCATAGAACTGGTTCTAAGAACTATGCACAGTTACCAAAATCTAAGTTATTTACTCCTCAGAAAAATAACAGAGATTAGACATCTGGATGCTCATTATGCTTCTATAGCATATGGAAAATTTTCAATAGCCACATCTTCTTAGACAAACCAGGGACAATACTCTTGATACAGCACCCTCTGAGCATCTCATATTGGCCAGGTTATGGCATAAGTCTCTGTCTACCTCATGTAAAATACAGAGCAGAAACAAAATCTTAGTTTAGAACCTGAACATTTTGTAAAATACAATTCCCCTTTTAACACAGATGACAGATAGCAGTCAGATAAGTCAGTGGTTTATAACTGGGTCACACAAACACCCTGCTATTCCATCTTATATTTACATCTCTAGACATTCATGGAAGTATTTCCAGCATTTTTCAGTCACCAAATAACTGTTACCACACAAAATTTTTAAACATAAAGATATAGAGATCCACATTCACAAAGCTCTCATTGAAAATTCATCCTACTCTGGACAACAATTATTGGGGATATCTGAAGATAAATGCCTGCAAAAATTTTCCTATATTACAGTATGTGTAGACTACTCAAAGTTAGTGTGATCATAACTTATTTGGGCCAGTAATTAACCACAGCTCAACAGCAGACATTCTCATTTAAATATAGCTCCACATGAATAGTAGTTGTGAGATCATGTTTATGGGGAGCACCAGAATTAATGTGTGCACAGATGTTTACAGAGCATGTGGCGCTTTTACTGGCAGTCTGGTGCATATATTGAAATTAAAGATTTCTGCAAAAAAAGAGGTCCCTGGACATTAATCTCTTGCACACAACTTTGAAGCATGTGAACTCTGTACATGCCATTTCTGTTCACGCACTGACATGCACATGATTTATTTTTCACTTATGTGATTATCTTTAGGTTTTTCAAATCTCAGCAACTCAAAAAAAAACCCCAAAGTAATAGCATAGCATTAAATTTCTATAGCAGAAAATTGTCCAGAAACTTTCAAAACTATAAAATGGATAAAAGTATATTTTTAACAAGATTCCTAAACTCAAAACTGACTCTGAAGAGCAGGCATTGGATTTTTTATGAATTAAAAGTAGTTTTTACTCTTACCTGATTATTATCCATCTCCTGCACAAAAAAGGCCTCTCCATTGTCTCCTAGTTTCATGTGCAAATCTACAGCCTCTCCATTAATTTCTATGTCAACCTGGAAGGAAATAAATATATTCTCATATGAAAAGAAAGTCCTGTTGCTGGCACTGGGCAAATGCTTCTCAAGGAAGTGTACGAAACAACTCCATTTTCACTGTAAATTTTTTGGAGACCCGCACAAGTCTACATTTATGTTATATTTCAGGACACAGTACACCACTGGCACAGTAATATTTTTCAACTTTTACCTATCCTAAATATTTGAATTTCTTTCTGATCTAAGTAAGAATTCAACAATGTCCATGGTACTTTAGGATCTTTCTGCTGAAAATTCTAGCTACATTAGAACCTAGACTACATGTAGTTACAAATTACTTCCTAAAATAATCTGTCGCACTGGTAACTTCACATCTGATACACTGTCAGGTCACTCAGGTTGGTTAGATTTATTTCAAGGTACTCACTGTTTTTTCTAGCTTCAATTAACCTCAAGGTTCTATTCTCTGAAAATATTACTTCACTAATACCTCCATTTTTGGAACTATCATTGAACATGTCAAAGAAAGGGGTTTTAATAGAGTCACTAATGAAATCCAGTATAGGCCTAAATTAGCATATTCGAAATTTTGCTTTATTGAATATAAATGTTACAAATTTCATGGCTAGTTTTGTTTTTTATTATAGTCAATATCTTACAAATTATGCTCTGAACTGCAAGAATCAGTAACAACCATTTTAACTGAAGCTTGTGTTAATTCAGGCTCTTTGTAAAGGGTGTCTAAAGAAAACCTTGACTAGCAAACATTCAGTAACTTCCATGCTATTACAGTTAACTCACAGACAGAAAATATTAAAATTGTCAAATTTTCTTACCACTTTCTCCCTGGAACGTAGAACTCCCATTTTCCCAAAGCGAACATGGAAAGGGGAACACTGAAGATTTCCATCTGGCTGACGTACAACAATTATATCTATACATCCCGACAGTGTGGCTGGGTTTAGTCCCTTATAGAGCTCCTTCACAGTTACAAACACTTGCCCTGCTAACTGTCCAACGTAATTCATGGTTTGAACCTGAAAGGCAAAAGGTGGAAAAAATTGGATTTTGATCCCTGCTTTGTATTTAACAGACATTGAGAGATGGAGAATGCTGCAGTGGGGTATTCTCCTGTTTCACAAATTAACAATTTTGCACAAAATCAGGATTTCCCACCTAATTTATTTAAAGCATGTTTGTAAAGAGCTATTAAAAGACAAAAGGGACCTTGTAAGTCAGAAAATTCTAAAAACTTTCAAAAGTTCATTCAAATCAGTTTAATTCAAAACAACTGTCAGACTTTGAGACTCATAAAGAAGCTCATAAATGTCTCCAATTATCTCTGAAGAGAAAAGCATTACTTCCAGAATAACATCTCCTCCTATGACTTACTGTCCCCCCAACACCACAAATACTTTTCTTGTGTATTTCCATAGGCTTTTAAGGGCAGGGCAAGTGAATAGCTTTAAGCATATCTAATTTTACACCACACTAAAGGCAAAGACTATTTTCCCATCTTACAGGGATTTCTCCCATTAGAAGATTATTATAATGCATTCAGACAATAGATATGCATTAAGGTTGGACAAGCAACCTTCAATCCAGAGCACTCGAACATTGTTTCCTAATGCAACTTTACTGTTCTTGTTTCAAACAGCCTTTTCAAACGGTATCTGCAGTTTTATTAAAAGTTACACGTATGTTGACAGTTGAAGTGATTTGCTTTATTTCCCCTGCTCCTGAATTTATTTAGTATTTAGCATTTAGTTTGCTGCTTCCACATTATTAATACACCTCCTGTTTAATATATTTAGTCGCCCAGAAATTACTAACATGCATATTTAGACATGCTTAAAAGACAAAAGTCTTTTAATGGGTCTCAAAATATGAGTGAATTTAAGCAAATACCTTCCTGAACAGTACAGGTTTTAAAGACTTCCAGTGTCTATTGTTTTCACTATTTTTCCAGCACCTCTTGCAGATTCCAAGATAGTAGTTTCATCAAAGTCCTTGTGCACTCAGTATAGAGCATAAGACTCACATACAAGTTCTTTGCTAGGCTGTACTACACCACCTGGCCATCAATAAAAAGACAGTTATAGGGTAGGCAATGCTGAAACTCCCACTGATGGTGATGAGAACAGAACTGAGCTCAGAGCCTGAGACAGTCACTGCACAGCAGCATCAGCTGCTACAACAGAGACTCTTTCAGCTGTGTTCTTTCATAAACAACAAAAAGATGTATGAGATGCTGTAAAATTGGCTCCAAATTTTAACTGTGATTTACAGTTATAAACAAAACACTATTTAAAGAATACCATGAAAGCACTACAGTAAAAAAAAATAAGGAAGTTAGGAAATGCTATAAGGCAGGTTTCTTCCATGCACTGCTGTTCTAATTAATGAATGTTTACCTGTAGTTTTTTTCAGAAGTCCCTCCACAGTGTATGGACTGAGGCTTTGCTTTCTTCCCTGTTTCTACTGCAATACATGGGTATCAGGACACAAACTGTGCCCTGAAGAAAGAATTATTTATGGTAGTCATCACTACATTGTCCCTGAAAAGCAACCATGGTTTCCCCATCTGACAAATGGGGAGCAGAATCACAAAAGATTAAGTCTAAAACTAGGCACTAACTTAAGAGAAATCTGTTTGATTTTTAAAGTATTTAGTGTACAAGATGCTGTCATGGTTTAGCTTCAGCCAGCAATAAAGCACTGCACAGTCACTTGCTCACAACCAATTCCCCATCCTAAACAGGATGAGCGAGAGAATCAGAAAAGTGAAAGTGATAAACTTCATGGGCTGAAATAAAGACAGTTGAATGGGACAGAAAGGGAACAAAGTAATAATAATAATAATAATGATAAATTATAATAAGAAGAATAAAATAATTTCAACATACAAAGTAAGTGATGCCCAATGCAATTGCTCACCACCCACCAACCAATGCCCAGTCATTTCATAAGCAGCAGCCCATGGCCAGTTTCCCCCACCCTAGTTTATATTCTGGGCAGGATGGTCTACAGTACGGGATATCACTTTGGTCAGCTGGGATCAGCTGCCCTGGCTGTGTGTCCTCACAACTTCTTATGCCCCTCCAGCCCTGTCACTGGCAGGGCATAAGCCACCAAAAAATCCTTGACATAATGTAAGCACTGTTAGCAACACCTAAGCCAGCAGTGTGTTACCATTATTCTCATCCGAAATCCCAAACACAGCACTCTACCAGCTACTAGGAAGAAACCTCTATCTCAGCCAAAACCAGGTCAGATGTTACCTAATGGAAGAATAATCCCTAAACAGTGTTTGGAGAAGCCTTTTTGCACAGCTCTCAATTCAGGCATCCAGAAAGTGCCACCTACTGAAAAACTAACACACAAAAACTTCATGGCAACCATATTCCTTTCTCCAGCACTGAACTGGTATCAGCACTTCTGAGCTCCTAATACACATTAGAAACATCACCTTCCTGAATGCAAATCTAGTGGCAAGCTGTTTCATAGGGAACAGCACTCGAAACGCACGCCGCACCCTACGCTGTGTCACAGAACAACAGGTTGGAACAGACCTCTACTGGTCCAAAGGTCTGCCCAAAGGAGGGACAGCTTGGACAAGCCTGCCTACAACCTTGGTCCTGCAGAGTTTCAGTGTCTTCAAGGATGCAGATTTCTCAGCCTTCCTGCTCTCCTGTTCCTATGTATCCCTGCCCTCACATGGGAAATTTCTTCACAATACCTAATCTGAATTGCCCTTGTTGCAGCTTGTGCCACTGCCTCTTGTCCTACCACTGTGCACTTCTAATATCTCAGCTGTTTATTCTAAACCCCCCAAAAAGTAACTGTATAGCCTGAAGAATGAATAAAATTAGTTTTCTCCGCCTCTGCTTTTAAGTCAAAAGCTCTTAGCTCCCTAATTATCTTTGTGGCCACCACCTAAACTCTTAAAAAAGCTGGCATGACAGAGGCACAAATCTAAGTTCAGAAGTGAGCCTCCAGGGTGACAGACGTAAGCTAACTTTTAAAATTACCCCTTTGCTGTGGAAAAATACTTCAGGTTTTACTGAGGATTTTTCCAACCTAAAGCACAAAACCAAACACATTTCTTATTGAGCTAAATTAAATGCAAAGACAGCTACAATTAGGGTCAAAATTACACAGTATAGTTCACCCCAGTTAATGCTTGGTCTGCTGAAGTAACAAAATTTCTAGGTGCAAAACAGCCACAACTTCCTTGGTGGAGAAGGAGCTGCTGGGATAGTATATACACCCCACTGTTTGGGAGAGTTATGGGCAGACAATCCAAATATGAGGACTCACAAGTCCTCTTAACAAGTTACACCAGCTGGGCTCCTAAAATCGCAAACAGAATTTTTCAACTATTCTTGTTCACAACACATCTTAGCTACACTGCCTGCCCTGTCTTTGGACACAGAGATTATTTTCATACCCACGCTTTTAGAAAGTTGAGGACACCATTCTCAAGCTCTGAGGCCAAACAGCACAGAACAGCTTGTTTCTATGCAGTGGAAACCTCTTATCCCTTAAAAAGTGCCACATTCAAACTGCGAGCTGGTGACGGACACTCCTCTCAGGCTGGGCTGAACCTGGCATGTGCAAAAATGTCATTGTGGAGTTAAAAGACAGATGGGGAGACTGGTCACTTAAACCCCACTTCCCCAAGAAACTAACAAAAATGAGTTTATATTTCAAATGTAGGGAACAAAAGATGCTGTAGTTAAAAGGGGGGAGAGTTCAGAAATTAGACTCTGATGGTTGTTATAGGCCCTCTATCCTGCCTTTTATACATGGCAACCAGAGCTGAGATTGTTTGGAGTCTGAGGTTTGTAAGTTTGTACTCTGAACCTAAAGTCAGTCCATGCTGTGTCAGCACTCCAGGAAACCAACATTCCTCAAATCCCAGAGGGACTGGATGTGGTTTTGGAGCAACACTTCATTCTGGCCACTCCAAGAAGTCTTTCACTTACTGACCAGGAAGCAGCAATTCAGCAGTAAACACGAGTTTACGTCATAGGTTAAACCCCCAGTGCCTGCCTGTTAATTATACTCAGTTTAGTAAAACTCTTGTTCTCATACCATGCTAGTGGACATAGCACAGAATATTTTTTTATGCTGGGAAAATTCAGAATCCTTCAATCTAAGCTTTTGAGTGAGAACGGTCTGTACTGCTTCTGTCAGGATTTTCAAATGCTTTGAGTTTTGTTCTTTGCCAGAAGACATTTCACAGCTCTACATTTTGCATCTATTGTAAAATTAAAGGTATTTTCTAGTGTAATTTTAATGTAAATCTAACTAGCATCACCTTCCAGAAAGCCTAGAAAATGTCCAACTCTTTTGATTGTTTAAGCCAAAAATAAATAGCTAAGTGATCTCCCTTATTAGTTAAATGATTTATTCACTTAGCGAAGATTGACCTAACAAAATTAATTCTTTAAAGTCCCACTCTGCTGGATGCCACAGTAAGATCAAACACACTGTCATCTAGATAATCCACTTCTTTCATACAGGTACACCAGACTATGTCCTAATTCCACTGGAAAAGCCAGTAACTCTACCCCTTGTGGCACAGTTTTGGTTGTTTTTTTGGGGTTTTTTTTACAGCTCAGCTCTTCCCCTTACCATTTAATCTTTCTTTACTGCATTTTTAAAAATAAAATACTGAAAATCATAGGAACTAAGGGCCTTTTTTCCTTTTGCAATACCCAGCGTCTCCCAGATGCCACAACATTAATGAATAACAGATGAATAATAGATTTGATATCCACACATATCCAAATTCTAAGGGATGCAAATGCTCTTCAACATGCTCTAAAAACAGACGGTTCACTTAGGTAGCATGCTGTAAGGGTAATTAAAAAGTGGAACACACTTCTTCTGGAAGATACGAAATTTCCAATGCAGAAGATTTTGAAGAACAGGACAGACATCTGCTGGGACTAGTTTAAGAACAGGCAACTGCAATCTTTGGGACAGACATTGTTGCTGTGCCTGTGTCCAAGGCAGTAAATCAACCTATATCCCACCACAGACCTGACCATTACAATCTGGACATCTCTACTGAACCTATTTAAATTTCAAAATCTGCTTCTGGTAAATTTCAAAATCTGCTTCTTTTAGGCACAGGCCAATAAGCACTCTCCCAACAATTCCAGGCACAGCTAAGGAGCTAAGATGGACTGGGCACTACTCCCATGGCCAGTTTAGAAGCAGTCACCTTCTTTCTGGTCTGGACACCAAGAACGAGCTTTGGCAATATTTAGGTCTCTTTCAGCCCCTTTTCTAAGGCTCTATGGTTATGATTGTGCACTGGCTTTGTAGGCCAGGAGAGGAAGATTTGCAGCAATAGTATACATAACACAAACAAAACAAAATAAGAAACAGAAATAAAGACACGTATTTCAGTTACAGCTTTAATACCTGATGTGATGATGAGACCCTAGTCCATGGCTGAAGTGATGAACATAAGCACAAAACAAATCAACTTTCCTCCTAAGAACTTCCAGACAACTTGTGAAATGGTGAAGGGAAGACAAAAATTGATGGGCCAGTGTTCAGTTAAAATACATAACATTTTACTGTTTTTTTCCATCTGGTCCCCTGACCTGCCCTTGGTTTCTGTTTTGAAGATGTAAAGCTTGAGAGAGACCAGATTATATTTAGGAATCAGACTGTGGTCCCTTCAAGAAAATTATTCCTCATTTACAAAAAATAATAAGTAAATGGTAATACTTCAGAGTCAGTGCTTATTAACACTCTTTCACTGGGTAGCAAGTATTTCTTTTCTTGACTCTGAAACAATTCAGTTTTGTCTGCACTACTGCACACCTAATCTCTCTACTGCAACTAATGGAATTTTACTATTGACATATTCTTTACCATGAAAAACAGTTTCAGAGGTCATGTTCAAAAAAAAGATCTTTGATAAAAAGGCAGGGGAGATAAGAAAATGTTTCAGATGAAGATTCCCTAGATGAGTATTTTCAAAATTAAGCTTAGCCCTTCATGTCTGTGCAACAACCATAGTAATGTTGACTTCTTAACTATAAAAGCTCTTAATAACTATCATTCTATTATTTTTAAAATATGTACTTTTATTAGTAAGCTGTCAAGACACTGTAAAGTCACTAATGCTGTTTGATTGTCATATTCAAATCCCTTAGTATTTTAAGCCATTTCAGGTAGGAAACTGAAAAATCATTAAGAACTCTCAAAAGCCTTTTTCTTAACTATGTGTGCGTTCCTACATCAATCCAACCTACAGCCACTGCCACAAATGCCCACCCTACTTTTCTGAGTAAATGCCCAGGCAGAATGCCAAAGTTGTGCATTTTTCAGAGCAAAATCAGAGCCTGGATTTACTTTCTCTAGAGAAGCCATGAAGACATTGCACAGGACTTTGGGAGACTTCAGTTTGGAGCTCTGCTTTCCTACAAGATCCCCGCATAATTTTGGGCAAGCTACTGAGGCTTTTATCTCAGAGGGTGTAACTCCCATTGGTTTCAAGCAGGGTCTACCACTGTGGCCATATCCCAACTGCAGCAGGCCAAGCTCACCCAAGCGAGACATAGACAAGCACTCTCCTCGCGTATTCTTTTTTCTTGGGAAAAGAAACGTGGACACGACCTGAAAGGGAGCCATAAGCAGCCATGGCCCCAATTTGGACAAGCTGCTGAGAGAGAACTCCGGAGCACTCTGCTGAGCAGTGTGACTCTGGTTGTTCTGTAAATAGGAGGGCAAACTCAGTCCAAGTCTGATTACACTCACATTTGTTCCAGAGTCCCCTGACCTGACAGCTGCATTCAGTGGGACACAGTGGGACAGACCACATTCCTGCAGGTGATCTGACAGTACATCTGGTCATTTGGGAGACAGGTGCAGTTCACGTTTATGTCCCACATCAGAAAGCAAAATTCAGCTTGTGTCTGACTACACCAGAGTAAAGAGCATTGTGCTTCCTGCCAGTCAAACCTCCAGAAATATTTCAGGGTTGGGATTATTCTGGGCTTAATTTTATTAGAAACTATTTGACTTCTACTCCAAGTTAGCCAAGGCCACTGCCAAAAGTTGTGACTTCTTACAACAGCCAGAATCAAATGGATCAAATGTCAAACTTATCTTCCAAGCTGCCTGTCCCTCTGAGAACCCAACCATTCACACTCATGGACTTTGACTATGAGATGACTATTCCTCTGGTTCTGATATTGCACTATATTTCAAATAGTTGAAACTTCACTTGGTGCAATACTTCGTGAAGTCCCTGTAAAGGACAGAATATTTTCTTGAGAGCAGCTAAAATCAAAAATTCAAACTGAAGACTCAAAACCTGCCTGCAATGAATCCCCATGTTCAAAGGAAGAACTGGCCCACAGCCCCACAGTTAGGGTATCAAACTGGTACCCAAGAATCCAGGAAAATTATTTCAAGGCCAGTTGAAGGGTACAACCACAGTCTCCATACCAACATCCCAGCTGCACATTCCCCACTTTCCTACATCTTGCCCTTGTGCCAGCACTGAAAAGTAACACCACTGAGGCCAGAAAAAATAATTTCCAGCTAGATCAATGGGATGATCTGACTCATCACATACACATACAATTGCTACTACCAGAGACAGAGAGAAACTACGAGTCAGCGGTGCATAGTACAAGGGACACCTCTACTGAAATTCCAGGCAGTCCTGAAATCTTATCTCAAGACTTGTCTACTCCTTTCCCAGACTTCTTGGGAGACCTTCCACATATCCCTTGTCTCACTGTTAACTTCTAAACTGTACAGTGCTTCCATCCTCATGGAGACACTTTGAGGGAATGCACAGAAGGACTGACCCTGCATAAAGGGGTTCAAACTTTACAACAAATTGGTAAGTACAAACTGATGCCTGAAACCAAGAACTTTTGAAGTAGCTGAAGAATATATGGTAAGCCATGTACTGTGCTGCCCTGTGCTACTGTTCTGATGTCAGTGAGGAAACATAAATCAGAGTGGAAAAACAGCAGTAGTCCTAGTCTATACAGACACCTCACATGACTTGGCATGCTTTCTTTCAGCAGGATTGGAAAACAAATTTGTTCATTAGACTCTGTATTTTCTGCATTTTTAGAGTTTAAAGTAAGCTTTCGCTGTGTTTCAACTGGCTTTGATGACTGCTGTGTGTATGTATGTTCACAGATAAACAAATCTGTACATCTGCACATGCTCAGGTATGGAAAAGGGCCAACGACTAAAACTTGCCCAACTCCCTTACAAACAGGCCCTGCTGCATCAGGTAAGCAGGTATTATCAGGTAGTCTGGATCTGTGTTAGTGACCTGGAGCTATAAGAAAAGCAGAAAGTAACCAAAACCATTAGAAGCTATTTCCATGGCTTTATGCCTAAAATCATAATGTAATTATGTTGAGCGTTTTCCATCTGATCTCCTTCACTGTCTCCCCACTTCTTCTCCAGTTCTCTTAATGGAAGCAGGCTCATTTTACTGTAATAGGAGTTCACCTATCTAACTTCTAACCCTGCACTGATGACAACAAAACTTTATGTATGTACACTAAGCATTTACCAGTATTTGCTTCCTGAGACAGCAGACGCAGGGACACAGATAAAGCTATCCAGAAAATAAACCATTTCAAAACACCCTCCAGACTAGGAGCCAAATTAGCAGTCAAAAGATCTATCAAGGCTGATGACTTTAATGTGAAAAGAAAAATGATCTGCTAGATGGTCTGCAACATCAAGGCTGGGATACTACCTCTACGCAATTCCTCTACTTGAAGGGGACAACCATACTGCAGTGTTTTGTCTCCTCCCCACAAGACACATTTGCTTTTAGTTTTGCTTCTTGAAGGTAGAGGAGATATACTAATCAACAGAAAAGTAATAACTGTTGAGGGGGGTAACATAAAAGAAATACAAAATATCTGAAAGTTTCGATTTCTGTGAAGCCATTGCATAGCTGCTAGCCAGACTCTGCTATGTCATTAAATCCCTCAGTCCTGTTACTGCTGTCATTATTCCAGCTCAGAGAAAGTATTAGTGAAGCAGTGGTATAATGCAGCGATTTGCATCAGCAGCTGGCAGGGAAAGGGAAGCAAAATTCCTAAGGCCAAAGGGGAAGCAGCAGCAGCGCACAGAGGGACACTGGCCACCACCAGCCCACACAGATCGGCGGGGCACTGACCCCAAACCGAGACCCCCGAGCTGGGTGCCTCCCTCTGAGGAGACACCTGGAAAGCATCACGTCTTCCCTCTAATCCCAGGCACAAAGCAGTGTCCACAAAGCCACGATGCGCACAGCAACCCCGGCGTAGCTGTCACTGTCCAGAGCCAGCCGGCTCCGCAAGGAAAGGCGGGCAGGGAACGCCGGCAGCCGCTCGGAGCCCCGCCAGGATGCCCAGGCC